>JALJCO010004111.1:0-157477 GCA_023101725.1 Atherinomorus stipes
GCCTGTACTGTAAGCAAATGGCCCCAAGGTTCATCTGCAAGTAAGAGACCCCCAATTTGTGTGTGTCCATTCCAGAGTACAAGTGATCATTCACACTAATCCAAAACAGACTGCACCATGAGTGAAAGTGGACCAGGGTTCATTTAATGCGGACCCAGTAGTAAATGCACCTGTAGTGTTACAATCTATTCAAAATTTTAAGTTTTCTGAACAATATGACAGAACTTTTAGCACAATGCTGAAAATTTTATTAACTTTTTCAGCTTCTGTTGCAGATAAAAGTACGAAAAAGATACAACCATGATCCTAAATCTTTAGGTTTAATTGTACATTACCTTGTAATCAGTCTAGTTTTATTAAACATTTTGTCATGAGTATTAAAAATGTTAACTTGTTAAGGTGAGACAACAAAGGAGGAGAAAGCAGATGTCATTCATCTGAAGAGAACATACACTGTAGTCAGCTCATCCTGTTGTATGATTTTTCCTGCACTAAGGAAACTGCTGACAGGGGCCACGACAGCTGTAACAAGGGCCTTTACAGAGGCAGGCTAATGGTTAGCTTGTCAGGAAAACATCAGCATTTCACTTTCTGTCTCATGTGACAAGAAGATGATGATGACAGACAAAAGGCAGCATGTCCGTTTCCTGCCACCACCAAACCTCATCTGATTCACTTTTGAAAGTTTTCAGGACCAAACAGTTAATGAGTTCTAAAGATTTCAAATTGTGATTTTGTATCAAATGACAGGAAAAAAAAA
Organism: Atherinomorus stipes; assembly: GCA_023101725.1. Taxonomy (NCBI): domain Eukaryota; kingdom Metazoa; phylum Chordata; class Actinopteri; order Atheriniformes; family Atherinidae; genus Atherinomorus; species Atherinomorus stipes. Next base: position 761 of record JALJCO010004111.1, read on the forward strand.
AAATCAGTGAGGATGATGTTAACAAAATGCTGGCAACTGAAAAAGACCACGTTTGAATGAGACTCCCCGGAAGTTTAAATAAACCATAATGTCCCTCACTGGTGTGTCATGAATATCCAAATAGCAGTTTGGGAGGGTTTTTTTGCCTTCAGTGGTCAATATGGAAATTCTGACTTCCAAACGCTCATGACTCTTTGTGATAACCAAACATTTGTAAGCATGAAAAGGTTGAGAGAAAGCAGACTTTCCTTTAGGATAAGTGTGGAAAGGAAAGTTTCAGAGGTTGTGCTCAAATCCCTGGAAAATTCAAAGTGAACGAGGGGGGGTGTTGGATCTGCCAGAGGAGAGGGTGGAGGGGAGGGTGATGTATGGATGCGTAAGAGTAAGAGTTTATTCACTGGTGTCTGAGGGAGCCTTTCAGAACCACTGAGTGAGCGTCTATAGCGGGGCAATCAACCATAGGACTAGGAGGCTTTATCTCTAAAATACAACCCCACCTCCACCACCCCACCCTTCAAACACACACACACACACAGTCTCTCTCCCTCTCTTTCTGGTACCTGAGAGAGTCTCTCATGTGTGCCATTAAGGGAGATGGAGGGGGAGAAAGACCCGAGAGCGACAAACAATCCTGAGGAGTCTATCATTCTGTGTGGTGTTGTCTTAGAGCCTGAATGGAGCCACTGTGACCTCCCCACCACCACAACCACCACCTACTCCTCCTCCCTTCCCTGTGTACCTCCTATCTGCTGCCAACCACCACCATCTCCAACCATCTTGACAGCGTTTTTTCACCAAGTTTCCCTTCATAAAGTGAAACAACCACTTGTTCATTCACAACTCTGTTTTTGATAATGAAAATGTGTTGATTTCTCTTAATATTCCGCAATTTTGAATCCTGGATTACCTGTTGTGATTTTATTTGTGCAAACTAATTGACCCACTCTTGTGGGACAGTGTGAAGCTGTTGCATCTCCAAAGGCACTCAAACATCTAAAATATGAATCCAGAATCCAAACTTACCAGAACCCGATTGTATCACACACGCAAGGACAAGCCTGATCCACTGAGACGCTGCCTCACATCCCACAGCCACAGCTCCAGAGGTTTAGATCCCTGGTGCAAGACACTACAGGATGCCTCCAAAGGTCATCAAGGCCCAGCAGGTCAGAACTGAAGTTGTGAGATATTATTTACTTAACTTTGATCCAATGTCAAGTAAAAATCTTGCTTGTATTAACATTAATTGGATACTTTGTACAAAACTCCACATGTTTTGAAAAAACAAAATAAAAAAGTGATGTATATCAGCTACACTCAAAGAAATGAAGAAAGAAGAAGAAACTCAATTAAATTGAGGGCAGTTTTTCCATCCAATAAATATATGTAAGGTGAACTCAAATTTTATCTTTTCATGCAATATAATATGGAGTTGAACCAACACATTTCTATTCAATTGCTTTAAATGGAAATAATCATGTTTAATGAATGTAGATAATTTATGTTATTTCAACACAAAATCATGTGGTTCAGTGGAGTTAAATTTCATCAATTTGTGTTTATTTGACTCAATTTAAACATTAATTACAGGTGGAGGTTATACTTCTACTACAGACTCATTATTATTATAAATATTTAGTTGATTAGAATTTGTGATTAGACATTACTTTGCTAATCTTTTCCTTATGCATTTGGGTAAGACATGCTTACACAGAACAGTTTCAGCAGTGCCCAGGTTTACACACAGATTGTTGAGAAGACGGGGAGAAAGTCATGAGATTACATAGACATTTCACTCGCGGTGCAGAAAGGACAGACAGTACTGCAATGCATGATGGGAAAACATGCAAATAAGCCAATCAAACTCATTAAATTTGAGTTGAACATTTGCTATGAAATTATTTTAATTTACATCCATGAAAAATAAATAAAGTAATATTTACTTGCTAAATATGAGTTGAATAAATTAAATCTCAATGTGTCACCTTTAAGAGGGACTTGAATCAGTTTTTGGGTGTAAGGCTGTACTGTGTATATGTCTATAGCAAGCAGGAGAAGAAATAGTTTCTATCAACAAGGTAGATCCTAATAGTAGCTTTCCACTCGTAATGAAATACTCAAATTTGCCCCAAATGATTAAAGTATCCATATTCTAATATGAGAATCAATTCTAGAATACATATATATATGGAGTATCAGTATTTCAGTATTGATCTGCATGCCAGCTGTCGATGGCTTAATCACTCAATGGAGAGTTTAAATCTTAGTTCTTTAATTCTTTATTTGCACAAAACGCACAAATCTCAGAACAGAGAAGAAGCTTTTTTTTTTACCAGATTTAACCATCAGCAAATTTACATCTGTTGTCCAAAAGCAGGTATACAAATACAGTCAAATTAAAATGTAAAAGCTGTTAAGCAACAACTCACTATGATAAAAACTCATAGTTTTGAAACTCAAATTGATGAACATAGTCCGACTAAATTTCCTATCCTATTGATTTTACAAATATCAAAATCCAATGACTTGTAATAAAATAAAATAAAAACATTACTTATATATAAAATCTACAACACATAAAATATCCATGCACTAATGTTGACAACACCGGCTCATCAAAATCCACTTAAACTCTGAAAATTATTGCATGTTTACATGGCACCAGGAAGATTATTCCACTTAGTAACCATCCTGCATGAGAAGATAAATCATGCAAAAAATACAAAACAGACCACACCTCCAACTTCACAGGGTTGCGTATAAAACACACATCTCATCATACCCCCCTCCCCCCTCGTTTAAGTTAATTAAATTGAATCATGTCAGCAGATAACTTTCCCTCTTTCAGGAATAAAATACTAAAGGGACAAAACCCTCAATGGTGCTGAGCTACAGTAATATAGTAATAAATGCAGTGAAGTCAAATAGCAATAAAAGATGCACGGCAAAACCAAAAATATTGTTAAAAATGCGAAATTGCAAGAAATGACAGAGATATATGCTGTTGAAAATGCTGTTTAAAAATACAGTGGAATGGCACTTTAATAAAGCCATTTTTGCTCACAACTTAATACACGAAAACCTTTGAAAAACACCTTTTTTTCAGCCCCGCTTCTCACCTAAAATACACCTTAAATTCATATTTACATTTTTAATGATGTTTCTATGAATGATATAGTAAAATCATAATTCGTAATGAATATATCAACTTTAAGTTTTTTTTTTTTTACCATTTCTTAAACTGCAAAAAAAAAACTTAAATTTACAGTTAAGTGATAAAGAAAAAAAATTCACATTGATTTGATTTTTTTCAAGATAAAAACATTTTGTTGTTGTTCCGTAACAACAGATGGACATGGCTAATGCATTGCAATGAGCTTACTGAGGGACTGATTTTAAAGTAAGGTGCCTAAAGTATGGTTCATACTAAATGACAAACACCATTTTTAGTTAAGGAAATATTGCTGGATTACTTTTTAAGTGCAAAATGTTGCATTAAGTTAGAATATATTGATCTGTAAAATTTGACTGCTTGAGGAGCTTCAAATTGCACAAATGTTTTCACTTTTCATCCATGTCTGCAAAAATGTAACCTCAAGCTAGAGTTTAGCTCAATCTTTGTCCCATTACACAGTTGTGCTCAAATTAAAGAAAATATCAGCTGTCATACAGTAAGTTGAAATTGACAAAAGCCATAAATTGAAACTTCATTCAAATCATATTGATTTTGAATTGTGGTTCAATCCAAATATCAAAAACAAAAAATCAAACAAGCAAACAAGCTTGATGGGATTCCTGAATTAAAATGTTGAGCAAAACTTTTAGGCAATCAGTCAAGAGTTTTCTGTAAAGTTCAGACTTCTGCACCTGTTGACAGGTATTCTGGCCCACTGTTAATGAGTAAGGTGCTATCATTTATCTGGGACTATTTTTTGTTTTTATAACTTGGTTTTATAATCAACATTTTATTTTACTAAATTATAAATTAGTATCTTTTTTATATTACCTTTTTCAGTTTCTTGTTATTTGAATAACTATTGTGAATTTAACCTTTTCTTTAATGGGAGGGTATGTAAACTTTTGAACAAATATCTACATTAGAGGGGAGATTACTCAAATAATTGAGCAATGTAAGCCCCAGCACCTCAGTGCCCTGGTCTGCATGAAAACCATTCAAAATATTCCTCTACTTTTAATTTTCTCTAAGGGGTATTATGATGCATTCAAATATAGATTCACTTCTCATCTTGAGTTGGGGATGTAGTCTTTATAAAAAGGTTAAACACACAAATTCCGTGGTTTTGTGGATGTAGAACTAAGTGAATGGATGAAATGTGTTTAAAATGGATTAAATGTGGTATAGTCACACCAACGTGGGGTGGTCTTCTGCAACAAAAAACTTCAAGCATCTATCTCATGAATACAAACATATTCTTACTTTAGCTTCCTGATGTTAGCTACCCCAGCAATGTTTCCATGTCATGTCTAAGTTACTTTAGGGCCATTAGTGTTTGGTGATATTCCTTGCTGTTCATTCAAACCACTTTTTATATAGCTGCACATTTCTTCTGTTTCTCACACTGGAAATCCATTTTCCACCCTCATTGTTTTACCTGGAAATGTTTTAAGCTTAAACTTGGGTTATGAGGGGGTGGGGGTGGGGGGGATATTCTGAGTAAATATTCACACAGCATCCAAGTAGGGGTAAATTCATTACTGCCAGAATTTAATTCTTTAGCATGTGTAGGTAGCCTAAAGCCTCTCGCCCCCCTCCCTCCCCCGTTGGCTCTACCCTTGCCTGGCTAACATTTTGCTACATGAATGTTAGAAGTCTTGAACAATCCATCACGATGTCATCATTAAAACAATCTTACTACATGTTAATGTAGATGTAATTAAAACTAGAACCCCTGAAAATCCAATTGATCTTTGTTGATGGTGTCATGTTTAAAAACACTATGCCCCCTCCATATCACTGTGGCTGCAAGACGTACTCTCTTTCCTAAAGGGGGAAAAAATCAGGAGTGACATCAAGGGTTCTAATACTTCCTTTTTTAGCAAATGGAAACCATTCTTGTCTCATTTCACCAGCCTCAGAACTTTGCCAACCTGATCAACCTATTCCAACCTTTTCTATTTATTAATATAATTATTTGTGGGGAAATCTAAAACTATGGTTATTTAATCCCCCCCCCCCTCCCTTTTCCTTTTTCTTTTTTTTTTTTTTTTTGGTTTTGTTTGTTTGTTTGTTTTTTGTGGGATGTTCTTTCAAGGTCCTTGTTCTAGTTGGGGATGGGGTATAGATGTTGTGAGAATGTTAATAGGGGGAGGAGGAAAAAAGGGTGTCAGAATACAATGTTTATGTTGGAGGAGTGTGAATACATTTATTGTATTGTTATGCAACTTCGTTTTGTATCCTTTGTACTGGCAATAAAAAGATTAATAAAAAAAAAACAAAAAAAAAAACACTATGCCTCATTGGAACTTCAAATTCATATGCTTCAGTTTTTCTTGAGGTCTGGTAAGTCTATCCCAGCAAACTTAGAAAAAAATATGTGACCTTTTTCCATCCTTTCAACAGACATAATTCAAAAAGGAGTCTGCACCTTGAGTAGCACCATTTGTGGTCTTAAATAAAATATCCCTGTACCTTTTTGTATTCAAGGTGCTTGTTTATTCAACAAAGCAAAAAACTTCTCAGCCTTCAATGTGTGAGGAAGGCAGCAAGAATGTAGTTCTTCTAAACATATGGTCGTCTGATTCCCTCTGCCTGATCCGTCATTAGCATCTGTTGCCAAGTGCACCATAAAGATGCAAACTGTGACCAACAGCATTCTTCTGTGACTGCTAGTGTAAATAACTCTAAAAGAGAAGACCGGGGTGGGGAGGGAGGGGGGCACAGAGTTGGGTGCAGGGGTACATACAGGGCACAGGGCTGGTGGCTGCTGGGGTAAAGTGGGGGTGTGTGAGGGCACCAGAAGGACGTAAAGAGAAAGGCACAGAATACAGTCATTACCCACCCAGGGCTATTCCTCTCTGGCCCATTAGCTGCTGGCGGCCGTGACCAATTGGGTTTTGTCGCTCGTAGCAGGGTCATCCAGTGGTGGTCTGGGCCTTTTCTATAATGGACGCTCACTCAGCCGTCCCCACACAAAAACTTTAGTGAAGAAAAAAAAATTCTCTCCCTGACTCCCTCTCCTCACCCTCTCAGTTTAAAAAGAGCCAGTCAGGCAAGAAAGAGAAAGAGTGAAAAGTGATCATGAAAAGAGATTTGTTGCGATGTGAAACGTGCAGGGAAGTGATCGTTTAGCCACACGTGGGTTGAGGGGACTCCATGGCGGTGGGTCTTGTTAACCCTCTTGACTCGTATGCCAGAAACCACATCAAATTGCTCTGTGCCTCAAAGTCTGACGATGTGGTTGCTTGTGGGATAAGCTCACAACTTCACAACTGGTGGAGTGTGTAATTTTCAAAGTGGACAGGAGGAATGTGAATGGGCCATAGCAGATTATCCAGTGTGTATTAACATTGAACCTTGAACTCAGGTGGTTGAAATTGTGCTACTGAAAAAAAAAGAGACGTATGGGATCATCAGTCACCATCTTGAGTTACATACATCACACTAAATGTTCATCTTTAAGAGGAAATTTTCTCAACTTACCAGAGAACAAATGAAAAGCAATTGAGTTTTTTTTTTTTCTCTATTCCTCTGATTTTAAGTTTTTGCTAGCAGGCAAAACTATCTGCACTGCAGCACAAATAATGAGCACATATAAGTATATTCCATCTAGTTTGAGTTGTGCATGCCTGTCTGCGTGTGGGTGTGTTTTCTGTCCAGTCCTGAGCTGAATAAAAGGCCAGTTAGCCACCTAGCGGGCTACTAATTCTCCATGTCAAATACAATGGCAGCAATTATATGGTAATCAGTGTTGGTAGCTCATACCTTTCTGCTGCTTTCTGTGAGTGTGTGTCTGGCCGAGCTGCTCCTCAGGGAGACGGTTAGTCACGGCTTATTATTGACCCATTAGACACCCGTCCCACTGCCAGAAAGAAACCAGTCAGCTCACAGGCCGTGCTGCATTCACTGAACAACAATAACGAGGGGGAGACTGAAAACTAAGTTAATCATTTTGTTATCTGCAGACAAAATGAATGAATTCATCAGTGCCAAATTATGATAAAGATGGTTACTTCTGTGGTTTTGTACATTTTTTAACACTTCTAAGTAGCAGACGATGCTTTAGATGGTTGGCTGTTGTCATCGGCTTAATATAAAACTAATTAGCACTGATAAACAGTAGACTTCATTCAAACTTCATTACCACTTGGTGATAGTTTTAAGAAACTGCTATCCAACAAAAGTTTATGGTAACAGACAGGTTGTCAGAAGAAAGAGTGTATTTAGATAATACAAAACTCTACATGAAGCCATTTCACATTAAAAATAGTCTGAAAACAAGACAGTTGGGAGAAAAAAAAGCAAATCCTGCAACCTTTTTGCTCACATTACTGCTGGAAATACAAAGCAAAAGATAGCATATTTTATTTTTTAATTTTTGTTGACATTTATACTTGAACTATGACTACAACTTAGAGACTGTTCTGCAAAACTTATATAAAAGGACTTTTATGAAGTGACACAACCCTGTGAAGATTCTCTTTTCAAACATCCTCACGTCTTTGTTGCTTCTTCTCATATAATCGACAACTGTGTTGTTTTGATATAATCCTCCAGATCTGTCAACTCTAAAGCTTGCCCTCTGCCCCACCCGTCCCTCCATCCTCCTGCCCCACAACACACCCACACAGACCCCTCTGCCACCTCCTCTGCAGTCCCCACCCCTCGAAAGCAAAGCTCTCTTTGTTAACCTAATGTGCTTTTACCAGTTGCTTTCTGCCAGGGAGACATCTGCTGTGTGCAACCAGTCAATATTGTGGGGACAGTTCAAAGCGGCCAGTTCATTATCTGTGTCAGCTTAACAACCCGAAGGTAGCGGTCTAAGGGACACAAGGAGGAGGAGGAGGAGGGGGAGGAGGAGAGGGGTTGGAGGGGGGGGACACAATGTGTGAAGACACAATGGACTCCTCATTAACTAGTGATTTATCATGATGGGATGCCCGGTTCAACCTTTGCCCCCCCCTTCATGCACACACCTCTAGAACCCCCAGGAAAAGGATGCCATTGTTGTGAAAAGGAAAGAGGGACTGTGAAAGTGGAGTTGAAAGTGAAAAGATAAAGTTAAAGAGTCAAATGAAGAGTAACGTAAAAGAAAATCGACCGCAGTTAACGTGTGTCTTCAGTGGCAGAATAAAGACAAGCGGGGAGCGACTGGCTCAAACTTCTCTGCGCCTTTCAGATTTTCAAAAGCTGAATTTTAAAAACAGAGAAGCTTGACATGTTTTACACCATTATTGGCAGCTTTTCTGCTTTAATTTCCACACACTTCTTTAGATTTCAAATATTTCCATAGAACAGTACTTGATTTTCTTTTACTTGTCAGAAAAAGAAAAAAAAAAGTTGAGTTATGAGAAAAGAAATAATACCCCAAAATTCACTTTTATCAAACTTTTATCATGATTTGATTCATAGCGTAAAAATCAGCCTTGCACCTGACACTCCCTCTCTTTCCTGTTTCAGGCTGTATGAAAGTCAAATCTCTCTGTCATGATGATATCATACATGTCAGAAAGCCACTAAAGATGCTCCATGCATGCATATGCAGGGAGATCACAGTCCATCCTCAGCCACTCTGCGTCTCAGAAACGAGGCCTTCTCTTCCACATAAAGGCTGTATAATGAGCGTTTAATGTATGGCTTCTCAAAATGCAAGAGAAAAGGGAATATTCAACGTGGCCCATGTGGTGGTTTTGTAAAGCTGCTGCACGAAGAAACACACCCCTTTTCACTTTCTCCTTATGCATCCTTTCCATGCGAACCCCCTCCCTCCCTCCTCCTCTGAATCCATTTGCTTAAATCAATCTCACAGGAGGCGGTCGTGGATAATGTACCAGCCAGGGTTTGTAAACCGTTTTGTTAACAATGCATTTTGAAAAGAAAAGAAAAGAGGAGGAGAGGAGAGAGATAAAGCGAGACAGAAAGAGTGAGAAAGGGAGACGGGGAGAAATAGGCAGAAGGGTGCTGAAAGAGGAACAGTTGGGTGGGTGTGGTGTGCGGCTCTGCTTGGGATAGGCCCTGTCGGCTGGTGACACCCCGTCCCATCTCCTCCTCCCTGCATCCGCCTAATTCGGTCCAGTCCTCGCTTTAGTCACACCACCTGCTTTCACCATTCTTCATTACACACCCACCCATCCTTTGACATGAACAGAAGGAATAAACTAAACCCCTGTAACTCAGCCTAGACATCCCTCTCACATAAACACACATTTCCCATTTAAGCAGCCGTGCTGACAGAACTAGAGTCGTGACACTGATCAATAATGACTTTCATACAGTTTCTCACAACTGTGTCAGTATTATGGTCAGAACTAAAAGAGGAAAACATGATGACACTGAAAAAGTTAACTTCAAAAGGAGTGAAGACTGTCAATCTTCTCAGGTTACCTCAGTTTTTGTTTTAAATAGACTCTGCTGCCTCAGCTGCCAAGAGAGTTTAAATACATACTTGAAACAAAAATATCAAAGACAGAATCCTATTAATGGCTGAACCTGGCTGATAAACTCATTCTTTGCACCTTCCACTGAAAACTGATTTACAAACCAGGACTGATTTACTATAAAAGGCTGAAAGATTGGTGGATTATTATTTTCCTCACTCTGCTCCTCACATAAATTATTTTCCCAAAATAAAGAGCTGAACTTTGGAGATTGTTGGTTGCAGACTTTTCCTGTACAATGTTTCAATGATAATTCATTCATTCATTTTCCATACCACTGAGTCCAGTTCAGGGTCGCGGGGGTCACTGGAGCCTATCCCAGTTATTACCAGGCGAGAGGCAGGTTGCACCCTGGACAGGTCGCCAGTCTGTCGCAGGGCCAACACAGAGAGACAGACAACCATTCACACTCACATTCATTCCTAGGGGCAATTTAGAGTGATCAATTAACCTAACATGCATGTCTTTGGATGGTGGGAGGAAGCCGGAGTACCTGGAGAGAACCCACGCATTCATGGGCAGAACATGCAAACTCCACACAGGAAGGTCGCTGTTGGAATTGTTCAAACCCCCTCCCCAGCCGGGACTCTAACTAGTTCTTACTGTGAGGCTGCGGTGCTAACCACCACACCATTGTGCAGCCCACTTCAATGACAATAATATAATATGTATAATATATACAATAACAACAATAATAAGCATCTTTACTTTATTAGTTCCGTTTGGGAAATATGGCTCTGCTTTTAACCCATCTCTAGATTAACCAGAGAGCAGTCGGCTGCCAATTACAGCACCTGGGGAGCAGTTTAACAGTCATAGTAGTTTTCTACTTCCTTCATGCTGTAATCATGCACTTTTCTACTGAACCTCAGCCTTTGCAACAAGAACTGAACTAAGCAAAATCCCCATATCTTAAAAAATGCAAAACACTGTTTTTGTGTTTTTAGCTGGTATTTAGGTGAAATATTGTTTAATCATCAGATTTAAGCCAAATTATAAATGAGTTTATATATATATATATATATATATATATATATATATATATATATATATATATATATATATATATATATATAACTGGATACAACTACTAAAAATCCCCCCATTTTTCTCTTTCATCCTCGTGAGCCAGGGTTCAGTTTCCTCTGTACAAGTTAGTAGTGACACATCCCATCAGCTGGGACCTGTTCCTCCAGGTTCCTTCTGTTGAACTACTTTGCCCATCAAAGCCCTTTTTAGCCTGAGGAAGCTGGGGCCAGGTTGACACCACATTCCCTCAGGACCCCCTCAGATCTCCACCAAAGCAACCATTACTGGATCATAAGCTCCAGAATCAGGCAGCGCCGGACAGGAATCCCCAGTAGAGTCCTATGGATCCACACTGATTTGCAACATAAGCCCCCCCGTGATTGCCCATTAGCCTCCGTCTGCACTGATGGTGGTTGGGTGGGTAGCATGTGTAGCTCCACCAGCTACTGTGCACTGCCATTGAAGATATGCTACAATTACTTCCCCTAATTGGCTGTGAGGGGTATTAAAAGAGGTCGTGACTTTGGGGAATTAATAGTGACATCTGATCTTATGTCCACTTAAAATGAAGATGATGTTGACTCATCGTGTGCTGACAGAACAGTATTCTCCTGGGATGCAGATTAAGATCTGATGATTGATGGGTTATTATAATACAAACCTCTTGTGTCAAGACTGATTTTACTCTCCGTTCATTTCCTGGTTCCACATCTCAGTTGAAACTGAAATTGTACTGCTAATAAGCGTGAGCCAGGGTCTGTGGACATACAGTCGTCCTGAAAATTATTCATACCCTCCAATTAAAGAGTCGGTTAAATTCACAATAGTAATTCAAATAACAAGAAACTAAAGAAACTGAAAATAAATTTTCAGTTTTTAAAATATTTTGTTTTAGTGAAATAAAATGTTTCTTTTGAATTGTGGTTGGAAATAATTACTAAAAACAAACAAACAAACAAAAAGAAAAAACCATCCCAAACACATAAGAGCACCTTTCCCATGAACAGTGGACCAAAATACCTGTCAACAGGCATATAAGTCTTTTTCAGCATTACAGAAAACACCTGACTGCAGTGATTGCTTTAAAGTGTTGCTCAACAACATTTTAGCTTCGGAGCCCTATCATGCTTGTTTGTTTTAATTTTTGTGTGTTTAATGTTTCTTTCAAACCACAATTCAAAATCAATGTCATGATTTTCATAGAATTTTTTATTTATTACTTTTGTCAATTTCATCATATTTCACTGACAGCTGTTTTTCTTCCCTTTCTTTAATTGAAAGGGTATGAATAATTTTGAGGATGACTGTAACTTCCTGCATTACTGCCTTTAAACTGTTTTCATAAGATGACAAATGATTACCATAATATCAGTGTGTCCTCAATCATTTTAAAGAAATGGTTAAAAAGTGGAAAATGAACTGAGTGGCTCAACATATTTTTTATTTTAAACCATGTCACAATTCATTTAAGTATGGTAAAACTGCACACACCAATTAATTCAATCCTGTCCCATTTACAGGAGTGCTAATCAACAAAGTTGCTTTGCTGTGAGCAGTCACCTGGTACAAGGCTTTTCTCATTAACAGATGAAAAGATATGCTTAGCTATCTTACATGTTTAAAAGATTCATCACTCACAAATAGGTGTCAGTTTACATCATGTTTCCTTGAATCAAAGCAAAAACTTACATTTCCAAATAATTTTGTGCAATTTTGGAATGTCTTCATGATTATTTCTTTTACAAAATAAAAGTAGAAATATAAATGTGAAAGAATTAAAAGGACCGTAATATAGACCTAAGGATGAGATTAAGCCACAAACTATTGTACCCTTTTTAACTTTCAAAACCAACTGACAGAGAGGAAATGCCACACAAGAATTAAATGAAGTGCATATGAAATGTGGAAGCTGATTCTCCAGGTATGAGTATTTTTGTTTTTTTAGTTATCGACTGTTAAACGTGCAAAAAATAAAAAAAGACAGAAGAAACACATAATTGCATTTCTGAATAAACAGAAGTTTACACCCGTCAGAATTTCAATGAATAAACAACTACCCATTATAAAATGACTTGCTGAATGTGTTAGTTTCAATACAAAGAAAATGACAGCAGCAAACTTTCATTTCAGGAGGCCGCATCATTTTTTTTTTTAGTGACATGTGCAAATCTTTCTGAAATGTTCATGTGGATATATAAAAACTATAGAAACTGATTTCATGCATGAAAATATTTGAGCTTTTAAAAGGCTTCTGCAGGAACCTTCAGGACTCAGAGGTAAAAGTGACTCAGATCACATACTTTCAATAATTTTAAGCTTGCTTTTATTTAAGTTGCTCTCAAATTATATATTTTTATCATTATTATTTGGATAAGCCCCTTGAGATGAGCCATCTCATTTTCAAGGAGGTCCAAAAAATTATTGGAGAAACATGAAGGCATATGCATGATCCATTGAAACTTTGTGCATCCACAACAGACTAGAATCAGCCACCCAAAATCAATCAGAAAAGGGAAGCGCAAGAGCCAGGCTGGGTGCAGATCAGAGCATACAGACACTGAGTGTGGTCCATCAAAAAGCTCTTCCTAATCAACCTCGGAGACCCTGGCCTTTTAGCCGCCAGCCCTCAACACGTCTCGTTGTGTTTACACACTCTGATTAGTTTGGTAAGTGTACAGAATGTCCCAAGAATGGTGATCTCTGAATCAATGTGCCCTTCAGTCCCATCCTTTATCTTTCCTTCCCTCTGTCACAAAAGCCAGAGATCCTCTTGGAAAGGGTGGGAGAAATTAGAGGATCAGAGTCGGCCTACTCCTGAGCAAACAGACTGAGCTAATGGACCGGCCGCTTTCTCCTCCCCTCAAATTATAAGCAGAGCAAGGGAATGTAGCCAGTCCAGCCATGATGTTAATGCTAAAGCTCACTAATCCTTTACACACACAGTGGCCTCGCACTTGCCTTGATACCCACACGGCCACCCCACCACCCAGGCAGTGGAAGAGGATGGGAGCAATGGAATGAGACTGAAAATGAACACATGGACATGCCGGGGTTCCCAAAAAGCTCTCTCTATGTAAAAAAAAAACAAAAAAAAAACTAGTTTAATCTTAGGGGGAAAAAAAGCACAAGAAGAAGATGATCCTGCTTACAGTCCAGTTCTCCAAAGCTGGTTAATTTTCATACATATTCAATGTTTTCTAATTTTCAATTTAAATATAAAAGCATCATCCTTCATCACGGCTGTTACACCCATGAGAAGTTTGACTCACACAAAAGCACACAGATTCTCCCCTGAATCACCACATCCCCATGTAAGCTCTGGGTTTAGGTAAGCAACAGCTGGCTAAGGCAGAATATGTTAATGCCTGCTTTTTAGGAGGAGCACTTGGGCTTATGAGGGATTAGTGCATGTTGGTCAGCCATGACTCCCTGCTGAGCTAGCACGCTAATACAGGTGTTAGTAAACTGGCATTAGACTCCAGCTAATTAGCTTCCATTCACAGAGTGATTGTCCAGCCAGCTCTGCCATTTGTAGTGATGTTTGCTCATCGGCAGGGAGGTCTCTGTACTGTGGTGGGTCCATCATGATCCGACATGATCTCCACTCTTCCTTCTTCACTCTCCCTCTAGGCCTCAAGACAACAGGAATCATCCAATGGAGATGAGCTGAGATGGCTTTGAAAGAGCCAGAAACTAGTGAGCCAGCAGCATCATTTTAGACAGCAAGTTACTACTGCCCATGATAAAAATGCAAGAAGACATTTCTCTACATGAGCATTTCATTCAACAGTACAGAGTCAAAACAGCTTCCAGGCCCTTATACTACTTGTAATCAACTCATTACCAGATACACAATGCAGCCTTTTCAGTAACCACCATACCTCAGACAAGGTCAGATAAATTGTTTCTAAGTCAGCGTGTACTAAATGTTTAGGGCTCATATTTACTTTTGGGTCAGCTGTGCAAAAAGCTTTCCACTCATTAACATGTTACTGGTCTACAGGCCACTGCAGAGGTGTGGATAACCACTTCAGGATGTTTTCCCTAAATCCAGAGCCTAAATCGTTCTACTGCTCCTCATCTTTTTTTATTGGCATGATGTAGTTAAAAAATGTTAAATTTACAAACATTATTCCAGACCTGCTTATTCTAAGTTTCATTCATTTATTTCTTCCTCAGTTGAGAACCAGTTTTCAGTACGTGAAATAAATCGTAGGATTGGTGCAGTGGTATATCATACCAGGTCTAACCTCATGTTTACAAAGTTACCGTAGGAGTAAATGCAAAATTAGGCAAAAAATACAAAATGGATCTATTTAATGCAACTCTCCTTTAAAGCCGGAGCTGGTAATCCTGTTCTGAAACACTTTTTGTTATACTGGGTGAAATGATCCTTCCATCCTGACAGTATCAATACATCATGTAGGCCTATTCATAAAAAGGAAGGAAAAAAGATCTCTGTGAGAGCTGCAGTTCTGTAAAAACTCTGACCAACACCTGCCACTCGCGCCAAAAGACAGGAATTGGTCATTTGCAACATATTGAACGAACGAATCGATGCCTTTTGGTCTCTGTCCCTCCCCTCTCACCGTCACCCCACGTGACCCCCTGTGCGCCGCTCACTGTAAACAAGCATAGCTAACGGACTACTAACTACTGGTGCACCCAAAAAAACAAAACAGATAAGAATTAAGTCTTGGAGATGTTGATGTTTTTAGTGTGGACTTCTTACACCACAGAAAGAGTTGGAGGTGAGTGGATTAAAGCTTTTAAAAATGTGATTTGTCAGCTGTTTACTAGCATGCTACGAGCTATCCACTCAGCTGTTATTGTTAACCTGCTCGTAAACACCGGCGCTGAAGGCGCTCTGAAGGCGCTCTGAAAGCGCTCTGAAAGCGCTCTGAAAGCATGGTTTCGGGTGGTGGCGTGTTTTTTTTTTGTTTTAAATGTCGCTTGCTCGAACCATTTTTCCAACATTGCCAACCCTAGCTTTAACACATTTGTTTTCAGCTGTCTGAAAGAATATAAATATCTGGCTTAGGTATGGGTCAGCAGACTGAATATTAACTATACCCTTTGTCATTTGGAAGACTTTTGGTGCATCATGATCAAATCTAAAACTGCATAAGGAAATGCTATACTCACAAAAAGGGATATTCAACTTTCGGTTTTTGGAGAACAGAATGATGCAGAATCAATATTTAACCATTAAACAATGTGCATGTGCACTGAAAAGTTTAGAGAAAGTTTAATTCAGTTCACCTGGAAAGGTTGTAGTGGATTTTAGATTCATTCTGACATCATACAAAAAGCCAAATATCCTTAACTTTTTGTGAGTAGTGTATGTCAATAATGGGGAAAAAGGACACAAAGGAAAGTTAAATGCTGAATCATGGAGCTGTATCCCAATAAGACGAGACAAAGAAGCATCTGACTGATATGCAAGTCTGTGTAAAAGTGTAATGACTTTCAGATGGTGGAATCCTTCCATCTTGAGCCATCTAATCATTTACAAATTTACTCTAAAGCAGTACAAAGACCTAAAAACACACAACTTGAAAACAATGAGAGTTTGGAGTCCTGCAACAGGTGATACAACTCCAACAGAGCCCTGAACCCAATATTACAGAGACAGCTATTTCTCAGTGGAAAAAAAATCTAAACCTAAATATTAACTGAAAATTTACTTACAACCACCTGTGGAATACACTAAAAATATTTCATTTATCCATATATAAATGAAAGAATGTTTTATTTAATGAATCAAACACTTTTTGTATGACATTATTTTTTAATGAATCCTCACAAAATCTTTTTTGAAGACAAACCTAAACAAAATAAGTCTAATGTACCCTCAAACTACATAGAAACAGCAAATCAAAAACATAACATTTTAAAATTACATAAATTTTCAGCCTAAATAAAAGACAAAACTCAACAAATATTTAACAATGTGTCTGTGGAGAAAAGCCACTGTTTTCCTCATTTGTTATGTCACCGTAGACCTCAAAATGGCAGAAAAAGGATCCCAAAAAAATTTGCTGGGAAAAAATGTGCAAATATTCACTTGCAAATACTGTTGCTTAATTTTAAAGTTGCCTAAATGTTTTAAATGTTATGAGTAAATGATATAGATAAATGATTCTCAGAAAAAATGGGTAAAACATAAAAGCACCAGCAACATGCACAAAAAATACTGTTCCAAAAGATTGGGGAAAAAAAGGACCTATTTGATTCCCACAGAACAGTAAAACTGTGGTGGGTCTATATTCCACGAGTCTTGTGTGATTGCCGTTTATTCCAATAATCGGCTCACGTTTGCCTATATGTGACATGAAAAATGATTAACTGATTATGAATACAGGAGGTGGACAGGAATTGAAAGCTGGGTATTACGCACCCTTTGCTATTGCTTGATGTGGGAAAGAGACTAAAGGTTAGCTGGTTGACACTCCCAAAGCCATTCTGCCAAGGATGGCGGCGGTTCAAAGGAATCATTAAGCTTCAACCGTCCTGCCACAAAGGGGAGATTTAAGACAGCAAATAGATCTGATTGTGAAAACTCAAAGCCAAACACAAATATCCACTAAGAGGCTTTTGCGTATTATGCTATTATTATCCCATAGAAGGCCTAACATATTTAACTGTTTCAAGTTTAATTTTCTCCTGGGAAAGTCCCATTAAAACTCATCAGCTGATAACCAATTGTAAATGAAATTTCATTTGGCTCGAGGAGCCACCAGTGAAACTGTGCTTGATAAGAAATCAAATGAAATATACTTCTGACATGCATTTAATATTAAAAAAAATGTCTGGCAAACTTTCACACTAGAAACTAGTGAATCCTGTTAATTACCCGACTGACTTTAACAACGCACTAGGCTCAAAGGCCAATACACATCCCCTCTAATTGGTTTGTAGTTAAGCAGCACCACTTTAATGATAGAAAACTTGGCTTTGGAAGACATAGCAAGATAAAGAAGTGATGCTATATGGTTTAATTCTCTGTGACACATGCCATAGTATGGTTTGAGACTTGTTGGTCTAACACATGACATATTATCTATATCTCATATAAAAATTTTACAGTGACATTTTGTTTTAGGCCACAGAATTGTCTGTTATTCCTTTTTCAGGTTTCTTTGTTTCAGTTTCAATAGTACGTGTGTCAACTTGATGAATTTTATATTTACAGCTTATTAAACTATATATACATTTTTATCTTAACCCATATTAAAATGAACCAAATACTGTTCTCATTATCTATATGATCCATTACATCCTGCAAATGAGCATATCTGTGTGGAAATCTCCAATGCAAAGTTTAGTACAATGAAAGGTAGATCAATGATTATATATCAAATATAGTACATAGCTTGTTGCTACACAAGGAAT
Source organism: Atherinomorus stipes (assembly GCA_023101725.1). Taxonomy (NCBI): domain Eukaryota; kingdom Metazoa; phylum Chordata; class Actinopteri; order Atheriniformes; family Atherinidae; genus Atherinomorus; species Atherinomorus stipes. Next base: position 18,800 of record JALJCO010004111.1, read on the forward strand.
ATATATACACAGAGGGTACGGAAAGTATTCAGACCCCTTTAAACTTTTCACTCTTTGTTTCATTGCAGCCATTTGCCAAAATAAAAAGAGTTTATTTTATTTTCTCATTATTGAACACTCAGCACCCCATCTTGACAGAAAAAAACAGAAATATAGACATTTTTGCAAATTTATTTAAAAAAAGAAAAACTGAAATATTACATGGTCAAAAGTATTTAGACCCTTACCACTGACACTCATATCTAACTCATATGCTGTCCATATATTCTGATCCTCCTTGAGATGGTTCTACTCCTTCATTGAAGTCCAGCTGTGTAAATCAAACTGACTGGACTTACAGCTCACAGAGCATGTCAGAGCAAATGAGGTTGAAGGAACTGCCCAAGGACCAAAGAGACAGAATTGTGGTGAGGCACAGATCTGGACAAGGTTACAAAAGAATTTCTGCAGCACTAAAGGTTCCTAAGAGCACCATGGTCTCCATAGTCCTTAAATGAAAAGTTTGGGACGACCAGAACTCTTCCTAGACCTGGATGTCCAGCCAAACTGAGCAATCGTGGAAGAAGAGCCTTGGTGAAAGAGGTAAAGAAGAACCCAAAGATCACTGTGGCTGAGCTCCAGAGATGCAGTATGGAGATGGAAGAAAGTTCCACAAAGTCAACTGTCGCTGCAGCCTCCACCAGTCAGGGCTTTATGGCAGTCAGTGCAAGACATATGAAAGCCTGCATAGAGTCTGCCAAAAACACATGAAGGACTCCCAGACTATGAGAAATAAGATTCTCTGGTCTGATGAGACCAAGATTGAATTTTTTGGAGATATGATGACTATGTTCATCACCTGCCCAATACAATCCCAACAGTGAAACATGGTGGTGGCAGCATCATGCTATGTGGGTATTTTTCAGCTGCAGGGACAGGAAGACTGGTTGCAATAGGCTCTGTGCAGGACTCCACTACTTCCTGAACTTAAGGTTGCTCCTTTGCTTCCCGTCTATAGTTTCTGGATGAACTGATTAATCCAGGTGTGTCTGGCCCCTTACTGAATTCAGGATGCCAAAGGATGCCATATTGATCTTTTAGTTTGTATTTCACTAATCAACAGAAACTGTTATTGAAAAAAAAATTAAATAATGCTTAAAAAAGTTACAGTACAGACTTATAACATTCAATATGTACTGCTTTGTATTTAGTGTTTTCTAGATTAAAATGAATGCTGCAGCAAATTTTACTGGAGTGGCAAAAAAGAGAAATTTTACTAAATTGACACATTTTTAAGACTGCCAGGTTGTCCAGATGTGCAAGTGCAGCCTTATCTCTACCTGCTGGGAGCTCTGAGGTCCCCCAGACTCTTCTTAGGACCATCTATTGAAAAACGCTGATAATCTGTTTGCTCTTTTAATGAGATCATTGTTCCTCAGAGAGGGGAAAAAAGCAGGTCTCATTGCTGCTTAGCAGCAGCTCTTTAAGCAGAAATCCTTCTCTGGTACTGCTGATGCTCTGAATTGCCTCAAACATATTGTGAAGGTCTGAGCCTGCAACAAAGCCTCTGAGCCTCTGTCCTACCATGCTTTTTTATTTCTTCCCTTAGTATCTTCCATTTACATGGCTTACGAAGACTTATGATTTTCCTCTTGAATTTCTTGGGTTCCAAGATATTTTTAGCAAAAGTTCATATTACTAGCCTACTTACTACAGCTATGTTGTGTGTCATGTATATTTTTTTCATTTTGCATTCCAAGGAAGACAATACACCCATCTTTTAACCTCAGATCAAATATCAAGTCATCAAGGTCCACTGTCCTGCAGGAGATGTTTCCTTGCTCCAATACACCTAATCCAAATTAAATGGATCTCCAACAGCTTAAGTTCTACACAAGCTTGTTCATTAGCCATTAAATCAGGTGTGATGAAGCAAGGAAACCTCTAAAACCTGCAGGAAAGCAGGCCTCAAGCACCATATTAATTGATCTGACATTTTTGCTTGTGTAATACACCTGAGGATTCTATTAGGGTGCACATTTGAGAAGTTAGACTGGACAGCGTTGCCAAACTTGCAAGAAGTAAACAAAACAAACATGCTGACAACAGAGATTAGCATTTGGCTAAATCTCAGTACATTGGTGCTTCCTCAGCCAATTCAGGCATCTGATGGCTGGCCACCATGACTATATCCAGATTTCTGGTTTTGTTGTTAGTTTTCTACTTAGTTATTTGAAGCCAGGTGCCAACTTTTGATCTTTCTTCCTGGGCTCCAAAGATATTTCAGTTTTGTCCTAATTTAACTGAAGTAAAGTTCTGGCAATCTTTTGTTTGATCAATGCATTTGGTAGGTGTTTGGATCAGGATATTGTCTCCAGATGAGATGGTTATGTAAATTTGTGTGTCATCAGCATAGTTATGGTAACATATTTTGTTACCAAAATTTTGTTGTTTTTAATGATTTGAGCAAGCAAGAGCATATAGATGAACAGCAGGGGCCCCAAGATGGAGCCTTGGGAAACTCCGGTTGTTTTTGTTTAGTCAGATTTATAATTGTCTACAAAAAAAAAAAGAGAGGAAGAAAAAGAGCTAGGTAAATCGAGAGCGTCGCCTTCTGGCTCAGCTCCTTCTTCACCACGACAGACCAATGCAGAGTCTGCATCACTGCAGACGCCACATGATCCACCTGTGAATCTCCCGCTCTATTTTTTCCTCACTCGTGAACAAGAACCCATGATACTTGAACTCCTCCAACTAGGGCAGGACCTCACTCCTGGCACGAAGAGGACACTCCACCTTTTTCCAGGTGAGGACCATGGCTTCGGATTTGTAGCTGCTGATTCTCATCCCAGCCGCTTCACACTCAGCTGTAAATCACCCCAGCGATAAATGGAGATTTGGGCCCGATCACTTCTCTTTGGTCTCCCCAACAAATCCCTCCGGAAACTGCAGCTTTTCCAGAACTCGGCAGTTCTTTTATGACCAGGGCCCCTGCCACTCACCACACCACCCCCATCCTGCAACAACTTCACTGGCCTCGCATAAAATGGAGAATTAACCTAAAAACACTCATCACTTTTCAGCGATTCACAATCTGACCCCATCTGATCTCCTACACATCACCACTCCTGTCCGATCACTTCATTCCTCCACATCTTTCCAGCTTTCTGTTCCCCTTGCCAGCCATGTCACTATGGGAAGTAGAGCATTCAGCCACTTTGCTCCCCATCTCTAGAACTCTGTCCTCCTGATCTACGTACCATAAACTCTCTTCCACTTTTTAAATCCAGATTCAAAACATACATGTTCAGACAGTCCTGCGCCAGTTTCAGACTCACCATTGCAATGTTGTCCTCTGTGTTTGTCATTACTGATTTTTTTTCTTTTAATGTTTAATGGTTTATAATTGCTGCTTTGTACGTTGTCCTTGGGTGTTTTGAAAGGCGCTTTTTAAATACAAATATACTTTTTTTATCACTTATGCAAAATATTTACCACTGTTGAACCTAGTGAAATTGGTCCTTACACTGCCCAAACCAGCAACTCGCATACTGCAGTTTAAAAAATGTGTACCATTAATTTCTGAGCATGTGCACAAATGATGCTTCAAGTAAACACAAAATATGGATATATGGCTATAAGGACATGTTCCTTCTATCTGTTCCTCGTGTGTGAACAGAAAAATGAAAAAAAAAAAATCTTTCAGCTTCTCTGCCCCCTCTGTCAGAAACACCTTGCAAGTTGAATTGAAACTGTCAGAACTTGTTTCACTGAATGCCTTCTGCAAAATTTTAAAAACCGAGACCACATATCCAGCTAACAATGCCTGTGTTTTCACTCTTAATTTGTCACTGTTTTTAAATTAGTGTTACAATTGTTGCCCTTTATCATTTTAATTGTTATTGAACATTTTTGATCTTGGTATTTCTGTCCATTTGTTTTGTTTATTCTGATGTGTACTGCTGCCTTTCTTGGCCAAGTCACCCTTGTGAAAGAGGACTTGATCTCAATGTTTTTTTAAAATCTGGTTAAATAAAGGATTGTCCAAAAAAACAAAACAAAAAAAAAACTGTAAAGCAGTCATGATAAACAATTGTATTTAAAAGCAAGTTGCTCTTAACCCAAAATGTACAATATTAAATGAGTAAAAACTGTATCAACATGATAAAAACTGGCACTGAAGCTCACACATCTCACAAAATATTTCAACTGAGGAAGCATCACCTACAATTTGAAATTAAATACTCTCAAATAAATTTCCTGCTTTTTAGCAATAAAACTGGTCAGTGACAAGATGACTAAGTTCAGTTAAATATTCATGGATCTGTTATTTTTTGGACAATAAAGCACACTGGAGATTAATTAACACTGAAATGTATGACAATAAATGGATATCTGATGGTAAGGTCATACAAAGCAAAAGGCATCTTGAGTATTGTTCACACCAGCTGCAGCAGTAGACAGCAACAAATAATGGCAACAGTCTGCTTTAATGATGGAGACCACTCATGTAACACACACTAACATACACACACACACTGCATTTTGATCAGACAGTGCCTCTCTAATTGAGCTAATCCCCACTTCAGGATCAGTACCATCCCCTGAGGTCTGACCCTCTACCCCTTGTAGTCTCCTGCTCTCACCATCCCAGCTCCCAGCTTAAACCGCCATGGCTCATGTGGGCTGCAAAGCTGTTTATTGGGAGACAATGGGCAGCAGATTGTGCTGTCAGGCTCCATTAATTACCATCATTAGCATCACACTCCAGAGTCTGTGGAGCTTGACTGCCAAACTCTATGTACAGGATGCAACGTGTGCATGCAGGCATGTAGAATTTGATTTTATTTTAAAACATACTTTACAAAAATAAAATAAACACATTACAGCATTTTATTGTTTCCTTTTAGGTTTGATTAAGTAAATTTCCCTATTTTCCTTTGATCATTTTCACTCATGAGATTAACAGCATTGTGCTGCTATAAGTCATGGCAAGATTCAATCTTGTGCTGCAGTATGCAGATAGAATATAAAATAGTCGATACCCCACAAAACCACAAAGCTAAGTACAAAAACGAGCTTCAGAGAACACAAACTCCATTAAAGCCAATAACATGTTTAACATGTTTTTAAAGGACGGGATTGCGATCAATATCTAAATTATTTGGCTTGTTTCTTAGCCCATGATGCTACAATCCACTCGTGGTCATTTTCCCAAACCTTTCACGCTGGTACTCGATTTGTGAAATGGTGGATGTGGTGAATTTGGGGTTGGCCCACCTTCGAGATTACATAGTAGGTATTATCAGATTTAAAACAAGCTTGTATTGTGTCAGTTTTCAGGCATCAATCCAGCATTTCATCATGAGTGTGTAAAGTTGTGATGATGCAGGATATGTGCTAGGGTTAAAAAGGGGAAAAAGTGGAAAGGATCTGCAAGGGCTCATATTTTGAAAGCAATTTGTACAAGTGTACAACTTGTACAACTATTGGTATAGTTTAAAGAAAGAAATGTTCTCTGTAATAGGGGAAAGGAGGGATTTTGGGTGACATTACACCCTTGACATTTCATTGAGTTTGAGTTTATTTAAGATAGGGACAATAACATATACATGTACATTTGCAAGATTATGGCTAATTTCCATCTTTAGTCCCTTCTGCAGGTTGACAACAACATAATACTGAGAAAGTGCTTTCTTAAATCCTGACCTGCATACTTTTCCACAGTTCTTTCACTTTTCTGTTTCTGTATTGTATGCCTTTCTACTTGCCAGCTAAGACAACTTTATTTGTGCCACTGTTGGAAAATTTAAATGTCGCTAATGGTTATGATGCAGAAATAGAATTATATAAGATTAGAAAACTTGCCATTATCTCACACTTCAGAGGTTAATGTTCATTGAAAGTTCATCAGATGACACTTTCAGATGCAAAATGACTGTCTTCCAGTATGTTGTAATCCCACATTTTTTAACCTGAATTTGGGGAAATTAAATAGCGTTGAACATGTAGAGACCTAGCCATGTTTATACTTAATCCTGTAAAGCCTAGGAAATAAAATATATTCAATATAATTGGACGTAGTCATTTTGAATATTACTTCTTAGGGACTGCTTTTAATTCCAGAACATGAGTAGATTCAGTGAGGGATGATTCAAATTGTATACAACACAATTTTGATAACCACTTTGATTATGTTTGCAGAGGTCTGATAAAAGTCTGAATAATGTTGTAGGGGATGAGCAGCTAGCAGCAGTAAGTGGAGTCAGGCATTTCACAGTGTTTAAGAACATGTTGGAATGACTACGAATTAAAAATAAAGAACAATCTGTTCAGAGAGAGAAAAAAAAAAACTCTCTATGATCCATATGTCTTTTACTCTCAGCTAATCGATGGTCAAACTGAATTGATCACTGACCAGTATTGGCATTTCCATCTCCAGCAGTGGACCACTAAAAGGAAATTGAACCACATTTCTGCCACGCACCCACTGAGGCATAAGCCTTCTTACTTCAACTTCCTGTCTGATCAATGTGTGAAACAATGACTCAACAGGTGTGACAGACAGGGGCCCAGCAGTAGCTTTCTTCCCTGCCGCTGGGCCCAATTAGCACCTGGGGTTTAGGAACAAAGAGGCGACATTTCATTTCACCAGAGTGCCAGTTTAAGGCCTCTTCTCTCAAGCTCAGCCTCTTTTCTTCCTGTCTTTTACTGCTGACATCTTTAAAGGATCATCCCTGGCTGCATCATTTTCTATTAGATTGGGTCGATGCCTTGTGTTCAAAGTGGCAGGGGTGTTAAAAACATGGGGTGTTGATGAATTCATTGCATGTGACTGGACTTGCTTTCTTTGTGTGGAGGTTTTGGAAAATGAAGCCCCCTGAAGGTTTGACAAAAAGCAAAAACATTTTCAGGATTTGGCCTTCAGTCCAGATCCAGGCTGGATTTTTTTTTTTCAAAATTACATGGAAGAGATGCCACCCCACTTGGAAAGAAGTAATTCAATACACCTGTCTGTAATTTTTGTTCAATTTAGGTTCATTTGCAGTGATACAGATTTAAACATACTTCTTAACTGAATTATCCTTATACATCCTTCATTTCATCATACTTAGCTTTGTTTGCCTCAATACCATTCCTCAAAGATTTACCCTCGAATTCAAAGTCCCTGGCTTGTGTCAAAATATGCAAGATGTACCTAAAAGTCGTGTGTTTGCACTCAGGATCAATGTTGCCATTGCCAGTTTTATTATAAAAAAAATATATAGAAATTCATATTGTACAAGAAGTTAATGAATAAAGTTGAAAAAGATCAATTAAGGAAGATGGGGTCAGCTACAACCTGGAGCCTGACTGCAGCGAGAGCCTTACTCAGAAGATCTGGAGACCATGGTGTCAGTTGAAATTGTAAAGGGACCTTGCTCATGTCTCTAAGTGTTTTAACAAAGATGAATCAGATTTCTCAACTCCAGGGAAGGCCAAGAGGGTATCAACGCCCTTGGTTGGTTAAGATAATGTCAGCATAAGTCTAACTCTTATTAGTCCAGTAAATGCTGGCTCATCCATTGACCCGATTGGGAATGTCTGGTGACATATAAATGATACCCCTGTGATGCTGCAGGTCACTTTGATCTTTGTGTACTGTCAGAACAAGAAGTTGACCAGTGCAACTGCCTCATCACTTGTACAAATATCTTTTCCAGTTTGTGCACTTAAGAATATTTGCATTCTACATTTTTTAGATAGCTACATTAAACTGGATTAACTACTAAAAACTCCTAATCATTTTTTATACAATTTCATGGTTAAATTAAGACATACAGGCTCACTTGCATGAAAATGTTATCAGCTTTGCCATCTGTACATCTGTTGCTCAGACAAGAACAATGTCTCAGTTTTATCTTTGATAACTGCTGATGTGTCAGCCTTGAAGTATATTTAAAGGAGCGTTAAAACTGAAACCTGTACAACTGAGATTAATCATGCTCTTAAGGTGTTCTGTAAAAGTGCTCAACAAAATCCTGTTGAGAAAAATTTGTCCAAAAGCAGGCCGGTTCCAGAAACTGTAGGCTTAATTGATAGGTTATGATGTTTTAAGTCTAAGCCTCAAATATGCAACTGGTTTTCTATTTCAACGATGCGAAAAAATGTGTTTTTAGTGGCCTCAGTTTCAGTTGCATCTACAAAAGATCCTTTACACCTTACTTTAACCACCTGTAAAATCCTTTTACTCTTCAGAAATCAATTTAGACGCAGTTTGTGTCAAAGTTAATTCTCCAACTCCACCGCTTAATAGTGTGCTCTTATAGGTGGCTTTCAGTCACATGACCAGGACGCCGCGCGAAATGCAGACGGAGGGCAAGAAGTGTTTTCCTCCGGTTCAAAACACAGCGAAATGAACAGCCAGTATGCTGAGGCTTTGAATGGGCTGGTCCAGACACCATATTGCCAAAAAATATATTTATACATAAGATGTGACCCATGAAGTCTAAATAAACCAGACTGGTCTTATAATCTGGTGGATTTACCGGCCGTGCGGCGATTTACATCACAAACCATCTCGTTGCTGACAAAGCAACGCTCATAACTTTACTTCTGGACATCCGATCTTAAAAATTACAACTGCAGGGGGGGACAGGTGTCCAAAATAAAGAAGTTAACGTGGTTTGGACGCATCTGTCTCCCCCATGAGGCTGAGCTTCCTTTCCAATATCGCTTTCTCTCCCTAAGAGGGATTTTCCACACTGTTGCAGTAACTTGTTTGTGAGCAGTGGAGGATGTGTGAGGCTCGACCACAATCACACACGAGAATGATCAGCTGTTTTTTTTTTTTTTTTAAACCATAATTTGCTTCATCAGGAGACACGTGCTGCAAAACCCAGAATGAGGCTGCAAGCGGGGCAGAGAGCCACCCAAGGTCCGCAAAAAAAAAAAAAAAAAGAAAAGAAGCAACACTCATGGCTTTACCTCAGTCTGTTCGATGAATGAAGCCTTCAGCAGCCAGAAGCCGACAGTTATACTGTTTCATGTCGGGTCAACCAGGATCCAGATAAGCTTTGAATGGCTGTCACTTTGTTTCTGCGGGTAAAAGTGAGTCATGCTATTTTAAATAAAGAACCTAGCTCATAATTTTGCTAACACTATGTGCTTGGATTTTGTATATTAATTTATTTTACTTCTGGTATCCCAAATTCCTAATCAAATTGTAGGCTGTGCATAAGTCAAACCACATTTCTCCAAACCAGGTCTACCAGTCACAGAGATCCACAGAAACCCCCCTAAAAACTGGTTTGCTGCCAGAGACAGTGGGGAAATAGCCCCTTTAAAAGGGACTTGAGGCAGGAATTTAAAAAACAAACAAACATGAATGTCCCTTTTTTTCATACTAATGGGTGATGAAGCGCTAAATACCAAAAATAACACATTTCTCTCCGTTGCCTTGAACAGGCTGTACTGCAAAATACGCTGCAATTCGGTGTCCGAATTTCCCGCGCTGCCCTGCGGACGTGACGTCAAATGACCTACATCCGCAGTTTTGATGCAGGAAAAAGACGGTCATGTTAAATAAAAACACTGTAAGCTATAGTTATGGATTATTCTGCCGTCAGAATACGATCTAGATCAACTGAAAGACCACTAAAAATTGTAACTACAAAGAAAAAGCTTAGTAAACAACATTATAGCTTTCCAGCTCTGCCATGCGGACGTGACGTCACATGACGCTACATCCGCTGTTTTGATATAGGAAGAAGCCGGTTGCGGTAAATTCAAACACTGTAAGCGATAGTTATGGATTATTCTGCCGTCAGCAAACGATCCAGATCAACTGAAAGACCACTAAAAAGTGTAACAATGGAGAAAAAGGTGAGTAAACAACATTATAGCTTCAGTTTGTGCACGCTCCCGTGACGGCTTGGCTCGTGGCTGCAGTTACCTGTAGCAGCAGTCGCGAGTTTCGTTTCTTAATCTTGCCTCAAGTCCCTTTAACAATGAATAATAAGCTAAAATAATAAAACTACTGTATCTTACCTGTTTAAGAAAGTGGTCGCTGTAAACTCTGGCATTGGTAGACTGTGCTCCTCCCAACCAAAGGCGGAGGTTTAAAATCCACGTTTTGCAGCGTTGTTTTGTCAGTTTTTGACATTTTTTAACTTTGTTAACGACAGTTTTAGGTACTCCAAAAAAAAAAAAAAAAAAAAAAAAGATCCTTTTCTCCGATAGCGTTAATAGAGCAGCCATAAACTGCAGACACAGAGGCATTTTCCACACAGATATTACAGGCGACTTCCCTTCTGGCCCTCCGTCTGCATTTCGCGCGCTAGCGTCTTATGAACGTGACGTATGGCGCAACCAACCTATTGGAGCAAATGAATTACGTAGAATGCTAAAACTACGTAAAATGATAAGCTGCTGTCTGATTCAACCGTTTCTGAACAGAGAGACAAAGCTGACTGACAATTCACAGGAATTTTGATACTCGCTCTGGACATTCACATGGCCTCATCAGTGCACAACAGGTCATATTATACCCACAAAACCCCAGAAAAGTTAAATTTAATGTATGTCACCTTTAAAAGGACCAAAGTCATGCTTTTGACAGCCAACAAGCTGTGAGCTAAGAGCTAACCAAGCTAATCTGGAACTAACAGAGGTTAACAGAGATAAACGGGCTAAAGGTAAGTCAAGCTGTAGGGCGGCTAAAGAAACTGCTACTGGCTGAGGTCTTTCTGGGAGCAGGCAGGGAGCTAGCTGGTGGCCACCAGCACCAAAGCCGGCCTGCTGTTTGGTCACCAAAAAGACATGCTCCTAATTGTGTATAATTTCAAGATAAAATAACATCTAAACAATGAGTTATAAATTCAAGTTTGATTCGAGTTGAGCTGAAGGAAGTTTAGTTTAGCCACAGTGAGTTTAAAAGTATGATTATTAGGCTCTCTTTGTAGATTGTTAGGACAGGGTTGCATGGACCAAAAGTTAAGGGGAAAAAAGTAAGTATTGAGTTCTTAAAATAAGGATCCATCACATTATTTTCCACATTTTGATTAGATACATTGCCCTTTCATAGCTGTGTAATTAAATTGCCCGCCCCCCAAAACAATTCATAATGTACTTAAGTCACAAATCAGAATTAATTATCTCTAACTAGAAGCAACATTTATTTTAAGTGGGTTAAAACAAAAATATAAGGGGGAAAAAACAGCCGTCTGACAGTGCTACGGATTCACAAGGGGGCTCTTTAAGAGTCCAGTGCGCATGTGCCATCCTTACAGCGTTATCTTTGATAGATAATGGAGAATCAGGTTTGACTGAAACATTTCGGTTTACAGCTTAAAAACCACACCGAATACGTAAATTAGTCATTACTCTATTGAAATGTAATTCCTGACGGTGTAATAAAGGAGACGATCATTTGTGTCTTGATTCCCACAACCTGTCAGCGAATCAGGAAGACAGCACTGGTAGGAAATGAAGCAACCAGGAAGTCTTTTTCGTTACAACCGTTGCCCCCAACAACGTCTGTTATGAAACTGCTCGGTACCACCCTAGGAAAAGCGACCAGCCTTCTAACTGTAATTGTTGTAATCGTTGCAGTGATTTTGTATTATTTCGACGATCCGGTACCGGTGAAATATACCAGGTAAAGCTCCACGACCTTCGCTACTGAACTCTACACTCACTGTACTTTTTGCATGCATCTACTGTAGTCGTATTCCAAATGTGTACAACACCCGAGGAAACTACAATGGCCCTCAACTTGTACGCTTGGTATATCAAAAAACATTTTCCGCCCATTTCTTTCCAGATGTTCCACTGAGCTTTTGTATTTAACAGGTGAATGCCAGGCCAGACTCCATTGAGAAATCCATGAATTTAAGGTTTCTCGCTTATTTGCCACAGACAATCGTACTAAACAGTACTATTACGACTGGTGTAGTAATGACCAAACAAATTCGTTTTAAACTGTAGGCACACAGTAGTCATATAACCCAATGAAAGGCATCCGTGTTTTGTTTTGGCGTTACCTGAACACGTGTAAGCTGTCAACAGATCATCTTTTCTTTGGTGCACAGCATGACTCAGGACTTGAAGACCCTTGAGGACAACTTCAGGGACCAAAACAAGAGCTGCTTTATTCTTGGTGCTTCTGGAGAAACAGGCAAGCTGTTGCTTCAAGACTTACTGGAGCGCAATTTCTTCTCCAAAATAACCCTCATTGGACGGAGACAGTTGACCTTTGAAGGAAAAGCATATGAAAACCTGGTTAGTGTGAAGATGGAGTTTTTGTAATAGGAGATACAGTTAGAAGTTGCTTGAACCCATCTTTCTTCTCACCTACAGGTACAAGAGGTGATTGATTTTGAGAAGCTTGATGAATACGCTGCTGCCTTCCAGGGCCATGATGTTGGCTACTGCTGTCTAGGAACTACCAGAGCGAAAGCAGGGGCTGTGAGTTAACCATTTCTACCTGACCGTATGTCAGCAGACCCAAAGACTTGTTAAACTAGTTAGTTATCTAACTACAGAGCAATACAGAGCAAGTAGTTTATCTACCATTTTTAGAAAATAGTAGATAAACTAACCAGGTTAGAAAGTTTGCAAATAAGTGCTCGTCGTCCAATTTATACTGTAGTGCAGCTTTATTCATACATGTACACAAATCAGCATTTGTCAATTTTTAAAGGACAAAAAGAAGTAGGAAGCAATTTAAGGGCAACATTACTATTTTATTATGCAACAGTACTATTACCATTTTTTAATTTCCCTTCAGGGCTTATTAAAAATATTTTGTTTTATTAATTTATGTAATTATGTGCCCTAAGGTTTTGCTCTTCACAATAAAAAAAAAAGTAATTTCAGAGATCATAATTGACCATTTGGCGTATTTCTTCCAGACAAATGCAGTATACTGTATTGTCAGTTTTGAAGTTAACACTATCAACGCTATTATGTCTGCTTCATCATGAATAGGATAATTATACTGTTGTATACCAAGGGATTTATCAGCGATGAAGCAATGCATCTCCTCTTCCTCTCCTCTTTAGCGCAGTGACAAAAGAATTTCTAATGTCCCTTAATCAGAACACACCTCTGTTTTTCACCTCAGTGCAAAAAAAAAAAAAAGTGCTGGGGGTCATCAAAAGTAGCAGCGTAGTGGCCCATTTTTAATACCACACTGCCTGAAGGGCTAAGGATTCAGTTCTTTACTCCACGCTTCCTGTGGAATCATTTAGTATTGTGTATTGAACAGCAGATGATTGGCTCTATGCCTTTGCTGAATTCTCATATTGAAAGTGTTATTTTGATGATGGCAATTAGATTTATTTTGTTCATGGATGTGTATTTCATTAACAGACATTCAATATTCCTCAGATGGACATTTACGAGCCCATGCTTGAAAATAGCAGGATGACAAAAAAAATCTTATATTTCCTGCCACCTTTTTAAATAGCTCTGTTAGTTATACACCAACTTTAAAGTAATATTTTATGAATTCAGACAAGCCAAACAAAATTCCTCCAAAGGAAACACAAAATGAGTACAAAACCAACTGCTAAAACTCCATATCCACGAAAAACAAAATGTGAGTGTATACCTGACAAAATTATGCAAAACAATCACGATACCAGACCAAAACAAGTAAATAAAGATGTCACAAGCTGCAAAACAAATATGAAGAAAAGCTTATAACTGTTAATATATTCTCACTAGCTACGTTTACATGGACCCAAATATACAGATTGCTTTTGGTTTAAAAGCTCTATCGGAATGAAAATGATCCATGTAAACACTTCTTTCAGAATGAGAAGTCCCGAACCAAATAAATTATCATTCGGTTTCACTCCTGTGAAACCGATCCCCAAACTGATCGTGGTGTCATGTAAACGCTGACTCAGAAAGTTGTGAGGTTGCTTTCTTACACTGCATGCTTCGACTAGATGTAAGCATGCATGCAACGAGTGATGTTTCCTCACTTTGACAGATGGTGGTGAACAATGTAATTCCCTGGACAGTGACAAAGTTTTTTGGTTTTAAATTCAAAATCTGTCTCTGTGCCTTTTTCTCTTAGTTGTTTGCAGTAAGAGCACGAGTGTCAGCAGCTGCCTCCATTTTCAATAAATAACGTGATGTAACGTCATTCTGTGCATGTCAGACAGGACCATGAGATGTCGGCGCATGTACACACCAGATCGGAATGAATTAGTTCCCATGTAAACAGCTGCCCTTAAATCCTCAATCAGAATGATTTCATTCTGAAAGGGGAAAAAGTCTCCATCTAAACGTATCCATTGTTCTGTCTTCAAATACTTTTGTCAGTTGGACTACGTTTACAGTCCTTATGCTCATTATAAAGAGAATTCCAAAGTTCAGCACCCACTGCTGATATACACATTGGTTAAGAGTTTTCTGTGTGCACTGGTGCTTGAGATGAACTGACCTTCTATGCTCTCTGACCAACATTTTTTTAAATTTAACAGGTCGTGCTTTACCTTTGGCCTTAATCATAACAAGTAATGTCTGTAGCTTAACTAGCTCCTTCCATTTCAATAATCCAGAATTAATGATGTGTCAGTGTGTTCCTGATAATTTACTTTATAAATGAACCCAATAGTTCTCTTATGTTGAAAATACAGTTGCTTTGTGTTGCTCTTATACTGTATGTATCACTCCAAACTTCCACACAGTAGCTGATACATGGCAGTATAAAGTACACAACACAGTGTTCACAATGCCCTGTAATCCTTATTTACCTTGTTTTAAATGTTATGTTGAATTATTTTCCCGTGGCATCTTTTAACACAAAACTGAACCCCTTCCTGTCTTTCCACCTGTAAGACTCTGATTCTTTATACATGTCACTGACTCAGTTATTAGTCAGGAGATGTACCAACAAGTGACCAGCTCACCGGATGGGTGGACTCAACTAGCCTGGTACACCAGCCTGACTAATGCCATGTATGAGATACACGCCAATTCAGTCTGGGCTCCCTCCATTGGAGACTGATTTCCACTCCGGTAAGAAATTGACCGGACCAATCACAGCGCGGGAGGCGGGACTTTACGACACGTCTTTTTCGGCGACTCATTTTTCTCTAACCATAAACAGAATAGTGGCCACAGAGGAGCGACTATACAACGATGCCCTTTCTGAGCTGCAAATGTCCGTAAACCCACAACAATTTGCTGCTCTGAAGGCTTTCCTCCATGTTTTCCTCTTAGAAGACGACGTTTGCGTCACTTCCGTGTTTCTCTGATTGGTTCTCTCCAGTTCACTTTCCTCCTGTTAGTCCCGCCTCTGGAAATCAGTCTCCAGCGAGGGAACCCAGACTGACTTGCCGTGTATCTCATACATGGCGTTAGTCAGGCTGGTGTACCAGGCTAGGACTCAACAGCAAAACTGGATCAAATCACTTTCCTTATTTTCAAGAGAAAAATTTTAAATACATTTTTTAAACAACATGCCAGCTTTAGAACATATTTTAAAATAATTTTTAATCTTCATCTCTTTTATTTTAGGACGGATTCGTCCGAGTTGATCATGACTACGTACTGAAATCAGCTGAGCTTGCCAAAGCAGGAGGCTGCACACAGTTCCACCTGGAGTCCTCTAGAGGAGCCGATAAAAACAGCAAGTTTCTTTACCTTCAAGTCAAGGTCTTTTATTACCTTTTTTTTTTTTAAACTGCATGCCACATACTAAAAAAATAACTTTGTATTAACTAAGGATTCCTTGTGTCTCTCAGATATTGTTGTATGATATTGTATAATATTTTTAATCCAGGGACAAGTGGAAGCAGACATTGAAGCACTGGGTTTTGATAGATTCTCCATTTACAGGCCAGGGTGAGTTCTCTCGATCACTATACGAAGTAAGAAAAAGTTCTCAAATTAAAAGTGCTATTTTGTGAAAAGATCAGGGGAAATGTTGGCACACACAGTTATCACAGGAAGTGAGAGATATTTGGCTTTTTGTATGATGTCAGAATGTACATAAAAATGCACTGTAACCTTTGTTGGTGAACTTGATTTGACCTCTAAATTTTTGAATGCACATGTTCAACTGTTCAGTGTTTCAGGACTCATTGCCACAACAGGCTTTCTTACGATATTATTAACCACAAAAAAATCTAAAAGAAATGTCTGAACCATCAACCAACCACTCAATGTTCTAGTTCAGTGGCAACTTGTATTTAAACATTCCTCTTCATCACTGTTCACATTTTGACATCATGAGACCAAAAGGACACCCAATATATGACGAGTTATTGAGACATTGACATTTTGTGGTATACCCACTGCTGCTTTTCAGCTTTTCTTTCAATAAGTTGTGCCAAATGAAAAAAATCACCTCTACTTAAATGTATTATAATTGTGACATATCAGTAGCTGGGTTTCCATTACACCTGGAATTGCGCAAAACCTAAATATCGCAATTAAAAACCAGTTATGGAAACACCTACATTTAAATAAGAAAAAAAACTCAAATATTGCAAAAAGGTTTTAACACTTTCATGAGGCGTAACTTCAGACGTTTCAATAAAGCAGTTTTTAGCATAAGTGTAATGGAAACATTTTTTTCACAATTACCATCAGGGGGGGTAAAATCCAGTCATTCCTTCTTAATTATGATGAATATGATCATTTACAAGCATTAACTGTGAAATCGGAGTGATGGGGGAAGTTTTATCAGTCACATATATGAAAAATCCCCAAATCGCCATAACTCAGCAAGCTGAGATCATTTTGGACATCATACAGATGGTTTAAGTTCTTCATTCATAAACAACTGGCCACGAGCTGTTTGTCGTTTGCACACATTGGTAACACCACGACTCTGTTATCTCGTTCCCACATGTTAATTATATGTCACCAGGATTTAATAAAATATGACCATGGATAGCATCGTATGACTGGGCCTTCGTATCAACAGCTGCATCACCACATTGGTCAGGAACTAGCTGCCGGACAAAAGTGGAATACAAGATCAAGAAATGACATCCACACTCCAGAAGTTGATCCTGAGGGTTTTTTAATTTGTGTTACGTTTCGGGCGTCTGCTCTGGAAGTCGCCACGAGTGTTTTTCCCTGCTGATGTGATCCGAGGCTCCGTACATACGGACTTTACCTCTGAATTATCATCTGCTGCTTTCATCTCCTGATGAGGAGCAGCAGCTCTGAAACCCGATTATATATCTCCATCCTCCTCAAAGTGGAGTCTCGTGGGACGGGATTTTACCAGAATTACGGCTTATACCATTCAATGGAGACACCTACATATCGCAATTGTACTTTTTCAAAATTTAAGAAATATCGCTTTTATTTTTTGAAAAAGTGTAATGCAAACCCAGCTAGTGTAGCATGCAGTTTATGCTTTCTCTGTAAATTTCACCCTAAATTTCAATACTCCTTGTTTTTGTGAAAAAAATAACATAAGCCTTTACTTGGGAGAAAATTTGTCAGTCAGTCAGTCAGTCATTTTCTGTACCGCTTATCCAGTTCAGGGTCGCGGGGGTTGCTGGTGCCTATCCCAGCTATTATCAGGCGAGAGGCGGGGTACACCCTGGACAGGTTTGTCCACCTGTAAATTTGTTTATTCTGTAAAAATTACTCTAAGCAACTGCAGGAAGATGTAACAAAAACACACCAGGCTTTAGCCTCAGAAAGAAACAAGACCTTTTTTAAAAAAAAAAAAAATAAAAAAAAAGAAGAAAAAGTGTGCTCTGATGCTTGTTATTCCTTGCTGAAAAGAGTATGGTGCAGTGTTTGTGCTTTAAAGTGTCAATGGTTACAACATTTTTATTTTCTCCCTTGACTTAACACACTGGTGGCACCCTGGCAATGCTGCGCATCATACATGTAAGAAATGAAGTGTTCTTAGGTCATTGTATAGTCCCACAGACATACTGACAGCAGAAAATGACCAAACTAACTGAAAGGTGGTGATGACCTGATCAAACCAATACATTCTCCAAAACGTACCTTTTTCATCCAACAGGGTTTTGTTGGTGGACAGACAGGAAAATCGACCTGGTGAGTGGCTGGCCAGGAAGTTCTTCGGCGCCGTTTCCGCCGTGTGCTCAACATCCATGTCCATCCCCATCCAAATGGTGGCAAAAGCAATGGTGTCAAACACTCTGCTTCAGCCTGAGCAGAAGACGGAGATCCTGGAGAACAAAGCTATAGCCAGTCTGGGGAAAGCTGCTGGAAATAAATGATCAAGAAACACCATGAGGTGAAAGCTTTTTACTCTCTTAGACTGATAAACCTTGTTCAGCCAATGTTTCCTGACACTGGACTTTTCTATGTCACAGTTTATAAATACTAAGTCAATTTAAGTAAGTTTTCATAACAATGTCACTACTGGTTGTTTAACAAGACAAAAATGAAAGGAGTAATGGACTTTCTAGAGTTTCAGACTTTCCTTTTGGGACATACAGTAATCATTTTCTGTTCTCTTTTCAGGTTATTTATGTGGATAATACAAAGACAACAGGCTGCAGTACTCATCACATCAAAAATACTTGAAAAGTGACATATCTTTATACGTATTACAACTCCTATAAGGATTTATACATGAACATACTGGCTTCTTAATGGAGAGAAAAGCAGCATTTTGGTTAAATTTCTTTTATCTGTAATATTTGTGACTTTTTCCATCAGAAAATTATTGCCAAGTTTTCATTAATCACACTAAACCACTGCCTTAAAGTTCATATTTCCTTCTGCTATGCAATAAATTGACTTTTTCTTATGTTAGAATGATCATTTGTGTTTAAATCAGGAAAATATTTATCTATCCATGAGCCAATATTTATTATTGGAAAGATACTGTGCTTTGGATGTACACAGTATTAGTGCTACGTGACGTTGCGAGTAACTTCTTGTTCATTTTATATCTAAGCTCATTTCTAATTTAAGATATAAATAGCATCCACTTTGAATGTTCGAATTTCTGATGAATTTTATGTTGAGGAACAATGCTAAATAAATGTTTTTATATTTATTTGTTCTTGTTTCATTTCAGAAGCCAAACAGCAGCCATGCAATTTAAGTTACCAATGTGAGAAATTAAAATAATTCATTTGAAATGGTGATCTCTCCTCGTGTGTCCTGGTTAATATCTATGTTTCAGGAATAAAAACTTGAGCCAAGTTGCAAGGATGTCAAAACAGAGAGAAGAAACAGGCATCACTCTTTTTTTCTTCTTAATCAAAGCTTTGTTTTATCCTTTTTTAAATTCCTTATTCTGCTATATTTTGATTTATGTCAGTGCAATATGTAAAACAACTTGGATGGCTTTTGTGTTTGATACATGATGATTAATAATAAAAGAATCCCCTCTTTGAGCCAGCAGCACCCTCTTGTGAATAAATGTGGTTAACACACTTTGCTCGTGATGCTGACAGATTCTTAATGAACATCTTGAAAAATGTCAATGACTTGTTTTTCTTAATTTTTCAAATGTTTGCTAAATGTTTAGAGTAACATCTGTTAAAGCACCAGTGAGAATTGATCTACTGCTGATTTGTAGTTAGTTTCACTTGTCACACATTTTGATTTTGAGGACACAAACAGAAAGTTTGAAGATAATTTGACAAATGCCCAAATTTACAGCTCCTAGTTAGTAAATGACCTCTATTTTGCCACTTTTGATTACTACAGTTTCTTTTTTGTGTCAAAAGTACAAGCTCTTGCACTTTTGATTTTTTTTTTTTAATTTATATTAAAACATGCACTTCCCTCTTTAAAATTACATGACTATCATTAACCAGTTTTAAAGCAAAAGATTTTTACCTCTGAAAAGTTTGGGAAAACTGTTTTCTCCTTCTCCGGCAGTTAAGAGTGCTGTTTTCCTGAGCAGCAGCAATTAGTGAAAATGAGGATCAGCTGTGATCCGTTTCTTCCTGCTGCTTCAGCAGACCAGGGCAGATACTGTATGATGCTTTTGAATTATAGATTTCAAAGCCTTTAACTTTTGATATAATTCAAACACAATATTTTGCATATATTGAAAAAGAAAAGGGATTTAAATTGTAAATAAAACATTTTCCTTTAAAGCTATTATTCCTGAAAACCAAGATATTGCTGGCTGAAGCAACAAATATGGTTTGAATATGGTCTCTGTTTCAACAGGATTTCCTTTTCTTAATTATTGTACTGAAAATAAAGCTATATGATATAAATATAATATAAAAGCAACAAGTTGACAGATGACAATGCAAGTCAGTTTATCAACTGTTATTTATATGATAAAAAATAAAAAGATATGGTCGCCTTTGTTGCCTCAGCCTTGGTTTTTACATGGTGTGGGCCAAGGGAAACTCTTTTGAAAACTTATGTCATTATCTTCAGTGTCTACCATTATCTAATGGTTTGAAAGGCCAAACTGGAAAACAGTGTTTCTCTTTCTTGACGTTTCTTTGTTTTTTTCCCCCTCTTTTTTTTCCCAGTCTTCTATAATTTAGTCACGAACTGACATTTCTAACCTAACACTGGCAGAGCAACTTAACGCCTATTTCAGACCAGTTGTTGCAAAAGCCTTTCTGGGATCAGGTGAAATGGCAATAAAGATAATTATTTTAAATAACTGACCAAAAATAATGCCACAAACTGGATTGAAAAAACTTCTCTTACTGTTTTTGGTCTTGGGCCAGTTTTTGCTAGTATGTGGAATAGAATCGTAACGTCTGCAACAAACATCAAAGAAATCAGAGTTTGTGATTGGAGTTACATTATTATGTGTATGGTAGTTATGTCTTCATTATAATTCCAGCGGCAGACAGTCTGAGAGCGAGTGCACATAAACCATTCAAGGACAACCAAACTTTTGCAAAGACTTCCTTCTAAAGGTGACATGTCTCAGCTGTGAAAATGCTTCAGTCCAAGCATGTTGCAAGGACAAACAACCTCAATAAGGAAAAGTCTGCTTTACCAGTGCAAGTGGAGGATAGATATGATCAGCCTGAGACTTTAGCTGAAAACAACCCAAGGGACAGGAGTTGAAAATAAGCCTTGACTAGAACCTTGACCTAAGGCGTGGCATTTACTTTACATGATTTTATAAACCAATGTTGTCTATATTTATCCATGTTTAAAAAACATGTAAATGAATGAATTACTGATTGTGCTGTTGTACAATCACAAGCTTAATAGATACATTAAAAGATAACTAAATAAATGAAGTGTGTTGGTTCATGGTTTCAGTGTTTTATGGACATGAACAGCCTTACAATGATCTGCCAAATTGTCCGTCATATTTATGTAAAATAAACAAGACAAATTTAATAGTGTACTTATTTGTTGCCATGTCTGAGTTTAAGGATGCAGGAATGTTATAGCAAAACTGCTTTAAAGCTTGTTCTTTGAGGATTTTAATGAACAATTTAAAAAACCTTCCTAATGCAAGAGAAATCCAAGTCCTGACATCTCTAATCAAAATTTGAACAACTTAATATTTTCAGTAAACATGTATGCTGAAGTCAAAGTAAAGCTGTCAGAATTGGTAAACTGACAAATAACATAATTAACTTTTGTTACCGTTAATTTATTTTTTTGACTGGCAGGTAATCCCAAACTAATTTTATAATTTGTATAATTATTATTTTACAGATCTTATGTGTTTTTGTTGCAACAATATATTGAACTTCCTCCATATAAGGATAACTGTTTTCTATAAACTACCCTATACAGTATAATTTATCCTAAAGATTATCATTAAGAATGTACATGGTCTAATGTGACATAAAGGAGCCTAATGAGATAGTTGAGTATTTTCTCTCACACAAGTATTGTGCATGATTTTGTACTTTCTACTTCACATTCAGGCTCATTTGCTATTTTTAAAAGTCTGTACTTTTAAAAATTTCTTGAAATATATCCGTTCTAAAAAAGTTATTGGTTAACTGTTTGCAGGTGGATTATGGGAACTATAATACATGAATGCACTGATTTAAAAAATAATAATATCGTTTTTTCCTTGTTTCTTTTTTTTTTTTTTTTTTTTTTTTTAGGCTTTTGACCTGTACCAGTTCCTAGTTTAGTTTGATCTTTTGGGGTCAAAAAGAAAAATGAAAAAGAAGAAAATCGATATATATATATATATAAGACTACACATTGGCGCCCTCTACTGGCGTTTGTCCGGCGAAAAGTCAGACGCGTCTTTTCGTCATCAAACGTGGCCAGGAAGTCCTCTGCAGCATTGGACATCATGGCAGAATACACAGACCCACGTGAGTGTTGTAAATAACCATATAAATCTTTCAAAACCCAAGCAGATAAAAGTCGAAATTCATTTCGTCTTGCGGTGTTTTTATTTTCACGTATTTAATCACCGAATTTACTGTTTTGTCTGTTTACGTCGACGTTCGTAGCATCTATCTCGGTGGTAACGGTTGTAACGTTGATGCTACGAATGTAAACGGTTTACTTTGTAGCGCTTATCAAGAAATTTTAAAGCAGTTTAATTTTGACAGAAGATAGAGCTGCGGAGGAGATGCCTGAGCTGTCTGACGGAGATGATGACGTTGATGATGATGACGATGATCAGTGGCAGTGGATGGAGGACAGTCAGTCCGTTACCTGTCTGTTCTGTGACAGGTGAGATCTTAAGGCGCTATCATAAGTTTCTTCCTAAAAAGAACAATTATTGAAAAAAAGTGTTGGTACTTTGTGAAATTAGCAGGTGTGGGGCTTGTACAGATCCCCCCAAAATGATCTCAGTATTCAACATTTTATTTATTAAGTTTTACTTATTTGTTTATTTTTACTGTGAAGCACTTTGGTCAGTATTATTGTTATTCTGATAGTGCTTTTTATATAAAGTAATATAATAAAGTAACCTGCAAATTTACTGGGATTTAAGAGAACACACACATTGTCATAAGATACACGGCAGATTCATGTGCTAGAATGTTTTTGTTGAACCTTGATATACTATTTGAAATTCCCTGAAAATGGTCTTAAGTAACCAAAAAAGGATACTTAAGATACATTTCACCCAGCTAGTATCAAAAACACACAAATTAACAAACAAATTTGATCCACTGTCATGGAAGTAAAATCAGACAGACTCATTAGATTGGGGTTCCAAAAACACAGCTGATACTTGACTGAGGAGAAAAGAAAATAGAGATAAAGAGACAGAAATTATTTCATTTGCTGGTGCGGTTTCAGACACTACAGAGGCCAAACAAGATCCCAGAATCGCTGCGTTAGCTACAACCCTGACTCTGCACTCCTTCTCAGATTCACAAGATGTAAGACTTAGATGAATGCAAGGAAAAAATGTTCATGAAAGTGCTTTCTTCTAGAATATTTACAGTGTACTAAACTTTTGGGCTATATTAGCTGTCTCAGAGCTGCATATCCTTTACCAAGTTTATGAGTTGCTGCTTTTTGACAAGATACTAAACTCTTACTTCAAACTTCATTATGTTTAATTACTGGTTCAGTGTAGTCGTTACTTTTTTTTTTTTTTTTTGTAAATAAGTATGAACATTTTCTGCAAGACAAACGTATTTATTTATTTATTTATTTAGGTTGCTAAACTCTGTACCTGCCACCTTGGAGCATTGCACGACTGAGCACCAGGTCAACCTTGTAGATGTAATAAGAAAACACAGTAAGTGCACACTGATGCTCTCAGCATAAAAAGAGACTGCAGGATTTTTACATGCGTTGAAATGGTTTAACTTATTTTTTTTCTTTGCAAGGATTAGATGATTATGGCTACATAAAAATGATCAACTTCATACGGTCAACAGTAAGTACTTACTCTGTTGCATCACATCTTTTACACACACACTGCTGAGGCTTAGGGATTCATTGATTGTAAATACTGCACTGACTTCTTTCTCAGTGCATTACAGTTGATGCATTTGTTTGTGTGCTTAGAAATGTAGCTCATCTTGCCTGACAGGGCTGCCAGATGGCCCCTTACCCTGGGAGAGTGAAGACTTCCTGCGACCCGTGTTGCAGGACGACCCGCTTCTTCAAACAGGTACTGCTGCTCCTCTGTTTCAGGTCACAAATCTTATTCTTTTGTTGTTAAAGTGTGTTCAACAGCAGCAACACATATTTCTGTCCTGCAAGTTTTTACCATACAGTCCTCCAAGGCTAAATATCTGTACATTTGTAATCATATTTATCAGCAAATTGCCACGTTAATTAAAGCTTTGATATTTGTGTTTACCACAAATAGATTAAATGTAAAAAAATAAGTGAAAGGTAAAAGCGGTAAATACATATTTTTATGTATTAAAGCAGCCTTTACCGATCTTGCATTTCAGAAAGCACAGCAAGATTATTTGAATATAAACAGTCCCGCCTCACTCCTAAGACACACCCCTTCATTCCCTCCACCTCCCAATGCAGAAGCAAAGGTCTGACAGGCAGGTCCGTTGGACAATCCTAGAGGTGCACCCCACTTCAAGGATTGGTTGAAGTTTTCATTGAATATTTAGAGATTGGAATAATATTTTATTTTGATTAATGGTGGGTCTGTCTTGTATTTCAGAGTTCCATTACCTCATTCATAGCATTTTACCCTGTTAGAAAAATAGTGTAAGAATGCAACATCGGTAAGGGTTGCTTTAAAATAAATTAAACTGATTGGTTTTTGTATCATTTAAAATCTTAAAAATGAAGACACGCTAAGATGAAAAAAACACTTGTATTTACTCCAAAACTGCAATAAAGGTGAATTTAAGACAAAGCAGGTCAAATTCTACTTGAAATTAAAGGTAGCTAATTAAGCCATTTCCATTAAAGGAATAGTTGACCTTCAGAATGATTTAACTTTATTTTCCACTTACCCTGATAGTGAGCAAGACTCTGGACCACTTTTTTAATATGTCAAATGCAGCCGAAGATAAGGGCGACTTCTCGTCTCCCCCCCCCCCCCCCCCCCCCCCCAATGGAGTTCGCCAGGGTCCGAGCCAAAAAGGTCCATAAAAGTCCACAAAAAATTGTCAATATTCCTCCATACTGCTCGTCCCATGTAATCCAAGTGTCCTGAGTGGGTAGCGTCCAGAATTTACTTGAAACTACGCCATTTAGTATATTTTTAGTCTAAAAAGGAGTATTGTTTACGTCCATGAAGCGCGCACATGCGCGGTCACGAAACTACGGAAGCCTCGGCGTTCAGAGCCTACTCTGCCGATAATGCAAGCGTAGAAGAAGAAATTCACCGTTTACATTGTGGTAAGAGCGCAAGAGCTCTAAACAAACCGGGACAAACACAGGAGGGGTTGGATATTGATCTAAAAGAAAGAAAGAAAGAAAAAGAGAACGCGCGCTCTCGTCTGCCGCGGCTTCCGTAGTTTTGTGAACGTGCATCGGCGTGCTTGCTGGGCATGCGATGTAGTATTGTTTAGACTCTAAAAATATACTTAATGGCGTAGTTTCAAGTAAATTCTGGATGCTACCCACTCAGGACGCTTGGATTACATGGGATAAGCAGTATGGAGGAATATTGACAATTTTTTGTGGACTTTTATGGACCTTTTTGGCTCGGACCCTGGTGAACTCCATTGGGGGGGACGAGAAGTCGCCCTTATCTTCGGCTGCATTTGACATTTTAAAAAAGTGGTCCAGAGTCTTGCTCACCATCAGGGTAAGTGGAAAATAAAGTTAAATCATTCTGAGGGTGAACTATTCCTTTAAAGACGTAATAAATAAGACATCAGTATAAATTTACTCATTAGGTTAAGTATTTAGAGCTGAGTCACTCACAGTCCTGATTGGGCTATAAATAAACTTTTTTTTTTCTTTTTCACTAGCCTGAGTTGCTGGTAGATTCCTGATGTGACCGGCCGAGTTGGCAAGTAGAAATTCTACCTGCCATTTTTTTTGTTGGCGCAGATAAGCTCGACTTTTTGTGTAACTGAATGTATTTATTCATTTATGTTTGTTGAATTGTTTTATGTGATTTTTTTTCTTTTTCATAAAAATGCGAAATGATTTTTTTTTTTATTAATATTCTCTTGTCTAACAGGATGAAAGTGACTTTTGCTCTCATCACGTTCAAAATGATCGACTTTAAACTTTAGCTTTGTAGATTTTTTTACAACATAAATAATGGGAAGTATAAATAATCCATCCTAGCTCCTCATTTAGTTGATCATATAATCAGATGTCTTCACTGCTCTCGTCAGAACTATGATCTATGTGTGCGTGTGTTTGTGTGTGAATCTGTTTTACTCGGGGTATTCACAGTTCGCTCAGTGTTTGCATTTATGCACAAACCCTGACCTGCCCTTTTAATTTTCTTGTTATTTGAATTACTATAGTGTAGTAGCATTTTCTTTAAAGGGACTTGAGGAAAGATTAAGAAACGAAACTTGCAACTGCCGCGACTGGCACTTCAGGTAACTGCAGCCACGAGCCAAGCCGTCATGGGAGCGTGCACAAACTGAAGCTATAATGTTGTTTACTCACCTTTTTCTCCGTAGTTACACTTTTTAGTGTCTTTAAGTTTATCTGGATCGTTTGCTGATGGCAGAAGAATCCATAACTATGGCTTACAGTGTTTGAATTTACCGCGACCGTCTTCTTCCTGTATCAAAACATCGGATGTAGCGTCATTTGACGTCACGTCCACAGGGCAGCGCGGGAAATTCGTCCACCGAATTGCAACGCATTTTGCAGCACACAGCCTGTGCAAGGCAACGGAGAGAGGCGTGGGTGGAAACGTTCTTTTTGGTATTTAGCGCTTCATCACCCATTAGTATTACAAAAAATGGACATGCATGTTTGTATGTTTTTAAATTCCTGCCTCTAGTCCCTTTAATAGGTGGATATGTAAACTTTCAAGCACAAAGTACAGTACCTTCTTATCACTGCCACATTTTTGTTTTTCAGTCAACACGTTACTTAGTTTGTTTAAATTTCATTTTTCAATCTGCTGCACTATGTTCAGGCAGAAGCTAAAAAACACCACATGTGCTAAAGTAAAGACTAGGCCAGTGGATGTATGGTACATTATTAATTAGTGTTCATATAAAATGTAGTGCTAGCAATGCCAGGACAAATAACTGATGAGACTATTAGCTTCATTTACCTGCCAAATTTATGTAAAATTAGACTCCTTTCTTCCTGATTATCAAAACTGGTGTTTAATTGTAACAAACCAGTACACAGTAGCATGAAGAAGATTGTTTTTTCTCTTAAAAAATGATCGGTAACTGTATTTATGAGCATCATTTCTGTTGTGAGGCCAGTTTTAATATCAGGTGTAAACTCATGTACATGGTGATAACGTACTTGTGATCTGATCAGTCAAGTTGTATGTAAATATGTGATAAAAACGGTCTCTGATTTTACAGCTTTTACAACATTAACTTATTCTGATTGTATTCTCTGGTTAGAATAGATGTTATTTTAGATGTTGGCAGTGCAGTATGTAAATAATAACACCAACCATAGAACGGATTACAGGCAGTTTTATTGGTCACATTTTAAGGAACAAATCTGAAGATCATGAGGATTTTCTTGTTGATCTTTTGTCTCAAATTCTTTGAAACCTCTAGATCAAAATAATAGAGATAAAGCATTACAAGAGCCACTTTAAATTGAATTTAATTTAGCATCCCTTCATTTTGCAGTTGTGACAAAAACTCCTTTAGCGGCCATTTAAAATGCAGACATATCTGTTACTTTCCCCGTCTGTGTTTTCATCAGACCCCGAGGAGCTCTGTGGAGATGAGGCGGCGATGGTGTCAGCATGTCCATCATCCAGAGCTGAGTCTCACGATGTCCTGCTGCACAGGGCGCAAGCTGCTGAAGAGAGAGCTCAGCGTTCAGAAGAGGCACTGGCTAGAGCCATGGAAGATCTACACAAACTCAAGTCAGTTACTTTTCAGGCATTTTTTTTTTTTTTTTTTTTTTAAAAGCTTTTGATAACTTGGGACGTTTTTAGTGCAGTTTGTTGCTTCTGCAATACCCTTTTTTGACCAGCAGGGGGACACAGTGAACCCAGTATGACAGAATCATTAAATGGAGTACCTTGTGGAAGAAGTTTGGAGGAAAGGGAAAGATTAAAAAAAAAAGAAGGGGAAGGGAAAATTCCACTGCAGTAGGGAGGCTCAAGCGAGGATGGGCGGTATCTAGGGGGCAATAAGGGAAAATTACAGAGAGAGCAGGTGAGGTGGTTGTGGAGGAGAGTTAGGAAGATGAATGCTTCCCATCTCCCCCATTTACAGCTCCGTCCTGCTTGAAGGCTGTGTGTGCTTTCCACTTTCTGGTCACTGCTTTTGTCTTATGTCCTGACATGCTAAGTTACCTACAGACCTGTCCGCATTTGTTTCAGGCTCCTGGCTCAGGGTTTGGTGCTGAATGCAGAAACCAGTAAACCCGGTAACCTAGGCACAGTGGCAGAGCTCCGCGAGGATGAGGATGAGGCCTACTTTAGCTCCTACGGTCATTATGGTATCCACGAGGAGATGTTGAAGGTCTGTGATGTGCAAATACATGTGCATACACCTATAAGGCTTGCTGGTCTCATTAGTCCTGCGAGTCTTGTCCTCTGGGAAAATAAATATCTTTACAGTGTGGGTCGGCTCTTTGGGGAACATCATGGCTGAAAAACTTTGCTGCAGCATATAAATGAAAAGGATCATCTTTTTTCACTGGACAAGATAAATTCTTTAAAGTGAGAAATCGGCTATAACTACTGAGCTGTCATGTGAATCATTGCAGTTGCCACAGAACATGGAAATTAATTTTACACAGCGCGAAAACCTTAAGTGTCTGTACTGAAGGGGCTTCTGTGTGTGCATGTATGGTTTGGGGGGTTAGTGGGCTCTCTCTCTCCCTTTCTCTCTCTCCCCTGCACTGTTCCACTTACTGCAGTACTTAGACATATTCCTGCTGCCTGCCCTGATTGGTGCTAAGGACTGTTAAGTTTTGCGTTGAGTGTGCGTCAGTCTGAAAACTCCATCTGAGCCTCAGGAGGGGCCGAGAACGCGTGACGTAGGCTTTGCAGTAGAATGCGGTCAACTGTTACTCGGTCCGAGTCGAGTGCATCACTTATGACGTAGTCTTTGTTTGATTGGGACCTTCTGTGGAAGAGGGTGGCAGTTTTTTATATGTACATTTATTTTTCCTGAGAGCTCATACAGAAGTAATTTCTTTAATGACAGTCTGAATGTTTGACTTGCGACAGCAATTATTTATTGCGATACACCACAGCAAAATGGATTTTTGCTGTTGTAAAATTTGGATAGTGACTTGCACCAACGTCATCATATTCCCCATCCACACTCAAAAGTTCAGATTTCTTCCCATATTACTGTAGACTGAAAGTATTTTGCTGTATTTTTAATAGATTCTGCAGCTTTTGCCCCTCCAGAGAGTAGCTGCTTTGATTTCTGGGCAGATTTGATTGGCAGGTTAATTAGTGAGTCCTAACCTAACCTCCACAAGGAAATCACCAGAGTGCCCTCTGGTTGTGTTTATCTCATAGATTTGATTTGAAATTTCCAAGATATCCACCAAGTTCTGTTACGTTTCTAAACCATAATGAAAAATATGTGTGATGGTTAGAGATTTATGTGGACGTATTCTTATTGCTGAATCTTTTCTCTGCAGGATAAAGTGCGCACAGAGAGTTACCGCGACTTCATGTACAGCAACCCTGAAGTGTTCAGGGACAAGGTGAGCCAAAGCAAAGCAACAGAGGGTGTTTGCATTAATTTGTTTACACGTGCAACTTTACCGGTTTAATGTACAGCGAAGGCTATTAAAAGGAAAAGACGAGCACATTTTCCCGAGGAGACATTAATAAGGTGATAATGCCTGATTTAAAACACAGTGTAGCTCTATATTATTGCCTTGAATGTCGACTGCAGAGTTCTGATAACAGATACGCAATCAACAACCAAAACCCACAACACCCAACAACCTCCACAACCCCCCCCCCCCCCCCCCCCCCCCCCTCCAACTCCCCCTTATCCCTCTCTTTCCTGCTGCTTTTAGTTGCAGGAAGCAGTGGTCTGTATCATGACCATCCATTATATGGACGGCTGCTGGTTAGTGCTGGGACGAGGCTGCAGAGGAGGGAGGCTGCTTGCGTTGATGGGAACGTACATTATCCCTGTCAGGTCGACGCAGTCGGCAGAGAAGGAAGCATCGCCTTCTACAGCAACTGATAGACGGAGAAGAACACATGATGTTCTTGTTTCAGATAGAGAAAGAACAAAGGAGTGTGTTCTGTTGTGTCAGCAGTGTGTTGGCAACCCTCTGTGAACTCATAAAGACAGCAGGAAGCGTACTGGGAGTCGCCTTAAATAGAGACACAGCTAAAACCCACGTTATATATTTATAGGTGGGTGTATCATTGCTCCCAGGTCTGAGTCATTTAACACCAGTTGGAGATGCAGATGGGCAGAGATGGTAATTTACAACATGATGCAGGCTCATCATTTTAAAAAAAAAAAACATAATTTGGATAACTAAACCTTCAGATTTAATCGACAGACACAACACGAAACATCAGCTAAGCATCACTTATGACTAGTTGATCATCATAACTTCTCTAGCATCCCATCATCATGCTTCTTTTATTTGCTGTTGTTGTCCGTCCTTTTTATTTTTTTAAAAACATCTTACTGCAAAGTCATTAACAAGCTGATGTTTTCATCAGTAAAGGGAAAAAAAACTTTCACTGAACATTTTACTAAAAACTTAGAAAACTAACTCTGAAAAGAAGTGAAAGAAGAACAGATGAGTTCATCAGATCTGAGGCTGTAAACACTACTCAAACTGTGTTTATATCTTTTTTTTATCACACTTTTAACTGATAATAATCTTCTTTTACATGCAGAGTCTGTTGTGTGTACTCCTGATAAATGCAAATGACTTTATTATAACAAACCTCTTGGAAATCTTTCTATGAAATGCTATTTTCCCATCATTTTTAGTGCAGACATGAGAAAACAGGGATTTGCAAAACTATTTCATTACAGATATTTGCTTCCTTCTGTGTCCATAAAAACACACTATTTATTCAGGCCACAATGAGCAGCCTTGCTCTGCAATGTCTGGAATTGGAGGTATGATTAGTGGTAGGAATGGTAAATGGATTGTACTTCTACATTGTGTTTCCAGTCACATGTTCACCACTCAAAGCACTTTTACAAATCAGGAGTTCAGTGTCTTTCCCAAGGACCCTTCGGCATGTAGTTTAGAGGACTGTTTCTCAAATGGGGGTTCCTCGAGGCATTCCAGGGGTACATGGAATTTTTTAATATCTACGTGTGGGTACCAGGCTGAAAATATGTTTCACAAGGGGTACTTTGTCGAAAAAAAGTTGAGAACCACTGGTCTAGGAAAGCCTGGAACTGAAACAGGATGAACTATTTGTGATTGTGGAGATTTGGGGCTGTATTCGCTTCTTTGTGCAAAGAGTTGTTCCCAGTGATTCAAGGTTTGCCACTTGAAAATGAAAGATTACATCCTTTGAAGTTAATTATAAAGCATTTTAAGTTTTAAAAGAGCACCTCTCTCTTATTTAACCATCATAGTCATCAAAAAAATGTGTTGTACTTTGCAACAGGGCGGGCCCTGCCTCTTAACTGAGAAGTCTTTGACTTGCTTAGTTTCTCTGAGGTTGATTCTGAGTCAGTTCAGTTCGTTATTAAACAGACTCATGTCCATATAAAAAACAGACAAGCTATGCCCACCATCACCCATAAGCAGCTCTGTTATGTGGGGTTAACAGAGTGTTCGAGTAGTCACCTGCACAAGACACTGTTGTGTAAAAAGAAGTTTGTTGTAGTGCATCATCCATGTTTATTTACAGTTAATCAGGATTAATTACTGGTGGGAAGCAATCAAGAAGAACCTTCTTTTCTATCTTTCTGTTTCTCTTTTCTCAGTTTTTTCTTCTCACCCATCCCACCACATGTAGGTCCTGACATGTTTCTCTGATTTGAATTTGATTTGCATTTCCTTTGAGCCCAAGTTGCGGCCACTGGCACTGACGGTCTCTGTCACACCTTCCTACCTGCTTCCACTCCCATCCTGCAGGTGGTGCTTGATGTGGGCTGTGGGACTGGCATCCTGTCCATGTTTGCTGCCAGAGCTGGGGCCAAAAAGGTTCTTGCAGTGGACCAATCAGAAATCATCTATCAGGCCATGGACATTGTCAGGTGAGACAGTTTCTCCGTGACTCCAGAATGATTTACAAGTTAACAGCATGTGATCCTAACTTAGCATATGAAAGGAATAGTGGACTGACATTCCCCTCTTTGTGTACAGCAGAGGATCATGGGAGTAGAGGTCTGTGTGCCCTCCAGCTACCTTTTTATTTGTTGCAGTTGGTTGACTTCAATAGAGCCGCTGTCAGGAGCACTGCCGTAATGTACATAATTTACGCCAGCGGTCTGACTCGTTTGCCCCGCGTCTCTTCTCTCCTGCAGCAGCTTCAGTCTGAAGCCTGCAGCAACGTCCACACAAACATATAGACAAACCCCCTGTTGGTACTTTTTTAATGCACTCCTTTCAGGTTCGCTGTGTTCCAGTTTTCCAGCAGCTGCTTCTCCACATTGGAGTCCATTTACCTCCACCAGAGGCTCTGCTTTCCCTGCGACTACCTGCAACCACTATCACACCCCTGCCTCTAAAATGCATTTTTGAGTTAGGGGCCATTATGACTGCCATTATTACCATTATGTAAGAGAGTGTCGTATAAGCAAAACAACACGGTTTGCTAAGAGAAAAGGACGTTTTAATTTTACAGACCACTGGCTCACTGTTGAAGTGTGTGTCGACATGCAGGTCCGCCAGCGGTGAAGATTCAGGCAAAAGAAAGATGCTGTAATTTCCCACCGCTGCACCTTTTTACACACTCATCCACACACAAGTACAGATTTGTCATTTTATATCTACTGATAGCGGGGTTTATAACTTTTAAAGCCTTCATTTTGTGCCTGTGCGCGTGCCACTTCCTCTTGATGTTAATATCAGGATTGTAATTAAAGTGGTTCCTGTTGGTCGGGCAGGAGCATCCATCTCCTGTCGCTCTCCGTCAGCAAAGTTTAAATGAAAAGCTTGACATGACTTTCCTCCTTCACAGTCACCTCCTTAATGGATTATATATAAATACCTTTAAAAAATGGCTGGAATTGGTGGATTATCTGGCGGGATGCTTTATGGTGTGACAATGAAGAGGAGAACTGTGACACAGTATTGTCTTGAAGACGAGTGGAAGTGATTTTTTAATAGCAATATGGATTTAAGATGGATTTTTGGGATGCTTATTGGCTGATTGTTAGAGAATATCATTACATGTATAAAAAATCTGCCTTTTAGTTATCCTCAATTTACACAACTGTTCAGATGTAAACATACAGACATATTTTAACTGTTTTGTAGGTTGTAATGGGAACAAATCTAATTTGTATGATGGCACTGGTTTTTCTCTTCCCTCACATACCTACAAAGCTGCACAGATACTGACTCTCTCCCCAGAGTCCTGACATTGTCCTCTAAATTACCCCAATAATGAGATTACAGTGTTTCCCTCTTGTGAAAGGTGGAGGAGGAGGTGGGTTATGGGTGAGGGGTGGGAGGGGGGTGTTGTATTCTGGGAGGAGGTGATAGCAGCACTGGAAGAGCAGCTGAGAGGGGGAAAGACAGTTTAAGATAAGCATCGCTGCTACAGAAATGCTCTCTGGGCTGCTGTGAGTAATTGTTCTGTCCTCTGTAACATTAACTGTCATGATAATGGAATATTCACAGGGATTGATATCCAAACTGGCCGCTCTGAGAGGAAGCATCATCTGAACAGCAGTACTGATCTTATACAGTCCGTACCGCAGCCAGACATATTGCAGAGTCACAGTTACAGTTTTGTCCTTTTTACACTCCTGTTTGTTTCTGGAAAGATTGGATTTACTGTCAAAATGCAGGTTTACAGAATTTAAAGAGTTTGGAAATTTCTTGAAAAATGGAAAATAAAAAGCTTTGTTTGAAATTTAGATGTACAGTATGTACAGTGTGTAAATAATGTGGAGAGGGTTTTTTCTGATAAATGACCATTCTTCAGTTTAGTAGTTATCAGTTTCATTGCTTTTATGTCTGTTGGTTCAGACAAAGAAAAAAATAACACTAAAAGAAGTAGAAATATCAAAGCATATAGACTGGCAAATACCTGTATGGTCCTCCAATCAACATTATCCACTCAGTATTTCTACTGTTTCTTAAACTTAGGCAGGCATCATCCTTTTGTGAAGCCTGCAAATTTAGCAACTTGGTCATCGTCCGTTACTGTTGTAAATGGATATTATACCGCCTTACAGATGCTAAAACTCTTTATTGCAAGAAAAAATGTCTTATTTTGGGGTTTCTCTTTAAATATGCTACAGTTCAGTCAGTCAGTCAGTCAAAGGCTTTACCAGCCAATTTTATTTACTGTTCTAAGAACTAAAATCAATTACTGCAATATCATTTTTGCATAAATGAACATTTAACCTTAAAAATAACTGAATAGATAATAAAAATAATATTACTATTATATTTTGATACTATTAATAATATGACTGTTGTTATTGTGCCTTGCTGCAAGGTGTTTTTTTATTTATTAAATGCCATCCAAAAAACCAAACATATCATAGATCTGTGGTTTAGTTAATTTAGTTAGTGCACAAAAAAATAAGCAAACAAGAAGTACTCTTTGCTTGGTCTTTTACTGAGTACAAAAAATAAAAATAAAACAAAAGGAAAAAAGGAATCTTTAAAAGACTGCCTGATCAGCTGATCAGAGGCAGTCTGGCTGAAAATTGGCCTGTTCCAAGAACTCACCGATCAGTCAGTGCATCACCAATTAGAGGTATGAGCAAGCTCTCAGACTCCTGTTTGTCTCCCACAGGTCCAATCAGCTGGAGGACAAAATTACTCTGATTAAAGGCCGCATTGAGGACATCAAGCTCCCTGTGGAGAAGGTGGACATCATCATCTCAGAGTGGATGGTCAGTAAATATTAACTTACACTGTCACTTTAACTAGTTCCAACTCCAAACAAGTCTTCAAACAGTACCTGAGCTAGAAATATTAGATTTGTAGAAAATGTCAGCTCATTTAAAACAGCTGCTTGCTGTCTTCAAAGGTTTTTTATGTATATCTTTCATTGCCAATAAACGTTGGAATATGTTGAGGCTTTGTTAAATTTACTGCTGTGAACATTCTCAATATAAAACCTTTTCAGACATGAGATCAGTTACTTTCACAGCTTCATCAGTCTGTTACAACAATAACTTATAGATTTATAGACGTTTAGACATTATGCACACCACAGACCTCATTAATTTATGTTGTTGGCATAACAGTTCATATCAGCCTCCTGACATGGCAGCTGTGGTTGTGTGAAACATACTGTACCAGCTGGTAATGTTGCAAGTGTCACGTTTCCATATGCTTAACTCTTACGGTGACAAAGGCTTCTTACTGGCTTCTTATTTGCAGTGATTTTGTTGAACTTTTGAGGAATGAAAGCAGTTTTTGCAAATTTCTACAAAATTCTTTTTTTTTTTTCCCCATGTAGGTTTGTTTACTGGCTCCACCACTGTGTGTCCAGTCTTCTCTAACAATGAACAGAAGCTGTAATTTATGTCCTGCTTACCTGCTGTAGCAGATATTAATCATTATTTTTGCAGTTCATTTTGCTCAGGTGCTGCACGAAACTTCAGTTTCTGCAACCTTAACATGTGACCTACTTTTTTTTCCTTTATAAAAAAAACAACAACATGGATGTGCAGTGCCATTACACACACACTTTTTCAGCCATGCACTTGTCATTATTCATGGTTAAAACTCTCTGAATGACCTTGTACCTTCAGTTACATCAGCATGGTCATGCGATGTATAATTGGGAGCCTGTATGTTGGATTTTGGTTCCTTATTTTCCTGCGTATGGCTTCCAGTCTGGCTTTTCAGCTTTGTGCAACTTCATACGTCTTTCATCAGCAATATACCAGGCAGCACTGCTTTTTCAAAGCAGCACAACTGGTAAAGTCACAGTTGTTAAGAGTGGCCACAATAATTTTTGATGACCATTTTGCCACAAGTGCTTTAATTAATAAGCGTATGAATATAACCACATCAGTACTAAACATATAAGATTGTTTTTAAGTCAGACTGGCATGTTAGGGGGTGGTGAGCATATTTCCATCCAATGTGCATAAGTCACGCATGTTCACCTTTAAAACAGTATTGTCATTTACCAGCTATTAAACATGAAAAATCCAAGGTGCTAGCAGGTATGGATAGTACGGCATCATATGAAAAAAAAGAGAGCTAAATTTGACCATGAGCTTCTTTGAATATCTAACCAGGAAGTGCAGTCTTCCTTCCCTTTGATGGTCATTTATCAGGGAGATTCTCAGAGGTGATACAGGCAGGATAACCAAAGTTGAATGCACCGCTGAAGTCATCCCTAATTCATGAGCATCCCATATCTGTCCCTCCTCCTCCCCTCCCATATTCATCGTAAAATCCCAGGGTCAGAAGCCCAGGTCGCCATCCAGAGCCTTCCCATCCTGTCGCTGGGGAAATTGAAATTCGGTGGCTGACATGGCGTTGGAGCGGTGAAGGATAGGGGGCGTAATCTCTGATGACACTCGCTCACAATGCGCTAATAAATCTAAGAATTCCCCAGTCACTTCTCATCAGGGCAGTGATGGCAGACATTTCTCAGAATGGCTACGGCTTCCAAAGCTGCCCTCCAATCTGCCCTTATAAAAAGGAAAAATGACAGTTGAGTAAGGAGCTGGTTGTCTGTCTGCTGTCTTTAGACTGTATTCAACTTTCCTGACTTTTCTTTAAAGCCAGAGTTGGTAATCCTGCTCAGAAACACTTTTTGTTATATTGGGTGAAATGGTCCTTCCATCCTGACAGTAGTCAATACATCATGTATTCATGAAAAGGAAAGAAAATAGTCAGACCTCTGTGAGAGCTGCAGTTCTAAAAAAAATCCTCTGCCAGGAATTGGTAATTCACAACTTATAGAAAGAACAAATCAATGCCTTTATGTCTCGTCTCTGTCCCTCCCCTCTCTCCGTCCCACACGTGACCCCCCTGTGCCCCGCTCACTGTAAACAAATATAGTTAATGGACTGATAACTGTTGCGCCAAAAAAAAAAAAAAAAAGAGAGAAAGGAATAAGTCTCAGAGGCATTTACGTTTGCAATGTGGACTTTTTACACTGCAGAAGGACTTGGAGGTGAGTGGATTAAAGCTTTTAAAAACGTGGTTTATCAGCCGTTTACTATCAAGCTAACGAGCTGTCCACTCGGCTGTTACCGTTAACCTGTTTGTAAAACATCAGCGCACACATCCTTGCGCTCTGAAGGCATGATTTTGGTTGTTTTTTTTTTTTTGTTTTTTTTTTAACTGTCACTTGCTCAAACAGTTTTTCCAACATTGCCAAACCTTGCTTTAAACCCAGGGCATGTCATGAGAGTGTGGACATGTTTTTCTTTTCCTTAAAGTTACGGTACTTTTGGCCACTATGGGCACTAACCTGTACTTCCTACAGGTGCCGCACTGTCTAAAATTAACAGCAGGGTTTTGGAAAAGGTTGAGACCACTTTGAAAAGCTGATTTTAAGTCATCAAGCCATTAATCAAGCGCCCCAGGTTACATGATCCAATGAGAGACGGCCCGCTCTGAGAAGTTAAAGCTGATTTTGAGAATTGCAGCCCCCTTGGAGCAACGACATGCGTCAAGTGCTATATTGACCGCAGATATCAGCTATAGTTACTACATTAATAATAATGATAGAATATATGGTATCATAATATTTGGCTAACACTGGGTTCAAAAGTTACACGGTATCACTTTAAAGAAAATATAAGCCACCAGTTTGAAATGTTTTTAAAGTTACTTCTTGCATACATTTACATTTGTCTCGTCTGATAAAAACCCAAAACCCCCCCCCCCCCTTTTTTTTATTTTATTATTTATTTATTTTTTACCATTTCTGATAAAACTGTTTTGATGGCTTTCAAAATTCTGCAGCATGTAAGATTAACCACATTTGGCCTTTGCAGTGTTAACCATAAAGTATGTAAAATCACAAGAGATTAAATTTTGACTTATGAGTTTAAATGAAAACTTGTAGTCTTGAAACATTAAGAAAAATGGTTTATTTATTTATTTATTCTTTTTTATTTTTTTTTATTTTTTATTATTTATTTATTTATTCTTTCTTTCATAGGTTGTTTATCTAATGTTACTATTGGGATAAAGTTACAACTTCTGCCAACACAACATAACCTTTCACTCAAGTTGCCATGCTTCAGTAAAGCCACCTTGACTGTTCTTGTTGAACTCCTTTTATAGGAAATCATGAAGAGACAAGCCAACATAAAAATTGATTCACTTTTGGTTTGCTCACGTTTAATTTTTTGACCTGCAGTGCACTTTGCTGCTGTTTTCAGACCTTGAATGCCACAAGCATAGTGGGAGACTGTAGCAGCATACTTTGAAACAAGGCTAAATTGGGTTTAAACATTGGCAAGGATGCACTGAAAAGAATCTTATAACTAGGGATAGATTAGGTCTTTCTTTTGGAAGATCAGAGCTAAAAGCAAAGATCTGCACTCCAGTAAGTCTGCATGGAAGTATGGTTTGCTTTCTGTTGCCACCGAACAGTGTAATTAAACTGAAATTTCTTGAATTAATAGATTTGCAGGTTCATGGTCTGTGGATCAAGAAAGTCATTGATTTCCTCTGACAACAGAAAAGAACTTGCCTTAAAAAATAAAAGGAAAACAAGAACTACATTCATCTGTCATCATGTTCTCTGGCCTGAATAGCAGATGATAGCTTTGAGTGGTTATATACAGTATTGAGTAGATGGCATATGATGAAAAATCTTTAGTGCTTTGAAAAGTTGTTAATTTCAGAGAACTTGTAGATAGATGAATCAGTACTACGACTGGGGGGAGTAAAAAAGATAAATTTATTATGATTACATTGGTAAAATTATCTATTAAAGTGATCACACTTTACTTTTATTTCTGGCAACTTCATTTTAAAAAGGCTCCAATACAATTGCCTTGAGTATGTTAATGATGAATTTTTCATCATGTGTGAAAGAAATACTTTAGCATCTTAGAGGGAAAGCTGTTTTTTTTGTTCAGTGATTTCATTATGAGCAAAACAAAATGATAATTACATTTTTAGTTCAGTGTAGAGCTGAGCATAAATCTCTGACAGATTTAGTACAAGATTTTCCAATGTATTAACTGATATAACTGAGTTTCTCTTTAAACTCTGTAATTAAAAAAATTAACCAAATTTCTCCACATTTTTTCCTTTTATAAGAGTTTGTATTTAGTAGCTATCTCTACAGATGCATCTTTTCTCTCCCACATATTTTTCTGATATAATGTAATTATGTAATTATGAAGAAAGATTATAGAACATAATCATTGTTTACAGTGCTCATCCTAATTAGCTTGATTTGCAAGTTAGATGACAGAAAATGTATACAACAGATCTCATAAGTAATCAAAGTTGAGGAGCATTAAAACATCAAAGTGTAACTTTAATGTACAACAAAAGTTTGTATTTATACTCACCAGCGTCTTAATTAAGTACATCTGTTAATAGTTAATCAGCAGCAGCAAGACCACTTGTTGATTAACATGTCTTAAAACATGATATGTTTGAAAATCCCACTAGATCAGTGGTTTTTGAAATACTCAGACCAACAAGCATTTACTATCTCTAGGGTTTACAAAGAATGGTCTAACAAAAGAGAAAATATCCAGTGAGCAGCAGTTGTCTGGATGAAAACGCCTTGTTGATGTCGGAGGAGAATGAGCAGACTGGTTGGAGATGATAGGGAGGCAATCGTAACTCAAATAACTACTGGTTGCAACTATTGTATGTAGAATATCATCTGAAAAAAACAACCTTCTCAGCCTTGAAGCAGATGGGCTACATACCAGGAGACCACACCAGGTCCCACTCCAGTCAGCTAAGAACAGGAAACTGAGGCTACAATTCACACATTTACCAAAAATGGGACAATAGAAGATGGAAAACCGTCGCCTGGTCTGACGAGACTCCATTTCAGCTCTGCATAGTAAGCTCAGAATTGGGTATAAACGAAACAGGCATGGATCCATCCTGCCTCATATCAAAAGTTCAGACTGGTGGTGGTGTAATGGTGTGGGGGATATTTTGTTGGCACACTTGGGGCCCCTTAGTACCAACGTGGCATGGTTCAACCACCTCAGCCTTCCTGAGTATTGTTGCTGACCATGTCCATCCCTTTATGACCACAGTGTAGCATCTTCTGATGGCTACTTCCAGCACGATAATGCACCATGTTACAAAGCTCACATCATCTCCAGCTGCTTACTTGAACATGACAATAAGTTCATTGTAGTCCATTGGCCTTCACAGTCACCAGATCTCAATCTAATAAAGCAGCTTTGGGATGTGGTGGAATGAGAGATTCTCATCATGGATGTGCAACCAACTAGTCTGTAGCAACTGTGTGATGCAATCATGTCAATATGGAGCAAAATCTCTGAGGAATGTTTCCACCACCTTGTTGAGTTTATGGCATCAAGAATGAAGGTAGTTCTGAAGGGAAAATTGGGTCCATCCTAGTACCAGCAAGGTGAACCTTATAAAGTGGTCAGTGAATATAAAACTTGTGTGCTTTGTTATGGAGTCTTCTGTTTATTGTCAATTAAAGATGAAGTGAAAGAATTTCATGTTACCTGTAGTAGTTGTAGAAGTGAGCAGACAGATGATGGTTTCAGGGCAAATAGAGATGGTTGATGAATGTGGTATTTGTGGTGGTGCTGAAGAAGAAGAAGGGGGAAAATGAGTGTCTGTCTTTTGTGGCAGCACTTGAGAGACTGCCTTCAGCAGTGCCACTGTCATTTCATAATTCACAACATTGATCTGTCCTCTTTCTCAGCAAGCCAAAAAACAAACAGTTCGGAGTAGATAAGAGAGCTGAAGCTGTCAGGGTGGAGGAAAGCTGAGTTCCCCCAAAGGCCAAATAAAGACTGCCGCCCTGAGATCAATCACAGGCGATGAGTGATAGCGGCAATGACACAGACTTAAAAATACACTCTTGAAAGTAGGAGATTTGGGGAGTTTGTTTTAACAAACTTTTGTCGTATAGTATAAAGTCCATAAAATGTACAATGACAAGTACTTACAATCGTGACAAGGAATTCACTTTTTGGTCAAACTTGTCCTTTGGTTAAACTTTCTCGTTAAGTCAATTTGAAGTCAAATTGTCCAGTTAAATACATTAGAATTACTGCTTGGGGATTATTATGCTGTCTGGTGACGTCACACCCGACCAGACTGCGTTCCAATTCACTAGTTGGGAAATAAGATAACAGCCTTGCAAAACAACATGTTTGCTTAGGCTATTTTATTAGCTGTTGTTGGCACAGTTGGCATTGTAGTTCACATATACCACATAAAAAATGTGAATTGCACAACAACAGCTTCCCCCTACATCTGTATCAAACAATACCATGTGTATGACAGAAGTGCAAATAAATGTGACGTTACAGAGTGGGCAGTGGGTAGCGTAGTAGTAATGTCACAGGCTTTGGCGCAGCAGACCCGGTTCGAGTCCCTGACACGGCCCTCAGGTGAACCACTGTGGACCCTTAACCCCCACCAACTGCTACCGGGCTGCTTTTAGCAGCAGCCCACTGAACCTTCTCAGGTTCAACCTGAGATGGGTTAAAATGCAGTGATTGAATTTCCTAATTGGCACTCTAATTGGGATTAATAAAGTATATTTATCTTACAGAAGCTTCTACAACTTCAAGGTTGTAGACTGCAGTTGTAGCAGTCACAACTGCTAACACTGGGCGCAACTATCTTTAAATCTGTACTCGCAGATGGCAGTGTCCAACTTTCTGAGTGGTAAATCCCACCAGGGCCATTCCAGTTGAAACTTCCTATTGGGAACTGGGAATTTCCGACTTCGGAGTTAAAATGGAGAGCAGTATTAGTTTAAAGAGGTGTTGGACAAGGAGGACCTAGGTAGGATTCAATCCTAAGACTCCTGTGAGAAAGTCATGCATGCTAACCAGTCACCCAAAGGGATATCCCTGTAGCAAAGTAGCCAGGATGCATCATCAATCTGAGGCACAGACAGGACCCCACACTGTCACGAAGAGATGGGCAACTTTACTCCTCAAGGGCCGCTGTCCTGCAGGTTTTAGATATTTCCCGTAATTGAACACACCTGATTCAAATGAATAGGTCATTGTGCAGAACTTATCAACAGGCTGTTGGATCCATTTCATTATTATCAGACGTGTTGTAGCAGGAAACCACCTGAAACCTGCAGACAGTAGTCCTTGAGGACTGGAGTTGCTCATGCCTGAGCTGAGACCAGTGTTTTTGCCTGAGGACCAGTCCACAAGCCACCAGACTGTCTGCTAGGCTGCCAGAGTGCTCAATTAATGCACACCCACAGCACAACCCCAACATAACCACCAAAACCTGAGCCATTGCTGGGACTGCACCTCTTACAACTCAAGCTCCAGACACTAACCCACGCTACAATCGTAACATTAAGTGCAATGAGCTCTGTGCACACCTCCACTACTTCCTGAACTTAAGCCAGCTCCTTTGTTTCCTTTCTTTCATTACTGGATGAACTGATCAATCCAGGTGTGCCTGACCTCAGTAACCACAATGACAATGGCCAGACACACCAAGCTGCATTGCCTTCGTGCCTAACGTGACTGTAACACTAATTAAAAAAGACATTTGACTTTCTGGTAGTACTTACCGGTCCAGTAGAAGTAGAGTTAGCTCTGGGTCAAACTGTAGCTCCTCTAGCTCTGCAGTGCTGTCCACCGTGGAAACACAAAGCCAATGTTAATCCTGGTTTGCCCTCTTTTTCTGGCAACTTCTCAGAGAACGGCCGCTGTTTTTTAAAGGTAATGGCAGATCCTGGTCGTCTTCAAGTAAACTTTTTGTTCTGCTGTCCTTCACTTCCAATATACATGCTGCCATTGGTTGCTCCCTGTAGTATTTTATAGAGAGGGAGGACCAAGGGCTCCATGAGGGAGGAGGCGGTGATTCATATGAATGCGTGGCTGGACCGGCTTTGTAAACATGATG
This sequence comes from Atherinomorus stipes, assembly GCA_023101725.1. Taxonomy (NCBI): domain Eukaryota; kingdom Metazoa; phylum Chordata; class Actinopteri; order Atheriniformes; family Atherinidae; genus Atherinomorus; species Atherinomorus stipes. The sequence continues at coordinate 61,904 of JALJCO010004111.1, forward strand.
CTGGAGGTCAACACAGAGAGACCGTGTGTGACATCATGCTATACTAACAGATAAAAATACACATCTAGTTCTTCACAGATTTTTAAATTCCTACATTTTGTAATGATTAAATTTTGCTCATTGCTCCTTTAACCTTTACAACTGCATTGAACATGAAAGGATGATACAGGAATGTTAGTTGACTTTTCTATGAAAAATATATGCAGTTACAGTACACGCTGTTGAAACTATATGTCCTTTGGATGTGTGTACACTGGTATGAGCCAGTGTCCCTGAGTGAGCTTATTTCGATGTGTTGTTATTTACCTTGAAGATGCTCCAAGAATATCAATTGATTTTGAGCAGCAGGAAATGTTCTTCATGTTTCTTTAAAATATGAAAACAACCCTGAACAAGAATAGTGTTCAAGACCCAGTTTAACTTCACTGCTTATATTTTACCTTGAGATGAACAAACTTTTTAACCACCAAACACCTCATTACTGACATGAACTGAGTGCACACACAAAAACACACATTTGGACTCTCTGTGTGCGGATGTGGTGTGAAGCCAAATTAATGGTGCTCTTTCCTTTTTAGCCTCATTATCTTTGCTGGGAGCTTTACCTGTCTGAGAAAGGGGTGGCAGTCATCCGTCATCCTGTCCTCCAGTCTGACTAACTGTCAGTCACACACAAAACACACACCAAGGGTCAGACACATGTACTCACTGCAGGCTCAGGCAGGAGAATAAAAAATAAAAAGGTGCATCCACATAGACACAAACAGCTTCTGTACCAAAGGTGTACTCATACACTAATGAGGATTTATTGGCTTATTCACTTCCCAACGCCTTTTAAACATTTCACAAAGTGGCTTTTAGTCAGCTGTCTGTGTTTTACAAAACTTCCGATGCATCTGTCTCAGTTCGGTAGAACAAAAAATACAGATCAGTCCCAACTTAGCCTCTTTATATACTGGCAGAAAAAAAAACTGCTAACTGGTCTCAGCACCTAGCTTCTTGCTACATATCAGAGTTCAGGTCACGGGGGCAGCTGCCTAAGCAAGGAAGCCCAGATGTTTCTCTCCCTGGCCACATCTACCAGCTCATCCAGGCATTTCCAGGCCAGCTGAGAGACGTAGTCCCTCCAGCATCCTGGCTTCTGAGTGGACTGTTAAATTTTAGAAACCGCTTGCAGTTTAATGTCAAATGACTGCCTTGTTGCAAGTTTTGATTAGCTCAAGCTCAGCCTGGACTCAATGGGAAGACAAGGCCTGGGTGTACAAGCTAGTTTTCACAAAAAATGCAGAACTTGGGATGACAGAAATGGACACAGTTCCCATGATCTTGACAGAAACGCATATTTTGACTATAATCTGTCACACAGTGGCACTTAAACTGACAGCAACATGTTGCCCTCAAGGTGACACAGCTCTCCTCAGAGGAAACAGTTTTAATCATCTCATCTAGACAGTGTACCTGTGTTTAAAAGAATTGTGATTAAACACTCTCTATATTGTAAAAACTAGTAATAAATCTACCCTTCCAGGGTATCCGTCTCAGTGTGGACAAGAAATTTCATCTCATTGTGGAAAAGAAACGATTCGAAGACGAACAAGTTAATTTCTTAAAGAACTCTGCAATTTTTTCAGTGACACACCCCCTATCGACGGCTAAACTGCATCCATCCACCTTGCATCCTACCTGTACTGTGAGCTCACTCTATCCAGTAAAAGACAGTCTTGTCTAGACTCTTCTGGCTTGTTCTGTCCCTGCCTCTCTTTCTTTTCCTCTCCTCCTTCGATAATGTTTTCTTGCGTTTCTTTGCTGTATCTGCCATGATGCGAGTTCAAAACACCCAATGTGTTCATGCCTGTTTGCTAGCACGTGATGCAGTGTGCAACCAATACTCGGCTGCAACGTCATGCGGCGCCCCGATTGAAAAAGTTGTATAGTGTGGTTTCTCAGCCTCGGGACACCACTGGCAGTGACGGCTTGAGAAATGCACATAATAAATGTTGGTGTGCCATGAAAATGAGTCAGAAACTCATTTTTAAAGTCAAAAAGTTAAATTGTGGGCCTTTAAATTTTGCATTGTTAAATAAAAACACTGAACTCTTTCAAATATTAAAATCAAGTGTCTGTAGAAAATCTCTGATCTTCTTTTAAAAACTTTGATTCATTTCAGAAGAAATAACCTTGCAGCCATACAGTAAATAATTCATCATTTCCTCCACATCTCATTTACATTTCTTTACACATAAATTATGCTGATGCTGCAATCTGACTCAGAGAGTTAACATGTTTAAATTGGTTCTAGGGATGTATGTAATATGTTACTGCTGACGTAGTCAAGTCTGACCACAGTCGCATGAATGGGGATGTTTGACACAGTGCTGCTGTCACTGTTAAGCGAAGCATGGAACTACACCTCTCCCCTACCCCCACACACACCCATGCATGCAGCTACTGTATTTAGCCTGACTCCTCTTGGGACTGGAAGTGATGATGATCTTTTGTAATTGAGAAAGATGCATGTTGGATGAAGGAGGAGAAATGAGGTTCTAGTGGTTGGAGGGAAGTGTAATTTGCTGATGTAGATTTTGTACCGAGAGGCCTCTCGGTGCCCATGATTGGCCGTTACTCCATCTCCCAAGGGTTGATGGACACAAAAATTCATGAATTGTCTTTTTCTCAATTTGCTTCTTGCAGCTAATGACAGGAAAGCACTTTAACAGTTATTATAAAAGTTTTCTTTATAGAGTCAGTAAAAAAAAAGTCATGCCTAAGAAATAATAACTGTAAAATAAAAGAAAGAAAGTCTTGGCAAAAAAAAAGTAGCACAGATGTAAGTGTATCTTTTTGCTTTGTCTATGTGAATTGGTGCGTAGACTGATGTGTATGTGAGTGTTAGTCCACTCAGGGGAATGTGTTTTATATGCTAATTTTGTTAATGTGTATAAGCTGCTACAGCCTATTCTCATTAGGTTTTCATTAGTCTCTTTTATGGAAATGCACAGTGACTATACTGCTGAGCATCCCACCAGCCTGGCTGTCTGACAGTAAAGGGAGCCGTTCCCTCAAACCAACACCTCAGCCCATCTGTGTCACTTAGGCCTTTAGACAGGAGATCGATTCATGGAAGTGGTTTAAAAAAGTTAGTAAGTTGGTTTGGTGTTGAGATTTGATCTCTTTTTTTTTGTACTAGTAAATACAGATAAAGTAAAAAGGGAGAACATGAAGTTGTTTTTCCCAATGTAATTGTGTACTTGACATTTACCAGAAACTGTTTTTTGGGGGTTTTTTTTTCTTTTTTTTTTTAAGCTTGGTGGAGTATGCTACTTATTCAGCTTCAGCATTGTTTGTACAGTACCATGCTGCAGATTTGTTGGCTGCACATTCATGATGAGAATCTCCTGTTCCACCACATCCCAAAGCTGCTCTGTTGAATTGAAATCTGGTGGCTGTGGAGCTGGCTGTGGGCTGTGGGGGCCACTGGAGTACAGTGAACTGATTTTCATGTTAAAGAAAGGAGGTGGAGATGATCTGAACTTTGTTGTGCATTATCCAACAGGCAACAATTTCCAGTCTTTTGTCCAGTTTTGTTGAGCCACTAGGTGAATACATAAGACAGTTCAAATGTTCAGGAACACTGCTTGCTGCCTTTGTGCAGTTTTGTGACTTAATAAAATCCATTTGGCTCATAAACAGTAGTAAATTAGGCTCCTTAAACATCCCCTTTTCTCATTTAAACTCTAGCTTTGTGGTACATATAGGATGAAATGGTGTGCTTTGGCCTTCGAATGACGTTGCAGTACTAAATTATGAACAGGATTTGTTTGATTAAACGTTTGGCCTAATGGCCTCTTCATAATAACCCCTAACATGACTGCCTGCAGGAGGCTTTTCTTTCTCTTTTTTTTTATCCTTTTTTCCTTTTTGATTTTGCCGTCAGCCATGATGCTGCACATAGAGCACAGTTCCAGTTCTGCATGTCCATGTTTTCAGTAATTAACATTGCAGATGTATAAATTAGGGGGTGTGATACATGTCACTGGGAGGACATGCAAGGTAGCAGAGAGGAGGGGGCAGACCATAATCCTGGAGCATTGTTGATGATAAAAATAAGGTGTGACGCTGCTTTCAGGCATCTTTCTCTTATATCCTCCTTCCTTCAAGTGAACCAGTGTCGCGTGAAATTGGGCTCTAAATTACGAGAGTGGTGCACACTGTGTGAAGGTTTTAAAAACGATTCGTTCAGCTGCTAAGGGCAACAACTGGACCACAACAATGAGCAACAGACAGTCCATGGGCTCTACTATGGTCAGAGACCAGTCCAGTGTTGATAAACACAGATATTGTTTCCCTTTATCACCTTGCTGAGGATGAGGTGGTTATATCAGCTTCATCGCTGTCATCATAATCTTCTTGGGCCCATGACAGAGATGGTGACGATTTTGGAGTCAGAGTTATAAATCAGAGCTGTTTCCCCCGTTTGTCTCACTCACCTCTCCTCCTTCCAGTAAAACATTGTCTTTATTTGAATAATAAGGGCCTTATCTCAGTGAGTTACTGTTCTGCTGCCCACTGCATTCCTTCCCTATCACTGTTTCTTTCTTCCACCCTTCCAGTTTGTCTTTAATCATACACACCCCTCCCCTTATTCAGTTTTTATCTGCTACCCCAGCCCTCACCTCTCCTTGTCCCTCTTTCCCTCCACTGAAGGGAAAGTAAAGATATTGGATTCTTAAACATACCCCAAGCAATTCTTTTTTCTTTTTTCCCCATCATACTGTTCAGTTCCCACTACAAATTGAATCCGCTGTCTCAGCGTAGAGCTGGAAACATCTTACTTAGATGGATCCCGCTTTCCAGTGTGGTGCCAGTGAACCATTTCCCATTTATTAAACTTCCCAGCAGTTATAATACACAACAGCAGTGCTGTGTAAATCTCAAAGTTATTGTGTCACTCTAATAATAGCCTGAACAAACCAGTCTAGAAATACCAGAAATCCAAATACAAGCAGTGGAGAAATTTATCTCTGCACCTGAAAATAAACCAATTACCTATTAGGGTTTCTCTTAAGCCGCTTTTCCACTGAAATTGGCACGTTCACGCGAGTTTTTCGAATGCGCATCGACCCGTTCATAATCAGCATTTTGCTCCTTCCCCATTGACAAAAATCCAATCACCTGCTGGCAAGCTGCATGGCCTCTGTCCCCACCACTGCGTGTTGTGTGTTGATGATGTCAGCTGTGCAACAGAAATCAGGAAAGTAAACAATGGAGAGCGAGTCAGGCTGTAGTCAACGTGCTTTCTTGTTGCACCTTTGTCCGTCCTCAAAATGGAGGAAAATCAGCAGATGATTTCCTTGTGCAGATAGAAAGCAGGCGATGTGAATTTGTGGCCGAAGCAGAGTTGTTTTTGTACTTTATATGATATGTGACTGGCGAGATGTCACAATGTAGCCACGTGCAGCCCAACGTCATCGCGTAAATTCGCAGGTCAACTCGAGTCTGGTGTTCCCACTGCATGCCCATCGGAGCCGAGCCGCTTAAAGGCAATTTTCACCCGTGTCACTTATCGATGAGCCTTTCCCACTGCTACTAAAAGCCGATTGTTCACGGGTTTAAATGGGTTTTTTGGCCAGTGGGAACGGGGTATAGCAGTAGCTTTTACCTCATATTTTGGTTTTAATCCCAAAAGACGGATCTGAAAGGATGATGGGTATTTTCCGAAAGAGTCAGTTTGTGCTGTTACAGCCTGAAATGGACTGATATGGGTCATCAGTTGTAGTCATATGTGCATTGACTGATTCTGCTCCACCTCCTTGTCCCAGATGGAGATATGCCTGAACACGCCCAAATGTTGTGCTCACAAAGAACATATAGAGAGCAGCACAGGCCCAGCTGATTGGCTGATCTGAAGCTGGAGGGGCTTCAGGTAGAAAAAGTCATTTATCAGCAGTATCTGCCACTCAGGTCGAAGCCAACAAGATGTGGACAAAACTCAATTTCAGCATTAATGGAATAATACCACGGTTAATGTGCCGTCTACTGGAGCAGAACAGCAGGTCAGCCCAGGGTCGAGCCTTCGGGTGTTTGGCATCAGATCACATGGGCTCCTCATTAGATTCACAGTCATGGGTAATTCAGATTTCCTCTGTAGCAATGCTGAATTTAAAATAATTCACTTGTCAGAGAGTTCTTCAGCTTTTCTCCAACATGCTTTCATACTGATAATCTCTCTTGAACTGTTGAAAAATCTGCATTTCTGTGTTTGGATAGTGATGTACATTTTTTTTTCTCTCAGGGTTACTTCCTGCTGTTTGAATCCATGCTGGACTCTGTGCTGTATGCAAGAGACCTGTACTTGGCTGATGGTGGCTCAGGTAGGTGGCAAACAATGTAGTATTTCACTGAAAATGGAGTGAATGATATTAACTGCTTTATTTTTTTTTTCTTTTATGTTACTTGTGTTTCTGCTGTCCTTATTTGACAATATCAGCAACATGGCAATGATGTTAGTTTCACAAGGCTCAGCATTAAATAATGTTTTACTTTGCAACATATCACTTTAATAGAAATGACATCTACAGTGCAGGACACTTTCAGTATTTGTTGTCATAAAAAGTGTTAAAATCTTGCAATCTCTTAACACATTTCATTCAAAATTCCTGTAATGTCACTGCACAAAGAAAAGCAAGATTTCAAGCAGTCTATGATGGTGGATTTATAGATGTAAACACCTCAATCCAAGGTAACAATGAAATCAGTTCCAGCTGCTGTCCCAGTCTGCTAGCTGTCACATTTCTTAGTGAGTAATTGCATGGCCTGATACACATTGAGAAAGTCACTGAGGTTTTTTTTTTTTTGTATTTTTAATAAAGGAAAATCTGCATGCAGATGACTTCTATGATCATATATCTAGGATCTCACTGTAGTTTTGATTGGAAAGTCTTTTTATTCTGGCACAGAGTCAGAACTGCAGGGTTTTTGCTGTCTCAAGATGTGCATGACCTCAGTCTGCTCTTTAACTGGCCTGAAACCACATCTCCTCTAAGCAAAGAGCAGGATAGACTTGGAAATTTGCAAAATCTTTTCAGGTGATTGCTAAAACGAACTTTATTTTCACTTCTGTTCAGGAGCTCAGCTCCAACATATGAAATTTCTCTCCGCTTGTGTGTGTACAGCATCCATCCTCCAATTACTATGTAACCACCACACATAACTTTCAGGTTAAACTATTTTTTTTTAAAGATTCTTCAATACAAAAAGCTTCTTCTCTGAAGTATCATTGTCTGTCTGAGCAACTCACCTTGCTGTTGTATGTTTTATTCATACAAGATAGCTTAATGGATACAGGAATACAGGAGCTACCCAAATCCTTTACTCAGGCATTTGTTTGATTGTAGGATGCAGGTGTAGCTGTTCTCATAGGGGAACGTTTGTGATTGAACCTTCTTCAGGTGCTCCTAGGTCTTTAAAAACTGGTGAAACTGTGTTGTCTGGGAATAATAAACAGTGATTTGCTTCATTTGAACTGAAGCACAAAGCTGACAGAACCTCATTCATTCTTGGCTGTCAGTGTTCCTTGATGTTGCAGATGTTTGGTCATAGTGAAAATCTTAGTTATATTATGGAATAGCTTCATTTTAATTTTTTCAATGATTTTCTAGCTCAAGTAGTCTTTATTGAGCAGTATTTAGTCAGGAAATTAGGTTGGAGGGAGGGGGTGACATGCAGCAAATGGTTCCAGGCTGGGATTTGAACTTGGCTGTGTCAAAGAACAACATCCTCTGCATGAGGTAGCTGCTGCTTTACCCATTGAGCTAATGTGCCCCCAGAAAACTGCACATTTTCAAAGGTAGGTTTCAGTGGCATGTTCCTTCTCATGTTTGTATCTTCCACTAAGTTAATAAAGTGTGTCTCTGTGATAAAAGGTGGATATTTTTAATGGCATATTTGACTCAAAATAATGAAACCCTACAGTGCACCAAGACTTGACACATATGGGAAGGCCTTTCCCTTGTGTCATCCCTTTGGTGCCACAGATTTAATGACTTGCGCCAAATGTGACCAAGCTGAGGAACGGTTCCACCACATCGGCTTTACTGGCTCTCTGGGACATGGGAGAGGTCACACTCGTGCACAGATGTACAAGCACACACTGAGGGGCAGCCAGAATGACAGCAGCTATAGAGACAGATCTACTCATGAGGGGGATTGGACAGGCAAAGATGGGGCCTGAATGAGGCAAAAAGTTACAGGTCAGAGGTTGATGCATGGTTCGTCACAAGCTTTTAACATTGATGGTCCCAACACGAGGTGCTCTGACAAGATCTGCTGCAGCAACCAGTGATTTCATTAGCATTGTTATTGTTTTTACTATGATTGTTATTCTGTGCATATGCATATGAAAATTTAGAGCATACTATTATTATAGAACACTTAAAAGCACAATATCCATAATCATTTGCATTTGCATGAAACAAAGACTCAACTAAATGTCTCTAATTTACCAGGGCTGAACAAGCGACCGTGCATTATCTTTTACAATCACAGAATGACAGGTCAATCAAGTTATTGCATGTTAGTTTTTGACAGAGTAATTTCAGCATGCTGGCCTGGTCTTGTCCATGCTTTATCATTCCTAGGGGAGTTCATAACCACCTTGTTTTATACATAAGAAAATTCCCTATCATGTCATTAATGATAATGATGAGAATTTTTACTTCACTGAAGCCTACAATGTTTTTTATATTATTATTATTATTTTAGTGTCTCAGAGACACCAATCATTTTTTTGCTGTTCTCTGAAATGTCAAGAGTCCTAAGAAAAAGTCATGTGGAAAAGAAATTGGATTAAAATTAAAGTATTTTAGAGAACAAAAATATTAGATTATTAAAAGCAGAATTCTTTTCTTTTTCACTTCACTGTTTGTTTGTTTTTTTGTTTTTTGCAAAGAATTCATACAAAAATTTGTTTAAAAATACATTTATGTCAGTGTATTTACAACATACAGCTGTGTGAAAAAGTTTTGCCCCCTTCTTAATTTCTTACTTTTTTGCATGTTTGTCACACTTAAATGTTTAAGATCATCAGACAAATTTTGATGTGAGTCAAAGATAACACAAGTAAACAGAAAATGCAGTTTTTGAATGAAGATTTTTATTGGTAAGGGGGGGGGGGTCCAAACCTCCATGGTCCTGTGTGAAAAAGTGATATAAAACATAAATACTGGGTTCTTTGGAGCTGTTTCAATTCTCTGCACACAAGGTTAGATTACTGCCCACCTGCTCAATCAAGAAATCCCCCTAAAAGTAAAAAATTCATTTAAAAACTGCATTTTCTGTTTACTTGTGTTATCTTTGTCTCACAGTTAAATTTGTTTGATGATCTGAAACATATAAGTGTGACTAACATGCAAAAAAGTAAGAAATTAGGAAGGGGGCAAAAACTTTTTCACACAGGGTTGCTTGATGGTTCAGATGAGGGCTGGGCAATATGGCCTAAAGTCAATATCAAAGTATATTGAGCTGTTCACCTCAGTAATGATAAATGGATGATAACTTGTTACAGACTGAATGGCGTGGAGTCATGTGACTACGGACGGTACATGCAGCTCAGCGTCTTAAAGGAACATGAGCACAGCCGACCTATAAACAGCCAAAAGTTACTTTTCTTTTCATTTTGTTAAAACACCAAATATGCTGACATGAGCAAAATGACGTCAGTTATCACTGTAAATTTCTGTGTCTGTAAATTTTTGGTTTATCGCCCAGCCCTAGTTAAGACACTTATTTTTCTTTCTTTTTCTATTTTTCTTTTTTGTGCAGTTATAACTTAGAGAAGTATAAAAAAAAAAGTTAAATTAAGTTTACCCATTAAGGTTGTAGTGTATTTTAGGTATATTCTGACAATATACAAAAAGCCAAATATTTCTTCCTTTTTGAGAGTTGTGTGTTTTAATGTATGTAAATATACTTTTACACATCTACAAAGCAAGTATTCCATTATTTGCAGGCAGATTGCTAAACACAAGCAATTGCAAACATGTTAACTTTTTAATTTATTGACGTAAAGTCATCGTGACATGTATGATTTATCAACCTCTCTAAAAATAAGGTTTTTTTCAGATTTTCAGTGTGTGTGCACAGCTGTGCTGAGTTATTAGTCTCTCCCTGCAGCACTGCTGTTATATGTGTGTTTAAGTTACATCAGAACAGAGCTACAGCGGCTCCTTCATTCTCCCCACTACATTAACCTTCTCTTCATCCTTAAATGTGTCCCCACATGGCTGGCACAGCACAGCGTCTCGGGAAAAGGGATCTGTTTTGTCCTATGCCCCCCCTTCCACACTTTCTTTTTCTCTTTTTCACAGACGACCAATGGGGGAAGATGAAGAGAGCAAGAGTAAAGGGTGGGGGGTTTAGGGGGCACGGGGCGGCATGACAAACGGGCTGTGGGCAGCGAATCGAGAAGGACGCAGATGTCAAAGCCATGAATCTAGTGACGCCTGTGTATGCTACCCCACTTCTTCTTCGTTGTCGTCTTTCTTTGCAGCACCCACTGCTTTGACTTTTTGTCCATCTTCATGTCTTTTTCAGTGTCTCAGAGACGGCCTTGTTCAGATTCTGCCCTGTCAGCACCTCCCCTCTCTCCAAGCCTTCATAATTACTCACTCGGATCAGTAATCAGAGTACAATGGGGTGACAAATCTGCTGTTTGCGCGTGCAAGTGTGTAAATAAGTGAATGCACGGTACGGTGACACTCACAGGGTCACAAGCAGGCTTCAGCTAATGAGAGAGGCCATGAGTTGTCCGTCACAGAGCTGTCACTATCCAGTCACTCGTTTTATAGCCTGAAGTCTCAAAGGTCACCTGAAAATGAGCCTAAACACAGAAACCAGGAAAAATAAATGAAATGTGCTTACTGTGCAATTTATTTTTAAATTTGTGAAAAGCAGCAGCCAGAAAGTCTGAGATATGATGCATGATTATCAGAAGCCTTGGCCAGGATTGTGTTACAGCACCTTAAATGGATTCCAGGTCTAGGGGAGGCTGTCTGCTTGATAGTTTGCTCTAATTGGAGAATATGAATGACATAGAAAGATGACTACATAGAATGAAAAGCTGCTGTCTGATTCAACCATTTTTTTAAATAAAGAAACAAATCTCATGAACAGGGATTTTGATACTCACTCTGGACATTCACATGGCCTCATCAGTGCATAGAAGATCATATTATACCCCCAAAACCACAAAAAATTTAATTTGTTGTCATGGTCCCTTAAAAAAAAAGAGTGAAATAAGTTTGTCTGTTTAGTTTTTTATGTTAGAAAAACCTTTTTTTTTTCTTTTTATCTTTTCTTTTTTATAGCTTTACGAAGAAACTCATTACTGTACCTTATTAGCTTAAAAGCAAAACATAGCATCTGATAAGGTACAAAAAGCTGCTTTTCTCAAATGCTGGTTTCCAGTACTAAATCGTGTTCACTGTACACTGCCTGAGCCAGTTAAGGCATCAATGCAACTCAAAAGGGTCTTTCATTTCTCTGAGTTTGAAACTAAAAATAAGACCACAAACTGAGCCCCATTAGCTAAAATTGTCCTTAGTTCATGTTGTGATGGAACAAAGAAATTAAGGTACTTCTTTAGACAGTTAAAATACTCTGTACTCTAGGAAATGTCCACAGTTATAAAGTACCCTATGGTTGCCAGTTTAGAACAAGCTTAGATCACAAGACTAAAAGTTTTATTTACCACAATAGACTTTGTAGCAGATATTATACACATCTATATCTTGAGCTAACTGGAACAGAGTGTTACATTTTGACTAGATACAGTGATTCACATGGTAAAATACAGAGTTTTATGTATCCTCATGAATGTATTCCAATGTCTGGTTTGGGCCTTAGGCCTCAGTGTTGCCTAATGTTACTTCACAGTAGGAATACAAATGGCTTTAAGCATCTTAGCATTAATGTAATCACCAAGCATATTAGCCATATCAAATAATTTATTCAAATGTGAAAATGCAGTGACAAGACATTAAGGCTTATGTTTAATGTTCATTTTAAGATGTGAATAATTCATTCTAAAGGCAGTGATATGAAATATGAACTGCACAATAATCACCACCAGTGATCAGTCTTCAGACGTTTGAACAATGAAACTACGATCGAGCTCTCTAGTGACAGAGCATAATCTTTCTACTTTCTGAAGAGTTTTTTTTTTTTTTTTACAAGCTGCCAGATATTTTTTCAAACAAAAAAGGATATCAGAAATTTTACGTGTTTGTAAATAAATTATTCCAGGCATCCTTGTTGTTAACCACTATTAATGATATTATCATAATCGCCTGATAAAAAATAGGCTCTTAAAAGGGTGTTGAGTTTACTAATTATTACAAGAAAATGCCACTTTTCCTCTGTCTAGAGTGCAATGTTAAAAAAAATACTACAGGATTATATGGATTATTTAGATTTTCCGTTCATGAATTAAACTGGCTATTTATAAGTTAACATTTTATGATGAGAAATAAGGTTCCCCCACCTACTGTATACATGACAATGGTTTAGCTCTCTGGCTGCAGTTTTTGGCTTCCCTCACTTCAGATTCGTCCAAACCAACTGAGAACCGGCATGTAGCTACCTGGAAAGAGATATTTGGAATACAAAAGGAATATCTAACATAATGTAATTCAAATAGAACAGCAGTACACAAGGTATAGAGGAATCTTCCTTCAAAAAGCACAGGTGTTTCCTTTACTGAGCTCACATACATGCACACCAAAATTCTGATCATGATTTCTGGATTCACTAGATTGTTCAATTGTTTACTATAAAGAAAGTAAAGCATTCCCATTTGGTCTATTTTGCAGGTTTGTTAGATTTTTTAGCCTTTATTTAACCCAATAAAAACTTATTGAAATCATAATCTCATTCACAAGGGTGACCTAGCCAAGAGGTCAGAGTTGATTTCCACATTAACACAGCTAATGCTAAGACCATGGGTGCAGCCATGTTCAACAAAGACTGGATGTTTTAAAAATAACAGGAAGTTTGAGTGTCATGACATGACATACAGTCATACATACATGACACACAGTTGTCTTCAAAATTATTCATATCATCCAATTAAAGAAAATGCTAAATTCATAATAGTAATTCAAATAACAAGAAACTTAGGAAAGTAATAATAAATTATAATTTAAAAAATTTATTTTTGGGAAATAAAATATTGATTTTGAATTGTAGTTGAAAAGAATCATTAAAAAAAAAAGACAGACAAAACTTCTCAGACAAATTAGAGCAAGTGTTCATGAACACTGGGCTGAAATCCCTGTTAACAGGTGCAGAAGTCTTATTGAACATTACAGAAAACACCTGATTGCAGTGATTGTCTCAAATTGTCTCATTTGACCTCCCAGATGCTATCACACATGAAAATTGGGGGTAAATCTATTCAGCCAGATTTCAAGCTAATGTGAATTACTGCATAATAAGAATTAAAGCTTGCATTTCTACTTGCCGTATTTTCCGGACTATAAGTCACACTGTTTTTCATAGTTTAGCAGCTTGTGCAACTTATAGTCCAGTGCGACTCTATATATGAAAATGTATTCAATTTCACATATTTTTAAGTTCATATTGACATGAGCCAAGGAGTAAATATTACTGTCTAATATCAAAAGAGGGCGCTCTAGGCTTGTGACAACTATATTTTGCTCCTTGGGCAAAAATCCCAAAATAGCCTCATCTCAGTGAGAGGAGTTCATTTCGGACATCTGGCTGTGCTTGGAATAAATCCTCAAAAAACATGTTTATCCCTCTTAGTTATGATGTTTATGATCATTTACAAGCATTAACTTTGGAATTGAACTGATTGGGTAATTTTTAGTAGTAACAAGCAGGACATGAAAAATCCGAAAATCACCCTATTGTAAATGAATAAATACGACTTATAGTCCGGTGCGACTTATATATGTTTTTTTCCTGTTCAGGATGCTTTTTTTTTTTTTGACTGATGCAACTTATACTCAGGAGCGACTTATAGTCTGGAAAATACGGTAGTTGTTTTAAGATTTGTTGAAAACCCTTATGTTGCCTTACTTACATTCAAGTAATTTTGTACACAGAATATAAAGTATGAAGTGTTAAAGTAGGACAAAATGGTCATCAGGGCATGTTTTTGTGCACATGTGATGGATATAGTCATTACAGCAGCTACATGAAATTGATGCAAAACTCCACACCCACAGGATGCCTAACCGTGCTCTGATTAAATTTGTGGAATGGTTTATAAGCCATTAAATTTGTTGTTATTAAGGATGTCTCATCACTGAGAGTAGACGTATTTGGGACCAGAATTTCCCACCCTTTTCTCTAGTTATGATTAATGATCTTTTGTTAAGAGCAAAATAAGCCTTGAATGGATTAACTCATTGCCGTCCGGCAGCTGTGTTTAGGACAATAAAACTGCGCATTTAGATGCTATGACCTTTAAGACTGAAGCGTGATTAATGTTTAGTTCTCCTGTTTCAGGAAAATAACTTTGGTTGTATCACTGTTGCCATTATTTTTTGTTGTGATGTGTTTGACTTTAAGGATGATAAGAAAGTTTGTGAGCACACTTTCATATTTTTTGGTTTATAAAAGTGAAAGAAAATTGTTTAAGTCGTGCTGTATCAGGTCACATAGCAACATGTTGTTGAAATCAACTCTGAACTACCAAATGTTTCACATTTTTGCCTCAGATTTGGTCAGTTATTGGGGTCTTTAAAGAATAAACAAGAGAGACCCATTGGAAAAGAATTCCTGAAGAACTCTCTTATGTTCAGCTTTAGTTTTTCCCGGTGTCCTCTTCTCATAGCTCTGGCTGTTGCTTCATGGTACTTGAGTGTTAGTAGTGATACTATAGTATTCTTTTTCACCCTGTTCTGGAGTTACTGGTTATCAAATGTATTGTAAATAAAAGTCCCTTATTAAGATGCATCGTGTATATTTAAAAAGTTAAAGTTTAAATGTCTTGGACAGGATAGTATAAGCTGAAAGCAGTGTCTGCTCAGAAAAACATACCACACACATATCCAGTGGCTCATAAGATATGGCTGAGAGGAGTATCTACCATATGTGTCTGTATAACTTGCTTTCCTCTTACTCCGTTTGCTTCTCTGCTCTGTACAGTTTACCCAGATGTTTGTAACATCAGCCTGGCAGCCGTTGGAGATAAACAGAAACACCAGGACCGCATTGCCTTCTGGGAGGATGTGTATGGCTTTAACATGGCATGCATGAAGAAGGCCGTGGTGCCTGAGGCTGTGGTGGAATTATTGGATGCAGACACACTCATTTCCGAACCTACAGTCATACAGGTAATCAGATCCACAACTCTTATAACTATTGCTTTTATTTAAGCTGGAAAAGCAAGAAAATTTCCTTGTGTGTTGAGAAAACGTAATTAGATTTATTCATTGTTATCATTTCTGGACATGACAAGAATATAAAAAATGACAGACATTAATCAATGAAAAGCATGACAGGACTACCGCTATGTCACAATTACTTAATTTCACAATTAATTGTGGTATTAGATGCTGCAATTAATTAATCGTAAAGATCCCACAGTATTGTTATTTTCCATAAAAGATTACGTCTCAACCATATAAGCAGATCAGCGCAACCTGCGCTCATAATGAAAATAAAGCTACGCTACATCAACAACAACAACAACTTGTGCTCATTTGAAGAAACTGTAAAGAAGGACTGGAAAACTTCAAAACAAGTTCATTAATTTATCATTATAGTTTAATGTTTCTCAGATATTTAAGGGGAAGTAAATAATAAGAGTTGCTAGTATCAGTCCATCAGCCAAAAAATTATCCTTTCCTCCTTTAACAACTATTTTAACAAGTATGCCTCCACAACCACCCAGATTTATGAGTACTCTGTACATATCTATAGAAACTAATCTTCAAGCGGGATAGAAGCATTTTATAAATTTGAAATTTAGCTTTATTTTAATGAAAGTGGCTTGTATCTTTGACCTCAGGGAGTTACTTTAGGAAGCTAATCAGCTGTTTCAGACCACTTTTGCTCTTGTCCCCATTGCTGGAATAATCCTGGAAAAGAAGGTAAAATATGTTTGCTGCCAGATGTGTGTCTGTGGGGTGGGTTTGAGCTACTACCGTGTTTCTCAATCCTGGTCCTCAGGAACCACTTATTAATATGGGCGTTTACTGTACGTCAGAGATCAGCACAATTATTCCACACGACAAGCTACTCATGGTCATTTTGCACATCCCAGACCTAGGACAGATGAGCTTCGTAGATCTATGTTCTTTTGAGCGGTAACTATGTGGAACAGGCTGCCTTCTGCTGTGACTGAAGCATTTGAAAAAGCTAATTTTAAGAATCTTCTCAGAAAGTTTATGCTCTCAGAGCTATAGATGATTATTCTTAATATTTGGATTTATGTAATTGGATTTTAAAAAGGACCCCAGGAAGAACAACTCCCCAAGTCTATGACAGCTCATGGGGATCCAGATGATTAGCAATAAATGAAGAATAAACAATAAACAATACCACTGCCATGCACATTTTGGTTCTTACCAACTCCAGCACACCGTATGCAAATTAATAGAACCACTCATAAGATGTAACAATTACCGATAAAATGGTTAACCATGAAATTCCCAATGATTAGTAATACCGTTTCAAATTTTATATATCATTAAAACCGTGGCTGCACTTTGCACCCAAAACTGCACTTTGAAAAACTCACTGTGATGCTTCTTAATCAAATCAAATCAAATCAAACTTTACAGTATTTATAAAGTGGTTTTCCTGCCTAAAGAAACCCAAAGTGCTTTGGAAGACAATAAAAACAAATACATATTGAAAAAAACAAGCCTTCACACACCCAAGCACATAACACAGCACACATAACTATAGAAATTTGCACAACACTCCCCCATCCCCAGCATTTATTCCAGGGATGAAAATAAAGCTACACCACATCAACAGCAAAAGGGTGTGTTCCCTCTGGCAACACACCTTGTGACTCCAAACAAATTAACCATTGTTTGGAGTCAGGTGTGTTGCAGCTGGAAAACTCTTAATCCCTGTAGGACTGGAGTTGCCCACCCTTGACTTTTTTGGCCATTTGTAGCACTTTACACTACAAGATCCATTTTTAGATTCATACAGAACTTTTTAACTTTTTAATTAATAGTTTATGTAATATGCTCAGTCATCAGTATCATGGCCAAGTGGGATTTTTTGTTTTGCTTCAGGACAATTCAAAACACGGACTTTGGAGGCCAAGACGTATGTCCTGTAAGTGAAATCAGTCATTTAAAAAAGGCAAAAACAGTACAAACGTTTATTTTTCTCTTGGAAAACAAAGAAACCTACAGTTCCAACTCTTAAAATGTTTTGCCAGTTCTCAGGGTGATGAGTGGATTCTTAAATTTGTCATCTTTGAATGACACTGACAACCTGACATGCCTGTATCTGTATCAGACGTAAATATTGGCAAACCCTTATGTTCATCAGGCCTTGTGTGTGTTCTTAAGAAACACACTCAACAAAGATTGAGTTTTCGAGGTTCAAGTTGTTAAAGCATAGACAGAGAATGAGAGCAGTGAGGGAAGAGATAGGGCTCTGAAGTTTAAGGGTGTGTGTGTGTGTTTGTGTGTGTGTGTTTGTGGTGATGCTGTAGAGCTAAGTGATTGATCTGTCTAATCCTTGTTTAAGTTCCTTTTAAGGAAACTTCATTACTCTCAGCCAGCTGCGGTTGGAGTGGTTTTCACAGAGCTGATGAGGGAGCACACACATTACTCAGAGATAAAAACACACACATATACGCACACACAGATGAGACAGTCTCACATCTAAGGACACAGAATATCTTGGAAAGCTCTTTGCTCTTGACTCTCATACTCCCGTGAGTTTCTTTACCAGTTAGCCTTTTTGCTAAGCGCCGTGTCTTCCACCCATCTGAGAATGTGATGAATGAGGGCAGAGCTTGATGTAATGGAATTTGAATGCTCTAATCGATAGTTTCTCCCCTCCAGTGACAAATAGACAGCCCCTCTGCCCAAATTACAAGGACTCTCATCTATTCCCTCCCGTTGATACGATCCAATAACATTCCATTAAGGCTGGCTGCAATTCCGTAAAATTGAGAGCCGTTTCATGGAATTATAAATTCCTGCTGAACAGATTAGTTTTTTTTTATTTTTTCAATTTTACCCCTCAATGAAAATGAATTGGGGATGTTCAACATAAGAAATGTCTAATTTGCTGTCATTTTAGGCTCCTTTGTGTTTTGTGTCAAGAGTTTCAATTCTCACAATGAAACTATTGTTCCTTCTCTGGCATGGTTGTGTTTAAGATTCTTCTGTGTTTAAAATGTACCGAACAGCTTAATCTAAGTCGTCCCCATCGTGCTAATACAGCTTTGGTTGAGATGTGGGCTCAACAGTCATATCAACTTAGAGCAAGACCATATCAGTATTGGGAAAAACATGTTTCGTACTTGATTACAAATGTTGGTTCCTTCTGTCTTCATCTCTAATATTACTGTGCTGAGTTGTGGTGTGGAAGTTTGGGGTAACACTTATTAAAGCGACATGTAGCCATTATGGACCGGATCTATAAAAGGTTTGCGTGTATAAAAACGTGAGCTATCTCACTACACGCAAAAAAATGTACAAACTGATTTATTAACAGCATACTAAAAGGGTTTGGTCCTTAAAACGTGCTAAGTAGCGCCTCTTATCCATTTAGTATTTTTTCTGCAATGAATATGGAATATGGGGCATTTACACGCAAAGTGCGTGTAATGGGAGGAGAAAATGTATTAAAATATATTAATTTAACACTCGCAAGGTGATTTATCAACCATGAGACGCATTGCTTTGCTGTTTTTTTGCATCTTTTTTAGTACGTCTGAAAAGCAGATGCAAATTGCAGCTTTATGCACAAAAGGCTTTGGTTTTATGAATTATGCCTTGTTTTGCTGAAGTTGTGATCGTGCATATTTTTTACTTTTTCTAACAGACCTTTGACTGTAACAGTGTGTGTCTATCAGAGCTGGAGTTTACGTCAAGTTTCTGCTTGAAGATAACAAACAGTACAGACTGCACGGTAAGAAGCACAATCTCACAAATTCACACATAGAGCCACGACACATGACTCACTGTTTTTCATTCTTGTCAAACATTAAGGAAACGAAAAATGAGCTGAAACTAGTCTGTGTCCACTGTTAACACCTGCCATTTATCAGAGATGATGTGTGAAAGGAGTAAGGCAGAGCAAAAGGAGGAAACATCACTCAGCACCTGTTGATTGATTATGTTTCTGTTTAATGTCAGTCAGCAGGATGTTTCCGGGAGTTGTAATTGAATCAGAAATATGAGGCAAATGTGACTTTGAGTGACATGTAATACAACATATTGAATGTTCACCGTCTGCTTCCCCTCTTATTCTTACAAATGCCAGCGCAGATTTATACCAACACAAAGATGATTTCAGTGTGTTAGGAAATGTCGTACATCTACTGAACCAAAGCCAAACTCCATTTTGAAAGTCTAATTTTTACAGCCTCTCAGCCTTGATTGAACATGCATACTTCACACCATACTTTCTTTCTTTTTTTTTTTAGTCTTCTTATTATGTGCTTACTTGCTTTTATTTAGTCATCTGAAGTTACAATCAGTTCTAAAGCTCAGAATAAACACCCATAGCATTTTATCTAATTAAATGAAATTTAGTAAGCTGCTCAGGTTTGCAGGGTAAAATTACACCCCTTTATAAAGTTATCCAGCAACTTTTACCATTTTCTCCGCCTTACTTCAATTTTGGATGATGGTGTATTCACGGTACTGCAAACGTAATTATTGCAACTGCAACTATTTCAATTTTGCTCTATGTATTTGTCTAAATACCATATCTGTATGGAGTTCTCAGGTTAATCTCACTCATACCATTATAGGGTGCTTAAGGAGTTAATGAATATTACAGATTTAAAAAGATGCTGACCATGAAGAAGAGAGAGGTGGAGGGAAGTCACCATGCCTCCCAAAATAATCCTCTTAAAAAGAGGTGGAAATTAAAGGATAACTTTTTTTTTCTTCAACCTGAACCTTATTTCTAGAAGTATATACGTGCATTTACTCACTGGTATAGTTTCTACATCACTTTGAGTCCTTCGGAAGATATTTTGTTGAGTCGACTTTCGGCGTACGTCCAGTAAAATGGGCAAGTCAGGGCAGCCACTAGAGAAGGCATTATCTGCAGCAAAACTACTTGGTTTTCGCCAATACTTAAAGTCGAATGAATGAATGAACGACTACTATTGTCCCATAAGTCCAGATTTAGCTTTCCGTTAGTTATCAGGGTGTACTACACACTTTTTTTGGGCTGCGCGTTCACGATGCACACTTCCATAGTACAGCTGAGAAGAGCAGCTTGCTGCCCAGACAACAACAAAAACACAATCTGTGAAACTCTGAACTCACAGGGCAATTGTACTCATTCGTTTGTTCATTCTAGTTAAAGCATTGATGAAATTGAGGAGTTTTGCTGCAGATAATGTCTTATATAGTGGCTGCCCTGTCTCCGCCATGATACTGGATGTACGCCGAAGGAAGATTCAACGAAATATATTCCAAATGACTCAAAGTGATGCAGAAACTTCACTGGTGAGTAAATGCATGTATATACTCCTAGAAATAAGGTCCAGGTTGAAAAAAGAAAGTTATCCTTTAATGGTGGAAATCAGAGCTGCTGCAGCGTTTGGTTAGTTTATTTTTAATCAGAAGATTTCATTAAAAGCCAATTAAAATAAAAGCTGATTTAAAGGTTATAGCTACAGCTTTTTCATCAAAGCAATTTTTCAAAAATAATGCATCTTATTTCCTGTCTGGGAGAGTTCTGCCTTCATCGATTGGAACAGTCAAATGCTCAGCAACTGTCTGGCATTGTTGTAAATAACTCCATAAAGACAAGTTACGATTCTATTTCAATAAACTTTCAAAGCTTTCTGACCGTTTAGGGCAGTTGTGAGCAAGTGAAAGTGACGTATGCATAAATTACAACAAGGATCTATTGTTTTATCAATTTTGACAGGTCCAAAATATACAAATTTTTACCATTACCATGCCAACATCTGCATGACAGTATTCTGTGCCATTAGCATTAGCTCCAGAGTTGCTAGCTCAATTGTGTAGAAATGGTGTCTTTCTTGCTTCACATATCTCAAATCCAAGCAGACAAAAAGCAGGATGAGGGAGAATCTAGTAAAGGGGCTCAAAAGGATCACGTTGTTGCTTTCTTCTTGGACATGCAAGTTAAACATTTGCTAATGCTAATTAACAGCTAACCAGTTCTGTAATGTTGCTAATGCTAATTGAGTGAAGGACGTGTGGG
Source organism: Atherinomorus stipes (assembly GCA_023101725.1). Taxonomy (NCBI): domain Eukaryota; kingdom Metazoa; phylum Chordata; class Actinopteri; order Atheriniformes; family Atherinidae; genus Atherinomorus; species Atherinomorus stipes. The sequence goes on from JALJCO010004111.1 coordinate 83,324, forward strand.
TGCACTTCTGGCAGGGAAGAATTTACTTGTAGGCTTTAGTTGGAATGTTTTAGTTAACCTAAGCAACACCTTCTGTGTAACTGAAGCGTGTGTCCTAAATATGGGTTTATTTCGTGAAGTGCTGGCTTTTGTCATGCAGACTCACTTCCATGAGCTTCCCTCAATGTCTGAGCCACATTTCTCTCAGCGGTATCAGTACACCGCGGCCTCACCACTGCGGGCTCCGATGTTCCACGCCATGTGAAGTGATCCGTCTGTGACAAAGCCTGTTGTATTGAGGTGCCTCTGTGTTGTGCTGCAGTGTTTGCACAGCACTGTCTGGTGTATTGGTTTCATGGATAATCAATAGGTAGTTATTATCTGGCCTGTGCTCGCTGGGTGAGGCTGCTGGACATAATGGGATTTGTAAACATCCTCTCATTTTTCCTGTCTTCTCTGCTCTGTAATTGAAAACATCCAATTTCTATCTGTAGAATCTAAGTCCAGTCATGTTTGGATCCCAGGGCAGCAAAATGGATGATGGGACCATGTGACACATAGATGTAGTTTTACAGTTTATTTAATTTTTGAAGTACTGTTTTTTGTACTTTACTCCTATTACTTAACACACCTCATCGTCTTCATGTTACATTATGGTTGGTGAAAGCACACATACTGTATTTAACATTCAGTTATGCTATCGTGCTTGTCTTATCTGAGTGTTTCTGCCATTTATAATGCAGGTATTCTGTGTAGAAGCTATCACTTATGTACCCTGTAGATACTCGCCTCCAGTACTGCTGCTCATCCCAGCATTTATAGATGCAACCTGCAGGGGCAGAGACATTACAATATAGATACTGATCTGTAGTCAGTATGGCTGTAGTTCCTCAGTAGTGGTTAAGGGTAGGGTGTGTGAAGGGTAAACTGCTCCTGGACCAGTGCTCGGGGATTGTGAGAGGGAGCTGCTGCCTCTCCTGTCCCGTGATTGAGCGCCTGCTTTTGTTCTCTTGTCGACAGTCCATTCATCAGCTCAGCCTGCCTAACCTTGCATTAAATGAACAGCACAACCCCTGCGTCTGCGCCATTCCTGCACAAGACAAATCCTCCTGCTCGTGTTTTTTTTGTAATATATGTCCTTTCTTTCCTTTCCTTGCTCTTATATTTCACACACCCTGTGCCTTGTTTACACTGTCTGTTTTTATGAACCTTGAATTAGAGCATATATATGGGCTGAAACTTTCATTAAAACTTCCATTCACAGGGCTTCTTTGCTCGTTTCTCTGTCTCAGTTTTGCTCCTATAGCTTTGCTACAGCCATGATCACTCACCTAAACTGTAGGATAGATAGCAATAGAAGAAAGAAAAAAATGCCCCTACCACTTCTAAAGCCTGGACATGATGTATGCTGATGGCATGCCAAAAGAGAATAAGTTTCTGTGTGTAATTAATTTTAACCCCGCTGTCTCACTGCTGCTGACATAGTTACTGTAGCGCTACTGAGAAAAAAGTCTGAGCAATCCATCTCTAACCTGCTTTCCATCAAATTTAAATTGTGTGTCTGGCGAGGATGGCCTTCTGGACTGTCAGGGCAGACACGCATCAACATCAAGGACAAGTTTTTTTCCTACTATAAGAGGGAAGTTGTTAATGGAAAAACCACTGTTTATCTCCAAACTATGTTTAAGTACATGATACTCGTATTTACCTTATTTGCTGGCTGGTGGAGAGAAAACTGAAAACAAATATTCAACAAGACATTTCTAGCATCAAGAGGTAAATGGTGAGTCTATGGATTCTGCAAAAGTATAGACATGGTGTGAGTTGTTCCACACGCATCAGTTTTTTACATTACATGTTAAGTTGGAATAATGAGATATTTAGATATAAAGAAGAAGGCACCCTGTAAATATTTGGATATTTTAATAAAGCAGCATAATTGCTTCCACTCCAAATAAAGAAGCCCTTCTTCCACAGTTCTGTGCTATGGCAGGTAGTCCAATTGCCTGTACATACTCTGTGTGTGAAATGTGGCACAAAACAGCTCATCACGCTGTCTTAGGCCATTTTTAAATCAAGAGCAGTGTTTATACTGTTTGCTTTGAACACCAATCAAATCCTTGCCTATTATCAACAGTAACATGTTTACCATTAGAGATGTAACGATATGAAAATTTCATCTCACGGTTATTGTGACCAAAATTATCACGGTTATCATTTTTATCACGGTATTATAGAAACACCTCCCAGCATCTTTAAAAATATCCAAAATGGGTCTAGATGTCTACTTTGTCCTTTTTAAAGGCGGAAAAATCTGAAGAGAACTGTCCATGTGGGCGCCTTCGTGGCCTTTCGCCATGTTTTCATAAATTAAACATTGCAAACTGTAACTACTACTGCTCTTCCAGCCAATGAACAGCATCACTAGGAGTTTTTCAAAGTGCTATAATCAGTCACGGTTTTAACGATAATTAAAATTTGAAACGGTATTACTAATCGTTGGGAATTTTATCACGGTTAATCATTATACTGGTTATCGTTACATCCCTATTTACCATACATGCTCATCTTATTCACACCAGTATACAGTATGTTCTATTAAAGTCTCAGGGGCCTAACTTGTGTCTGTGAAAAAAGACTTGTTAGTACACTTTGTTTCTGAGATGCGTAGCTCTTTGACATAATTTGGCTGTTTTGTTATAGTTGACTGAACCATGGACATCAGCTCACAGAGCAAGACTGAAAGTGAGGAACCATATGTTTTATAGTCAGTTAGACTCAGTCTGTCATGGCTATTTGCCCCAGACTTGTTCCTGTCAGTGTCAGATCTCTCGCATGTGAAACACTATGGTTGGTAAACTTGTGTTTCTGCAAATAAGAAGTGAAGTAACCCCTATTTTCATTGAAAGTTAGCATGTGCAACCAGTCTCTATGCTGAGCCAGAGCTGATAGATACACACAACTACTGCAGTCATTTAACACAGGACAGAAGGGCTATTAGACTTCATCCCATTGCACAATGAAGCCTGATGTTAGAGGGTCTTAGCAGGTTTCTTCAGCACTGTGAAAAGTTGCACTTTAAATTTTTTATTAGATTCCCTTGTGGAGATTAAGCTAACAAAATCATGCAAATAAAAATGTCAAATAGAAAATGGAGCCCAACTTTCTCAATATGTATAATTTTTTAAAATGTTACTGAGATTAAATGTCATCCCTGTGGCTGTTGGAAGAAAGCACTTAAACAGCTATTGGAAATTTTCTGTTTGTTAAAACTTAGTAAAGGCACTCAGAAAGTTCAACTTGGGTGCAACACAGTGTGATGACATGCTGACGTGTTCCTATCCCTACAGTGAGCACATCACATACTCTACTACTTCCTATATGGAATCAGCGGTAGGAAGAATAGGAAGGAAGTGGTGGAAGTCCAAAACCACTTACTGTTTTGGTAAGGTTTAGGCCCTTGGTTATGTATTGAAAAAAATTTTATGCTTTTACCTGGGATTTAATTTCGTTTCTTCAACTCTCTATTTGTCCACGTACCAAGCTTTTAGCATTGCTGTTTTGTTTGTTACCCCAGCTTGGCTTTGGGCTCTCTCTCTCACTGTTACTGAACAGTTGTTTGTTTAAGAGGACATCATGAGAGAGGAGCTCCACCCCAGGCAGATACCTGCCCCATCTCAGCCTTGAAGCTGCAGTTGCAGAGAGAGGCTGGGAGGAGAGTGAAAGGCGGTCTATGGGGGGAATTCACACCATCTTGCTCTTGAGGTGGTCGTGCTCAAAGCCTCCACGCCTGGATAAACCCCATCAAAAGCGCATTAGCCCCCTATTCTCCCGCCCCCTCCCTTCCTCCACCTCAGTGCCCCGCTTTCTCCCTCCACTTAAACTCCCCCCTCCACCGTCGTATAATAGTATCTGGCCAGGCCACGCGGCTCGTTGACACATAGTCGGGCGAAAGGGGAGCAATGATGAATTGCTCCCTGTTGGTGTTATCCATGATGATAATTATTAATTTTCCCCCCGCTCTTTCCGGAGAATGAGGGCCGGAGAGCTGCAGTGTTGCAGAGCCTCCTCTGTAGGCCGTCAGGAAACCCACTGTCATCACTTATCACAGACGGAGCCGAGGCCCAAGGCTAAACACCGGTGAAAATGAAAAGCTCTCATTCTGATTTCTCCTGTTTGTAACATGTGGATGTGTTTCCCTGCTTTTAGTTCATATTTTTCTTTTACTTCATCTTCTCTTCATTGATAAACCACACTCTCTCCTCTCCTCTCCTCTCCTCTCCTCTCCTCTCCTCTCCTCTCCTCTCCTCTCCTCTCCTCTCCTCTCCTCTCCTCTCCTCTCCTCTCACCCCATGTTGTTGGATGCACAAGTTTTCAGCTATAACTTAATTAGGAGTTTTGTTCAGTCTCATTAACCGTATAAACAGACGCCTCTATTGTGATGGTTCCTGCAGTGTGGATCCAAATTCAGGATTATAGAGACTTGTCATTATACTGGAGTTTAGAGGATGGATGGATGGACCCAGATTATAAGAATATAAACATTGGTCAGACAAAAAACAGATCAGGTTTAAATGTTTAGATTAAATTAAATTGCAATTAAAAATTGCAAAAAAAGGATGAAAATTAGAAAAATGGTTGGACTTAGAGTTTAAAGAACAAAAGGAGCTTAAATTTGGAGTGAAAATGAGCCAAATTCAGGTATTTTGGAAACAGTAGGAGTACTGAACAAATTATTCCTTCTACATCTGATGTGGGAAGACAGAAACACAGATTGCTTCAAAGGTTTTATGGTAATGAAATTTAGTTATTATTTTGACGCATTATCTTTAACACGTTATTATAGTGTAAGCCAAACCATTTGCACAACCCTAATAAAATGGACTGTATCTTTGTGTTTTTTTCTGGTCATGTTGAACATTAAAAGAAGTTTATATAATGAGACACATCCACTCCTTCACACACATTCATACACCACTTGATGGTTTTTTAGTCATTGTTGTGTTGATATACCATATACTCACACTGTAGACCAATTAACACATCACAAGCTGCCAAAAATCATATCAGCTTTAGGAATTTTAGTAACAATTACTTTTCATCAGTGACCAGAGATTTATCAATCAAGCATTTACTTATTTGTGCATTTCTTGATCAACTGTACTTTATCTGCTGAAGATGATTGCAGCACAAACCCCTTAAAGTTTAAGTTTTATCATTAGTGTCTTTCAGCCTTCCTATCAGGTGTAGTCATCAGATGTTGTTGTTTATATGGACACTTGTATCTTCTGTGTTTAATGTCTTAGATGGTTACATTCTTCATTTTTTCTTCTTTAAATGTTATTTTAATGATCTGTCGTGGTCCCAAGCTACTTAACTGGTTTTGCATTTGCAACTTTCACTCTGTACTCCAAATTGTTAATTGCCCGTCTCGTCTGTGATGTGGAAACTGCTCAACGCAGAAGTGACAATCAATCTCGCTTACGAGGCGTTGTCATCAGCGAGGCGCGTTGAGGATGATCTCTGTCTCTCTGACTGAGGGAGGTGAATCCGCTCTGCCTGACGAGTAATTACGGCTAATTTCCTAATTACCTCAGCACTCAGCTTCTCTGTAGTATTCATTAAAAGCCATAATTGCATTGGGTTGACATGCTCTTTTATCCACTTTGGGTTCTTTTCTGGCAGTTTAGCTGTGTGCTAGTAGCACTGCCCCTGCCTGTCTCAGTCGATAAAGGTTGATTGAAGCCTCGGTGTGGAGTGTATTGAACACGGCCTCTGATAGCACTGTGATTATCAAGGTTCGATGTGTGTGTTTTGTGTGTACTGCACATAAATGCATTAAGACAACTTTTCTCTTTTTTTCATGGTACATTTGGCAATCTTTGAGAGAAGACAGAGTTTGTGTCTGATGGTGATGCAAACCAGTAAAAGACACACTTTAAAAAAAAGAGAAAGAAAGAAAAAAGAAAAGAAACAACCTTCCCGGTGCTAACTTCATTATGTTCTAGATTTTTTTTTCCATCCAGTTCTCTTTAAGCTTTCTGTGTTCCCCTTTCTACAGCTTTCTTTCCCCCAGTCCTCTCTTGTGTCTCGTATTCTGCTCTTTCTCTCCCTTTCATTGATTCGGCTCTTCTTTGTCTCAGAGAACTGGCCTCCAAGTTGTCAGCTGCGTCAGGATTAAAAGCTATTAGTTCTGCATCATTGCCACTACAAGTGTGCTCCTGAGATTGATAGAGTGGCTCTGCTCCTCCGGTGGGGGCAGAAACGGGAGGAAAACAAGCCTGGGGGGGTGGTTTTTACCTCACAAATCTGACAACGGTCACCTAAAGGTGCTCTGGCCTTGGACTTTCCTTCAGTTTGTTTTAGATGTGTGAATTGGTAATCACTCAAATGTGTTTACAGCTCTGAGAATAATCAAGACTAGAATGATGCTAAAAGGAAAAAAAAACAATAGTACTCAGTGTGATGGAAAATAAGTTCCTTATTTCTGGTCATATTTAGGATCTAAAGAAACTCTCAGAAAGGTTCAGACTAGCTTTGTCTTGTTAGTTGATTCCATAAGGGTTCATCAGCATAACAATAGATTACCCAGGGCTGAGAATGTGTTGTTTTGTTTCCTATCCCCTAGTAGGCAGAGCATCATGCCAGCCAACACTAAAATGTTTATTTCCCTTAACTGTTTTGCTAAGGATTTTTCTTTTTACACCCCTGCAACACTGGCATGCAAGCAGCCACCTTCTCTGATTTCATGTACAACAGCCAGCAGGATATTTTTTTAAATAAATTGTCAGCAAAAATTGCCCCAGCAATGTGGTCTAATAATTTATTTCTTTTGTCCAGTGACAAGTCTGTGATGAGGTGAAGGGAGCACATGGTACGTTGTTGACTCAGCTTAAATTGAAATAAAGCAAGTTATTTATGAGAGGAAGCAAGGTTACTGAAAATGGAGTTAGCTACTCAAATACTTTATGTCTGGCTAAATGTGTAGCCCACATACATATTCAAAACAACATGGGAAGCACACTAAACAGAAAAAAAGAGACCTTTAATTCTGCAGTGTAAAGAAGCAGCACTGCAAAGATAACTGAATTTCATTCCGGTTTGGTTTTACTGCCTTATTCCTGATCACAGCAGCTCATTAAGCTCATTCTGCTCATTTATATCTCGAGACGAGGTCTACCTCTCAGCTCTGCATGTCAGAGTTGCTGTGTAGTCAAACAAATCTAGGGGTTTATTGTACTGTCACTTTCTAACACAGCCCTCATATTTCATTGCAGGCAATTGTCGGCTACTTTGACATTTTCTTTGACAAAGGCTGCAGCAACAAGGTAAGCAGCAGCAGCAACAACCGAGCCATTTAACGGAAACTCAATTACGTTCACGGTTTAGCGTGTTCCTCCTCCCTGAGGCGTTCGCTGGCAATCGACGAGTGTGCTAGCCAACTGCTGATACAAGCACTTACCCAGCAGAGCCCAGCCAGTTGGAACAGCTGATGCCAAGCTCTGTGAGCAACACAGACATGCCTTTTGATTGCACTTCCTATTGTACCTGAGATTCAGGCAATGGCTGAACCAGTAAATTACCATTTCCACTGGAGGCTAAAGCTGGAACAAGGACTACAAGAATGCAGGATTTTTTATTTTTATCATTTTTACATAAGTAGAGCACAGTTTTATTTATAATGTTAAGCTGTAAATGATCGTACTGCACAACGATAAAAAATGGATCGAGTGTTGCAGAATAAATAGACCTTTGTTAAACAAGGTTGCAAGATATGTCTTATAATATCTTGAAGTCTTTCCGTGTTTACTTCTCCTAATATTTATTTGTATTCAAGTATCTGTGTGCATGGAAACACATTCCCAATAGATATCATTGATTTGTCATGGGGTTTGCTTGTGTTTTTTTTTTGTTTTTTTTTCGTCTTTTTGTGCCAGGTGATGTTCTCCACAGGTCCTCAGGTCACAAAGACGCACTGGAAGCAGACAGTCTTCCTTCTAGAGAGGCCTGTGCCTGTTCGAGCAGGTCAGTAAAGACAGTTTACCTTAAATCTTCCTTAATTTATATTTGGTTGTTTTTGTTTAATTTTTTTGATTAGATTTGTTTAGATGGGCAGTTTGTGTTGACATTTTGTGGATCTTGTGCACACATCTTGGTGAAGTGCAGCAGGTAATCTGTCTGTGGTGGAGATGTAGTCAGGCTGGTTGACACCTGTTATCTGTCACCAGCAGCGACAGGGATAGATCAAAACAAATCACATGCAGGCATCAGAGACGGCATGTAAAACTTCATCTGATAGCAGCTCACAGGCTTCTGAATCATGAGAATGAGAAATTCTTTGTGACTGCCACATAAATATTTAGAATCTTGAGTATATTGGGTGAATAATCAGATTTTATTACTTTTTATGTGAGAAAATGTACCATCTTACCTTGCATACCCAACAGCCCTGTTACTCACTGCAGAGAGCGTCACACTTGCCTTCACTTCAGCATCTCTTGGTAGATTTAGGGTCTATGTACACCCATTTATTGTTTTTATGTTTTAAAAAACAGCAAGCAAAAGAACCGAGCAACTTTTTTTTGGACAAAATGCTCTGTGAACATTCCCAGCACAGACACACATCTTACCGCCTCTTCTCTTTTCAGCTGGCAGACAGCATTTAGCCAATTAAAGTGATTTGTTTACACCTGCACACTGTTTTTTTGACTATTCAATATAATTATGCAACCAAAGTTACTCGTACAAACTATGTTTAATCTCAAACCTCAGAAATGGCACATGAGAGAATTAAGAAGATCCTTTTGGAAAAGATGTGAGACATCCTCATGAGCTTAGAAAAGAAGTCCAGCTGTATCCTGTATTTGTTACTGCTTTCAGCTTCGGCCTTTTGTGCACGGTATCACTGCTGCATCACAGTTGCATCTACTGATGTGAAGATGGATGAGCCTCAGGACTGGCTGTCCACTCGCTGACCACTTATCAGATCTAGTCTACTGTAATAAATGACCTACGCAGGGACTGAGACGGTTGATGTTTGCGGCCCTTCGGCATGCTCAGCCTCCACCTGCTGAACCCAGACGATAAGAACGTCAAAAACACTGACGCTGCGCAAATGCTATCGCAAGCTTCGCACTCAGCTGGGTCAGATAAACGCATCAAAGCACAGGGCACAACAGTATACTAATGCATTACACTAGTGGGGACATCGCAAAGTAAAACAGTTCTTTTTTCCATCCTCTGGACTTTTTGTGAAAATATTGAACAATACTGAACACTACCAGGCTGATATCTGCCTTGGATCAATGACAGAGTGCACCAATCAGTCAGAAGATTAATTCATCTGGGAGCTGAAGTGTTTCCAGTATCCTGTCATTCATGTGCATGTTACCATGACATTTACCACCCACATAGATGCCATCTACATCCAAGGCAGCGCCACTTTCTGATGCAAGTATCCTCCTCCTATAGGACTAAGATTGCTGCCTCACTTCAGAAACCTGCTGAGGAATGCAAGAAAAAGCCCAAATCATTAACCCAGCCTCAAAATCCCCCAGATTCCAATCCAACTGAGATGCGCCTGGACAAACCTGATTCACGCTGAACAGTTGCCAGCATCCTTAAGCTGGACATTACAAAACACACTCAGAGATTTGTAATCAATGTAGGTTGTCGGGATTCTTGGCAACACATTTCCACAACCCTTCTGACTGCACAGGGCCATGTTAGTGCCCTAAATCAAGAGTGTAGTCTTTCTATTAGAGAACAGGCTTTCTGTGTTTACAACTCTGCTTACACACTCAAAAAGTCCCTGCTTGCACTCAGATATTTTATGCTTCAAATCAAAACTCTGCTCCCTCTTCTTAGATTTAGTGTTGTACGAACGAATGTTTTGTGTTCAACCTTCAGCTCTTCTCCTCACACCCAGTGTCCCTCTCTGCTCTCACAAAACTTTTGTTCTTAGTTTTTCTGGGGGCTGTTGTGGTGAGGAAATCCTGTTTGAATGAATCCAGCCAATAGAATGCTAGATAAGGTGCAATGAAAATCAATAAAAATCACCACTGCCTCCTTGTGGGTGCCCTCATTTTACTTCACAGCAGACAATCCATATGAACAGCCGCATTAGACGCAAGAATTACGGCCCAGATGGAATGAGCATTTACCTTTTCACCTGCCACCATCGGCCGTGCAGCTACCAATTCAGTTGTTTTATTTACACAACACCAATTCACAACAGTCATCTTAAAGTAGTTTTACAGACTCAGTTTGTGCCAATTCATTGTGATCCAATTAAAACAAATCCACACCACTCCAGCAAACTTATAATCACCACATGATTATAAATTGCCAATTTGAAAAGAAATTGCTTAGCTAAGAAAAAAACAACAAATTGAATCAGATTTCCCTTTTATTCAGTTCCCTTACCCTGGCCGTATCCAAATTCGGTCCTCAAGGGCAGCAGTCCTGCAGGTTTTCAATGTGTCCCTGCTCCAGCACACCTGACTCAAATTAAATGGATTCAACAGTATGTGAAGTTCTGCGCAACTCTGCCGCGGTTCAACTGGAGAACTGTGATCTGCATGTTGAAAATAAAGTATCAAAGCAAACGTCGCGTACGTGGGTTCGAGAGATTATGAGGCAGTGACGGAATTGGGCCCATCCTGATCTGAGCAGGCCCGTCCTGAGCGGGAATTCTGGCACTGTGCCTGCCGCAACTATCCATTAATTTGAGTCAGGTGTGTTGGAACAGGGGAAACATCTAAAACCTGCAAGGTTGTGGCCTTTGATGAGCTGAAGTCTCCTGCCTTAGCCTGAGCATTAATAAGGTGCCGGACAACAGTGGAAAGGAAACCAACCTCAGGGAGGGATGTAATCCGCCTCGACCAGTGGAGGTGGAGAGGACAGGGCAGAGGGATCAACAAGCATCACAACTTTACCTGCTGGAAGATAAAGGAAGTACTGTCATAGATTTATACATGGAAACTAAGCAAAGCAATGAAAATGGAAAGAAGCGCTCAGTTCATTATGGGGAACTACAGGTTTATTGCTAAATTTGAGAAGGAGCAGAGTTTTAAATTGAAGTACATTTTTTACATGCAAGCTGCAACTTTGTGAGTGCGTAAGCAGGTCTTTGACTAGTACATGACAAGTACAATATTTAACAACACAAGCGGGAACGTCATGCACAAATTGGACTTGTTTGGTAATGTTGATTCACAGCTGTGGACAGCTTGATTTCTCGAGATTTCCAGCAAAAGTTCAGCACGTATCTGCTTAAAGGGATATTGTGTAAGTTCTCCTGTGTTTTATTCACAAAAACTGATTATTTGGTTCAAAAGTGTTTTTTCATTAATCAGTAATCACTCCCATCAACAAACTGAAGTGCTCCTCTAAGTTCTAAATTTGCCGTTCGTATCATTTATTTACACATCGAGCGGGTCGGCTCGGTGGAGGCTGCCATGTCGTATCGCCATGTTTTTGCGTTCGGGAGCAGCGTGACAGTAGGAAAAAACAGAAACTCACCGGACATACCGGAGTTTTCAGCTCAGTTCGGGTTAATGCCTTTGAAAAGTCACCGCGCTGCAGTGGGGAGAAACTAGCGTCTCACTGATGCTGGGTTCACGTGCAGTCGGGCAGACGGCCGTTGGTAACAAACCAGATGTCATTTTAATCAATGAAGCCGAGCGAAAGACGGTAAAACGTGGGTCAGGGAAAACAATACGACATCGCCATGACAACAAATCAGATGTGGACTGATGTCACTGTAACTGACGGACCACGTCTTCACATAGAGGCTGGTGATAACTTTACATGCATCGGCTGTCGTCGGTCTGCCCGGTTTCACGCGAATGCAGCATGAAAAGTACGAGGGATGTCAATGTCAATGTCCCTTTTAAGCATGCTATATGCAAATCAGTTACAGAGTTCAAAAGTTCGCAGCTTGCGATGTATTTCCTCATACTGTATGAACCGATGCTTGGATGCAATCTGAATACTCACACTGTACATCCTCAAAGACAGGTCGGGGTCGTGAACAATCCTGACATGCTTACCAATAAATACAGCTATTAGTAGAAGAAGAAGACAAAAATAACAACAGCAACAGTATATCACCAAAAACACTGCCTTGTCGATTTGCGCTCTTCTTTGTGAAGAATTCGTAAAAAAGGAAAGGCGATGACGTTGTGTGTAGACGAGGAATTGGCTGACCAGACGTGGGCTGTATGGTCTGTCGGTTCAACAACAAGAACTCCATCCAAATGACAAGCGGGGTCGCCATGCTGCGTTCGGTTTACTCCCGTTATTGTTTCACGCATGCAAAATGTGAAAATCTCCGGGGAAAGAGTTCTCAGTCTGGTCGTGGCGCCGCTTCAACATGTGATTCACTCACGAGCCACGACCAAAATACCAATCAGGTTTGATTTTCTTGTGACTCACGATTTCTGATCGGGAGCTTGTCATGAGGTGCCAATCACCTCTCGTGACCCTCTAGTTTACTGCACGACGTACGACACACGATTTGGCCAAGAGTCGGCCTGATCCTCAAAACTGTCGCACGACTGGAAAATCAGCTCAAAAACGGCCAAAAATCTTGCAGTGTATACCGGGCTTTACATGCAAGCTGATGGGGATCACTGATGACGTATGTGACTTAGAGGTGTCTCACTTTGTAGGGGATAACTTTCAGCCCTACCCCTTGTTGCTCCATTTTAAGTGGCAAGGTCCAAGCGCAAGGGGTAAAAAAGAAGAATGAGATTGGGCCCAACTCTTGATGCACAGTAGCATATGGGAGCATTACAGTAACTAAAACGTGCACATATTCTTTAGTGAGTCCAGCTGCTTTATCCTCAAACTTTCATGATAACCACAATCTAACCATCAGACTGCGACGGTCACTCTGAGCCATTTTAGTCTAGAACAGTGTAGACATAACTTCTGAAGGATCCATCAATGTGTTGAATCTTTGAAGCAGCAAGAGCTGAAAACTTTAAAGGAAGAGGAAAGTGAAGGTCATCGTGGGAAACGGATTATTGATGTGCTGAGAGTACCCGGCACTCTAACTGTTCCCAGCTTCCTCCCAGAGTCATAAAGCAGAAATGAAGTTTTTAACAGCATCACCCACCGCCTGCAAGGCTCTTACAGTGTTCTTTACAACACACGCTCTGCTCCTTTTATACGGTGAAATACACACAGAAGTTTTTCTGTTCTCCTGTAAACTGCCCTTACTGTCAGGACAAACTTTCTTAAGTCACCTTACAGATGATAGAACCTTGTGATGCGCACAGCAAGTGGCCTTTCCTTCTGAGTATTGACTGAGAAGCCCCTTTGGGTCTGATCGGCTGCAGTGATTCTTAGTATAAACAGCCAGTTGTTTGTTTTAATATTGGCTCTAGCTGCGGTGATTTATCGTGGCAGAGACCAAATCTTATTTGATGAGTTAGTATGAGTGCAGCAGTAATTAACTCTGAGGCTGCGCTTCTGTGGGAGGTGTTGCTGGAAGAGAGGGAACGCAGGCAGCAGCCTGGAACAAAACATCCCTGCAAATCCTCCCGACTGGCAGCGTAATAAATTAAACAGCAAATCATTTGTCATGCTCTGGTGTGTTTTTGTAGCTCTGGTATTGTAGAGGAGGGTCCCTTTTTCCAGTTTTACCTACTTAATGTTCACTAGAGAAAGGAGGTCACTTCAGTGTGCAAAAAAAAAAAAGTCCCATCATGCTCAAGGTGAGACGTTGCCCTGGTTACCTGAGCAGAAAACCGCTCAGAGCTGTTGCAACATGGGCGTGAGTTCCTACCCCGGCTTTCATTGGTCGGTCAGGTGGTTCTTGTTCCTGCCTCCTTACATGACTCACCTCTTCTGTCCTGAGTGGAGTTGGAGCTGCTCCAAATCTCCCCCATCCCTCCATCCTCATTTGTCCATGTACAGTTTAAGCACCTCTTTGCCTACTCACTCCTCCTCCTCCCCTCAATGAAACCCTGAAGGTCCTTGAACTGTCAAACAGCAGAAACCAGTCCAAGCTTCAAGATGGGGTTTTTTTTATTTCAAGGTATGGACCAAAAGTGTCTGCGGACATGCGTTTGTGACCATCAGTCCATCAGTTCTGGCCGTAAATCCATACCTGTTAGATACAGTATGTCTCTTCATTCACATTTCTTTTTCTAACATCTTTAGAAAACTGTAACACAAAGTTAAACGCACCTTCGGGCCCACAGGTCTTTTACTTGCATGTTTAACACGAGTCTTCGAGAGACTTGTCCTGTCTGTGTGGAGGTGCAGAGACTGTAACGATGTGAGCAAAGCAGTTGAAATGTAAATCGCAACAGTTTAAATGACTCACTTATGTCAGCCATGTATTTCCATTGTAATTTCATGGAGAAAGGCTGCATTAGGCTGTTTCCATGGGCCTGGTTCTGCTTAATGACACTGGCATGGTGATGTACGACATTGCAGCTAAAGCCCGGCTCCATTCCACGACTCATTTCCACACATGGTTAACTCTTTTTCCCACTTTCTGAGTGGCCAGTTTACAGAAGGCATCGAGGCCTCTCTTCCATGGGGAGCTCAGTTTGACTGATTACAGCAGAGCTGCTGTAGTCTCACCACGACTTAACACACACACTGTCGAGAGTTGTTTATATGCTTCAACATCTCAGGCTGAGACATGGGGGATTCGTTGGAAAGCTAATTGCTTTTTTTCCCCCTTCTTTTCAGGGCAAAAGTCTGTTTCTATCTGTTTTTTCTCTCTCTTTTTAAGAGTTACAAAAGGTCAGGTTATTATTTCTTTGGCCTTTATCAGGTTTTTGTTGAGTTAATTTTGACTGCTGTCCCATTTGCACCAAACTGTGGCTTTTACCCAAATGAGGTCAAATCATATAAATAACACAGATGCTTTTAGTTTTAAGGTGCATTCTTGTACATGTATAAATACAGAAAGGATTTAGAGCTACAAGATTATGCATTAAATTTTTGATTAATGCCTGTCCTTGACACAGATGTCCCAAAGTCTTTTGGTGCAACTGAACCATGCACAGTCTGAATGAGAGGTAGAATCTTAAACACTAATGCATGGCTGTTTTAAGTCTTAACCCTTTAACATCTGACTTTATTTACAGTTGTGTAAAAACCAAACAAATTCAGTAAGAAAATGCGGGAAATAAATAAATACAAACAAATAAGACGAATAAGTACATAGATAATGGTAAATAAATAGAAATTAATTCAAAGCATAAAGGGCTAGAGGTGATTTGTCTTACAACAATTATTATCAGGGGGGGAAGATGTGAGATTATTTTTCTCTCCATCTTTCTGGGTCAGGAAACTGCAGTATAACGGCCCGTCCCAATAGGGAGGCGAAGTCACGCCCCTTCCGGTGAGCCCCACAGGACCTAAGAGAAGAGAAAATATGAATGGAAGTCAGTGGGGAGAAATAATTATCTTCCGGTCCCAGTCGCACTCTGTCCTGAATTCCAGATATGTTGGATGTGGATTTAAATAAAAAAATTTAGTGCTAAGAAAAAACAAAATACCGCACAGATTTTAGATTATTTCAGGATTTACTTGAAGCCTCTACGTGGACTACAGTTTTCGTCGGGAGCAACATACGTCACCAGCTGCCAGAGTACGCTACCATTGTGATTTTACGCCGGCATGTCACCGCTCTTTATGTGATTTTTTTCAAGAAAAGGAAAAAAAAAAACATGGACAGAGGGTGAAAACCATTATAAGTCAGGAAATTTTGAGTCTTTCCATTACTCCGATGGAATGATGGGAGTCTCGTTCACACTCGTCGCAAATCTTATTCAATAAACCTTCGGAGAAAGGCTAAGAAGAAAGCAAAATAAAAGATACATAAAAACAAACAGCTTTTGGCAGTTTACAAGAGACAACAGTCGTCAATGGCGACTTCTTCTCCGAGTGGTTGTTTTGTTTATTAATCAACCAAAGCATGATGAATGATGGAAAAAAAAGAGAAACGATCCCAACTGTTAACTCTGTGTTGTTGCTGGGTGTGTTGTTATGGTGAAACGTATGTGCAAGCGTCACTACGCAGTCGCTTACAAACATAAATGCAGCAAGTGGTGTCCCAATTTCCTTAGAAGGTCCCGCCCGCAGTTTGCGGGACGAGGCAGAGACGGATTTTGGGCGGGGTTGGACGTCCGACTCCGCCCTCATTACCGTTTTGAGTCGTTTATTTTAACCCTTCCCTCTACACCTAAGCCCTAACCCTAACCTCACTATCTGGTCACGCCCATCGGATGTCCAGCGCCGCCTAATACCCCTGCTGCAAGCTGCAGGCAAGGGTACCTGCAAATGCTAGAGAAGATTACAAAGCCCTACCCCTCGTGGCCTCAGTTCGAGGGTGTAGTGGTAGTGGGTGAGGGCTAGTGGTTGAAAGTAGGGGGAACATTGGGATTGGGCCTAAGTCAAACCCACAGTCTGAACATTAGCCTTCGGTTGTGTGACCTTTTTGTCATGCTAGGTCTGTCTTGCCTCCATAATGTTTTACCTACTTCATTTAGTTGATGATGGAATGAGGGACAATGCCAGTGATGGATTTTATTGTTTTTACTGCTCAGTTTTATCTATTGGCATTTGATTGATTTTATTATTCTGTGACCATTTCATTTTACATGGTTTTATTTCACCTGTGCAGCGCTTTAGAAACAACTCTGTTTATAAAATGTGCGATGGAAAAAAAATGGACTAGATTTACCAACAGAGTTGTTTTTACTTTGAGGGAGTTTTTTCCCTCCTTTTTCCAGATTTTCAACATTTCTCTGTGTTGATCACGGTGCAGCAACAGTGCAAGAAAAACCCTGCTTATTAAGGCAAAACTGAAATTTGTGGGAACTCAAATTGTGTGTGTGTGTTTTTTTATCAATCATGACTTTAACTTAAATTCTTTTCTGCCATCTGCTTTCAACCTCTTCTAAAAAGGTTCAGTTTAGTCAAACAGACATTTATTGACTCATTAAGTCTTTATGCCTTTTTTGCGTCTTTCGACTGATTACTGGTATTTTTATTAACACTAATTTAGTTTCTTTTAATTGATAAAAACATTATCATGGCTTTGCATCACTTGAGATGTGGAATTCCTAATTATTTTACTCAGATCACAGCTATATTGAATCCTCAGAGAGATATTAATATAGCTTTTTTTAAGTTAGATTGTTTAAATTAATTTTGTGCAGTTAATGTTGGAAAATGTAGACATTTTGCAGTAGATAGATTTCAGAGTGTCTTTAGTTTGAGGAATTGGGTAGCTTAGCTCATAATGCCGATGGTGACGAGCTAAACTTTTCACTATCCAAACCAACTTTGATTAATAAAAAAAAGAAACAAAGAAAGTAATGTCGGTAGTTGAGAAGATGAGGAAACCAGCTGTGTTGATACTAAAGAGACTTTTGATACAATTACATTTAGTTAAGTTCATGTTGAGCTAAACAGAACAAAAGTTACCACACTTTAAAGAAAAAGGTAACACTTTGAATACAAGTCCAGTTTGATGTAAACCAGTTCAGTCCAGTTGTAATCCAATTATCATTATAACTGTGTTCATTCAACAGCAATTCTTATAAATTTTCCTTGCAAAGGAAACTGATGGAGTGCATCAGATCTTTATTTGGATCAGTACCTCCTCCTGAGCATGCGTAGGCTGGTGACAGCATGAAGGAAAACTCCCTTTTAACAGGCAGAGTCCTCCAGCAGATCTATGTTCAGGATGGGTGGCCATCTGCCCCGACTGGCATCATGGGAAATTCCCCAACCGCATAGTCCTATAGCAACTAAAGGAACAGTTCAGGGTCATCTGACCAGGCCAAAACTATAAGCTTTACAGAAAGGTAAAGTTTTAAGCCTGATCTCAAAGGTTGAAAATCTACAACATGAATTTGATTAAATTGATGGCAGAAAAGAAACAGCTCTTCTCGTGGCCTCCATGAGTAGATTTTGGCGAAACTCTTCTGTCAGGATTGTTTCTGATTCTTTAAACTGACCGCTATGTAGTGCAGCTCGGACACTATCCAGTCTTAAATAAAAGAAATTGCATGAAATATCCCTTTAACAATGTAATTGTCAACAGTTATGCATGTATTTGAAGACAGTATAGCTTTTTCTGGTTTCAAAATGCTCCTTCCAAGGACGCTTATTTGTGATCCACCTTACAGAATAAGGATTTTATGTTCAGCATCAGAGTCTAGATTGTTCTTTTTAGTTTAGCTCATGCTCATTTGCAGACCACTTTTGTTTTTGTGTCAAACACTGGGAGAGCCTGCGCTGTCTGCAGTGGAGTGACAGACCCAGAGAGCAGCGCCAGCATCAGACTCAGTGGCAGCCATGTTGGCATGGTAACGAGCGAGTCGTGGCAGCAATGATGGTTGACGCTTAACTGGAGAAAGTGAAGCAGTCAGCATTTTCCCCTCTCGTCCTCCTCTAACCTCCAGCAATGAGCAGCGTGCAGGGCGGGAACTGCTGCAGGTTTGAGGGGATGCTTGTTTGCCGTTTGGGTAAACATTCATTTACCTCCAGCAGTCAAACATAAAGTTAATTAGAGTGATTATGTGTCATAATCAGCAGCGTTTTTTTCTCAGCCTCCCGATCGCCCGAGCGTCGTACTGTAAAGCCCGCCTTCTTCTCTTTGCCATCTGGAGATTTCAGATCATCTGCATTCATACACGTACACACTTGCGCACAACCCTGCTTAATAACATACATTAAACCACATTGCCTTTACACACATCATCATTTCTACAAGCAGCAGTGCATTCATGCTGCAGAGGCCTGAGCTCAGCAGTACTGTACTGCTGCAGGGCGTCAGGAAGACTTTCATTTTATCTCAAACATACTGATTGATGCCTGGCTCACTGAGATTGTTTCCTGTCCTTTAATTATTTCTATTTCCTCAAGTCTGAAACACAGACACAGAAGCTGTCATGGTTAATGATGTACGAAGGATAGTCGTGAAATATATCAAAGTTTTCATCATGTGAACTTTCAGTAAAGTTAACACTTTTCTCTCTCTAATTTCTTTTCATATTTGTTCCATTTGTTTTAACTTTTTGTGCAACTTTAGAAATAGAAGTTAAAATGAGATCTGGACCTTCAACGGTCTTTGTCAAGGATGTTAAATTCTGTCCTTGAGGGCCACTGGCCTGCAGGTTTTAGATGTTTGCCTGCTTCGACACTCCTGATTCAAATGGGTCACAGAACTTGACAACAATCGTTGGGTCTATTTAATGTGAATCAGGTGTGTTGAGCAAGAAAACAGCTGAAACTTGCAGGATGGTGGCCCTCGGGGACCAAAGTTTGACATCCCTGGTCTATGTGATCTTAGCTTGCATGGCACTTCATGGACATTTTGATTGACATTTCTTTACCTAAGAAGCCTTTTGTGTGCAATTTTACAGCTGTGATATACAGTCGTCCTCAAAATTATTCATATCCTCCAATTAAAGAAAGGGCTAAATTGACAATAGGAATTCAAATAACAAGAAACTAATAATAAATAAAAATTTTCAAAATTATAATTAAGTTAAAAAGATTATTGCTTTTGCATTGTGGTTGAAAATAATAATTTAAAAAAACAAACAAACAAAACTATCCCAGACACATGAGTGCACCTTTCCCATGAACAGAGGACCAACATACCTGTCAGCAGGTGCAGAAGTCTTTTTGAATGTTACAGAAAACACCTGATTGCAGTGATTGCCTCAAAGTGTTGCTCAACAAAATTTTAGCTTTGGAGCCCCATCATGCTTGTTTACTTTTTTGTTTTTTGGTGTGTTTGCTTTTAATATTTCTGTTGAACTACAATTCAAAATCAGTGTCATGATTTTCATAGAATTTTTATTTATCATTACTTCTGTCAATATCAACTCATTTCACTGGCAGCTGATTTTTTTCCCTTCTTTAATTGGAGGTTATGAACAATTTTGAGGACTGTATGTTTAAGAATGGTCAGGGAGGAAGAGCAAGCCAGCACCATTACATAACAATCCCCAGCCTCCAATAAAGCACAAAAATACAAAAGATGTGAATAAGACCTAAAGTTTAGACTGCAGTATTTTGTCACGAGAACAGACTGCTTTAACAATGTCTTGTGTTCGTAGTCTATATAAGAAAACTGCAACGTGCTCAAATCTTTGTACCATCTGAACTGATTTAATGTGCACAGTTTCAAACGGAACGGTTGATGTGATGGTTTGTGTTCAGCGTAAAACGTGTGCTGATATTTCTCTGCTTTCCGTAGGGGAGGAGCTTCAGGGAAAGATCAGCGTGCGTAAAAACAAGAAGGATCCTCGCTCGCTGTTGGTCACCATCGATCTCCGAGACAGGAAGCAGACTTATAGCCTGCAGTAACGTTAGCATCACACGGTGCAGCAAACAAATGTAGTAGTTCTTTTTTTTTTCCTTTTTTACCATTTATGTACTCAAACATTTAAAACAAAATACAATTAAATGCCTGATTTTAATATTTGAGATGCTGGATTGTCTATTTTTTTTAGTTATCATATGATATTTTAGTTCTGTCTTTGCCGCGACCCTGAACTGGATACGCAGTACAGAAAATGACTGATGATGATATGATATTTTCTCATTGTGAATGTGTTTTGATAATGTTTCAAAACAGAATATCTGAGTCTCTGCAGTGTTCATTTTGTTGTATATGGTTCATGTGATTGAAGTAATAGATGATGTCTATATACTTAGAAAGAATGCAGCAGAACAAAGGTGTGAATTAAGTTCAGAGAGGATAGATAAACCAATTACACGAGCAAACCAGCTTTACTGAATAAAACAGGCAACAAATTATTCTTAGAATCAAGCACAAACACAAAGTATGTTATTTTGAGGGTTGTGGCTCAAAAAGTTTGAAAATCTAAATGACAGTGTTCACACTAAAAGAAACTATTAGCCTCTCAGAAAGGTGTTCTCTCAATTGCTCCCCAACAACTGCATTTTGCACTTGGTGAGTAGCTCAGACATCCCCAAAGTCCAATAATCTACAGTTTAGCTCTCACCACTCATTAAGTCCTCTGCTGCTCAAAGCCTAAAAGATGCAGCCAAACTGTCATCAAAGCAAGATGTTCGTTGTTGAATTCCTCGAGCATAAGCTCCTGTGAAGGCTGCTGGGTCGTTTCCCACCTCCGAAAATCAGTTTGTTGACTCAGTTTAAACGTTTCTTTGGAGGTTTCTCTTTATGTGGCAGCATTCATCCTTTCTTTAACTCTGACGACTCTGATAGACCCTCCTGCAGAAAAACAACCTCATAAAGTGATGCTGTTATCTCAATGTTTCCCCATTCTGGTGATGGTAGGAAAGTGATGAGCTTTACTGTACCAGTCTGTGCTTCTTGGAGTTCTATCCAAAGAGTCTCGTTTTTGTCCCATCTGAGACATAAATTTCTCTCCTCATACTCAGTATTTTTGGCAATCATACATTTCAACAGTCGTTACAAACTTGTGAGACATTTGTATCAGAATTCACATAGTTTTTTTTACATTTTAACCTAAAGAAAGGAAGCAAAGACAAGTGGAGAACAAAAACATGGGGAAAAAAAAGGAAACATCACCCACCCCACAGAACCTCTCCCAGAGATACAAGAGACAGAAATTAAATTAATGTTGAACAAAAACAAGAATTAAACAAAACTGAAAGTCATAAGCACAAAAGACATATTAGACACAAGGCCACATACATCACATCTGAAGTGCCAAGTTGTACCTGTGCATATATACTTACCAGCATATCTCCAAGCCTGTTTACAGTAATAATAATAATAATAATAATAAACAGCTTTAGCCAAATCCAGAGTTGGCTCAGATACTACGAAGAAAATAAGCAAAGTCAAAATGAATGGATTATAGAGCTCACTGACATATCACATGAAAGTTGTTTGCAAACTAAATACTTGGAAATGGTGAGATTACGGGCTGTGAGGGGGTCTCAGGCAGAGTTTTCATTTGCTTAAATATTTCAGAATTGCGGCCCCAGACTTTTGTCCCCTTTTCAACAGCACTTTGATAAAGGCTTAATCGAGTGTTACCTGTGGCTTCTTATCCTTCACAGGAATAATTTTACCAACCCTGGGGGTCCCAGTGAGGCCAAAGTTGAGTCATTCAAGCTTTTTTTGCTCCTGGAAGCAGTCAACCCAAAATTATTTCAAAGGTTCCAGAGTTCCTTGGACTTCATGGTTTTGTGTTTGTTCTGCAGCATAAATTATGAGGCCTTAGTTACACAAACAACGGTTTCTTTCACTGAGCTCCATCACATCGGTTTTCCATATCTCAGTCGATTTTTTTCAATAATTCTGAATGTTTCTCTAGAGGACAGGATTTCAGTGACTACCATATGAAGTTCTGCAGCAAAGGGTCTGAATGTTTTTATTTTCTTTCAAAAATTAGATTTCACTTTTTAATTATTTAATAAATTTGCAAAAGTTCTCTAAACCTGATTTATTTTTTCATGGGTTTTGGAGGCAACTTGGATCAACTCTGATCACTTTGTTAATCTAAGTTAGACATACCCCACAAAAAGTGAATTCCTTAGAACCCGTAAGCCGTGATTTAAAACTGTTCCATATACCTTTGAATGCAACTTCGACCAGGTTAGGATTTATGTCTTAACACCTTTAAATGATCAAACTAACTGGCATGGTTCTTATCATGCACCATCTTTCTAATTAATGTCTGCCAAGGGGGAAAAAGCCAAAGAAGACAAATCAAACAACAACAGAACAAAACGATGAACTGGTTGTGCTTTGTTGAAGAGGTTTTATGCTGTTGCCAGGTATTCCAGGCACTGTCCTGCTTTAAGCTGCAGAAGATTCCCCAGCCGCATCATCCATCTTCTTCCAGTTTGCTGGGACAATGCAAAAATGAATTTTAGCTTTAAAAAGGCTGACTGAAGCCTCTTTACATACTTCATTGAGCAGCTCTGCTTACAATTAAAGATTTTTTTTTCTTCCTTGTCTGCCTGAGATGATGAATCCTGAGCTCGGAGTGTATTCATTTGTGAGGGGAGGAGCAGGCTGTGGATCTGGCTGCTATTCTTAATATTGATTTGAGCCGTCACATCTCCTGATGCACTGCTTCTGTCCTCAACACCATTACAGTTAACACAGCCTGGTGTCAGTATGTAGCACAGAACAACAGGCTCTGTTGTGTTCATGAAAGTTCCCTGAACTGATGGTATCTTAAATATGTCGATTCTTTCACCACAGTCCATTAAATTGTGTAATTTCTAACCTAATGTGCAGCAGCATCAGAATGAGTGAGATGTAGGTCTGTTTATAGGCGATTAACTGAATTTGCAAATATTGTACTTAATATGCGTTTTTAAAAAAAGAAGCATTCATATTTATTGTGTGATGTTATTTGCTCCAAATCTAAACCAAGTTTGTTTCAGCTGCAGCGGAGGGAATCTCAAGCTCTAATTTATACGAATAGTTCTATCTTTAAACAAAGCAATTGCTTTAAAGAAACGTTCACTTTTAATCTAGTTTCCTTTCTACAGAGCATTTAATTGCAGCTTTCTGATGCAGTTGCAGAAATTCTAGCTGAACTTTGTAAATGCTGTCAGTCAGGGCTGACGATGATGATGTTGATGGTGGTGGTGATAGGGATGACGAAGCCGCGCGCCTCTGGGTAACCTCCGCTGAATCAGTGTCTTGCAGACGCTTGAAATGGATGCGGCTTCTTATCACCCAGGCGACAGGGGGAGTGATCAATTAATTACAGCAGCTTGAGTAATTAACGAGCGCATAGAGACACTCGGAACCCTCCACAAGGCAGGCTGCCCTGATCAGAATCAGCATTCATTGTAAATAAGAAGAAAAGGCGATGCTTATGTGTGAAATTCAGCTAAACTCCGGTGCTGTTTTGGAGGAATCACGGGCTGGTTGTGTAGCTGAGTGTGTGTCATGTGTTCGGCGGTCTCTAAAAGAGGAGCGGAAATCAATTACAATTATTCTCCGTTGACAATGTAATTAAACTCAAGGCGGCGACTCGTGCACCCGCTGCTGCTTCTTATCTGGGACGGAGGGAGATTTACAAGCGGAAGAAGCGCAGCGAGCAGAGTAAGAGCTGGGGCCCCGAGTGGGACTCCGCGGCGTGTTCCCACACGGATCACGGGGGGACTGCGTGAGACCTCCTCAGCTACCAGATCAGGGCAGCTAGAAAGTTGGAAACCCCAAGCTGGCTGATTTAGCTGATTTATTAAAACTGCTCTGGGACGTTTCTCTGTTCGAGGTATCTGGTGAGTGCGTTAAATAGTAGCTATTGAGATATGCTATTATCTAAAGTTATTGTCAAATTTCTGCGCAGAATTTTAAATGTAAGATCACTTAGCCTATATCAAGCGAAGAAATGACGCAAAATGAACTCGGCGCTAGTTACCGCAGTCCCATACCAAAATGAAAACTGGCAATCAGCGCAAAATATATGCCCCCTAAATAGCCTAGTCAAATAAAACTACAATACTTTTCTGTGCTACAAATCCTTTAGGGCCTACCCCTGCTCAAAAAGAATCAAAACGTAAAAATGTCACATGCTCAAAAAGAAGGGATGTTACATTTTAAGGCATGTTGCGAGTTGGGGGCCTATACGCTACGTTTCTCTTTCCAAACTGTAAAATAAAAAAATTAAAAGACTGCTCCAAACGTGTTGGTGTGAAACCTGATTCCAATGAGACAGGAGGGGCCTGATTGTGACGTTACACCGAGGACAGCTACCCAATAAGTCCAAATTCCAGTCCAAATGTTGTCCATCAGACTTCTTTTACCATTCCCAAACGCACTAGAAGTAGGATTCCATATTTAGGTTTAGATTCTTAGTTTTTTCCTATTTACTTTTTTGTTTTTCATTTTTATAAGTTTAGGTTTATCGGCGAATGAATGAATGAATGAATAAGTTTTAAATATAGAAATGTCCTTTTTACATAAATCCTTACTGTACATCACGCCTCCAAACACTTCCCTTTAAGCGATAAATAACATCCCGCAATTTCTTGGGCCTTAGATATGAGGACACGTAGCCTACAGATTTACACGATTAAGACTAAACTCTCCCAAACAGAATCTCAGATTTTCAATCTGTAGTTGATTATTTTTCTTGTCATCGATCATTTATTCATTTACAATCAACTAAAAATGATTATTTCCTGAGAACGATAAACACCTGAGTAATTTCATGTTCAGTCCAAAACACTGACAGGAGCTGTTTATGCTTTGTTATGCAAAATTGTGTTTTTGCAAAATGTCAAGAAAAATATGAGACACTTTAAAGTTGTCTGAACGAAATTAATTTAGCATCTTGTCTTGTGTGTAGGCCATATGTTTGTTGTAGCTACTCACTGTGTATGCATATTGCATAATCTATTTAAAGGAATACTGGGACAATGCTATGCGCAATGCAGTGTTTTAGCATCTACAGTGGGGCACATATTCTACCTCTCCACTATCACTGCTTACAGTCCATGCTTCAGTGGTTGCTCTAGCTCCTCCTGACACATGTGATTTAATAAGAAAGGCTCCTTCTTGCGTAAGACTTTAACAAATGAGTAGCTTTATAAAGGCCTCGCCCACTTTTTTTCCCTTTAACTTGATCAATGCTGCTATTGGTGACGCCAGAGAAACGTGTAATACCCCGAGCGTTCTGTGCGTAAAACCTGCCAAGCAGAAAAAAACTATTTATAGTTCAGACCATTTTTAGCTCATCCTTTCAGCAGTATTTACTTAACCCTAAAACTGCCCCAAATAAAAGACGTTTAAAAGTTTAATTGATTAATGTAAATTCAGCCTGAATGGCAAAGAATATAAGATGCTAAACAGCTTAAATGCTTCTGTAACTAATAAAGTTTCTGCGTTTTGAAGGCCCAACTGTGGTGGGCATAAAGAAACTTAGTTTAGCCATAAAATAAGTGCTGTAACTGTAAGAAAATCCAATGTCATCACAATAAAACATAAATTCCCACACAGTATTGCATTTCTCTAATAACAGCCAAAACCTGGACATCTTTACCCCAAACGAGCTGTGTATGATCCTGTGTGTTGTGTTCATGTGTGTGTGGAAAGAGAGAGAGAGAGAGAGGGAGAGAGAGCTTCCTGTGCATCTCCAAAGATGAGTAGATGTATTAATCAGTTTTGGAAATGTCCGTCCAGCGCTCACGCATGCAACGTGCGTAATCAGGAGACATACAATTCACGCACACAAAACGCGCCCCCGTCGTCTCGGCTTCGGGTAGTTCCTTTAAAATCCGAATCCAAGCCCAATGATTTATCAAACTCCTATTATCAAGAAAATGTCACGCGAAGGGCACCTTGCTCTGCACTGACGCAAACTCCAGTCTTTCCCACGGAGCTATAGAAAAGCGTTGCACTTGCTGGTCTACGCGGCTTCAACCAGTACGCTTCCAGTCCTCTCGTCGTATATTTACAGCTGTTTTCAGCCTTCCTCTCACCCACCCACCAAAACCTCTGCAAAAACATGGTAAGTGCATAAAAATTCTTTAACGACACATATCCTGCAGTTTTATTAATGTTGCGAGTGTTTTCTTGTCTAATTTCATGTTAATTTGACACTTTTTGGGAGGCAGGTTTGGACGCTGAGGGAGTTGCGCTGTCCCTGGTGCTGAAATGCAGCTGCGGCTTCTCAGGAGAAACTTTTCTCACTTCTCTGTATCTGATAACTCTACTTTTCTTCCGTACAGCCGCTCAACTCTTTTTTCTAAGGTTTAAATTATGGGGGAAAAAGTTAGATTTTAAGTCGAATTACTTAAATTCTGTTCATCAATTTTAGAACAATTTAACCAAAAGCCATCTGCTCAACCCATTTACCCAGACCGAGATAAGGATTAGCTTATCAATCAGTAACCTTTTTCGATATTTTCCCGCATCTTACGAAGCTGTGGGCTTTCCCGGTTGCTTTCCTGCCCCCTTTGAGTTACATTTCAGGGAGTAATTTGTAATTCCTCCTCCCCGGTCCGCTCGCTGCTGTAACACCGGTGATCTTGCATGCCTGCGGGGAGATGGGGGCAACCAAGAGACCCGCAGCAGCTTGTCTATTGCCCATAGAACATCAGTGGATGTGTGTGACTGAATGACATGAGGGAGGAAATGGGGCGTAAAATTAAAGAATCTTGCAGAAATCGAGAACTGGAAAAGCAAAGCACCCCCCTCCTTCCAACACACACAAATACTCTGCATTGATACACCAACACACACGGCAGACAGCAAGCTGAAGCTGGAGTGCAGCCACGAAACACTGAAACAAAGACTGGAACAAAAATAAAGAGCAACAGAAAATGAACTGAGCATCATTTTAAGTCCTGGACAGAGATGGGCAACAGCAGCTTCAAGCCTTTGTGGTTTCCGCCGTTTTGATCCCTTTTGTGTCGCTGATCTGTCACTTTCATGTTCCAGGATTTGTCTGAGCAGAGAGACATGGCCAAGCAACCGGCCAGCGCTCCCACTGGCTACATCCCGACGCAGCAGCCAGAAGGAGCCGCGGGACTTACAACTAACAAACCGGACAACACTGCAGCTTGCCCGTCGCCCGCCCCTCACCATCACCCGGCGCCTCAGCCGCCGCCTCCTTGTAACGAGAGCAAAACTTTTTGTCCCACGGAAAATAAACCGGGAGATCCGGACACCAACAAAGCATATGGGACGTTTAAAAGCACCCCGCCGCCGGTCCCTGGATCAGTGGCTGTCAACTCGGCCTTTAGGAAGGATTCCGTCGGTTCGGCCCGCGGGGGGTCCACCCAGTACGGCGACCCGCTCCGGGCCACCACGGAGCAGAACAACACCGTAGGCAACTGGACGGCTATGAGCCAGACCACCATCATACTGGGAACAGATGGGAGCGCGTCTGTTCAGCCTGGAACTGCGGCGGGGGTAAGTCAGCTAAATGAACCGTTTCCTGGGCGGAGAGCGGAGCGGATGGAGGCAGGTGCGGTGGGGATGTTTCCGCGTGTTGATGATAGGGAGAAAAAAATAACCCTGACAGGATTAACCTGCTGCCTCCTCACATGAAGGGTGCAGACCCCTGATCAGTGATGATGATTGTCTGTCGACCTAAAAAAAAAAAAAAAAAAGGTAGCTAGTTGCTGAAATGTGTTTTTTCCCCTTCTGCTGTACTAGGCTATGTGGTTTTATTTTTATTCCAGAATGATGAAATGATCATTTCTACCAAATAACTTTGAACTCAATCCGTGGATGCTCGTTATTTGTTATATTATAAAAGAAGGCATCATTAGAGGACTATTGGCCTTGTATGGATCGGTGGTTCATAATTGGAATTAACAGCGTGTGGGTGCTTTATTTCCTGAACTGCGTGAAGATGTGGTTATAAGGGCTTTCACAAAGAACCGCGACAAGTTCATTTCACGTGGGATGTCCACTAAACTGTATAGGCACGTTTTGAACGAAAAAAACAAAACTAAAACTAAACTGATCCTGGTATGTTGACGGTTGGATTCTTGTGCATGAAGCTGTTCTTGGTGCAGTTTAGCTACTGTCCCTTTTCTGCGCAGCATCTGGTTCTCTCTCGGTCTCTCTGCACCAGCCTGATACAGGCGATCATAGAAACTTTACAAACCGCTTATGTCAGCTGAATATCACCAAACAAAGGCTTCATTTATGAATGAGTGTAATTTTCATTAAGATAAAATGGTTATCTCTTCCAGATTTAATTTTTTTGAATTTCTTTTAATTTTTTGTTAACGCTTTGGGTTTGATGGTTTTGCTGGTACTAATGTGGTGTTTGTAAGAATTGACTGAAACTCTCGCGGTATTTTCGGTGATCCCTGCTGGCAGCTTTGGTATAGCCCACAAGCCCAGGTGTTTTCCGCCTGATATGCAGCCTGTATGAGACTGCAGCTCCTTTCCAGTCCCCGCGAGGACTCCCATCGTAAGCACATACGCACACACAAGTGCACTTAAAGATACATACGCATTCATGCGCTCCTTTCTTTTCTTTCACAAATGAATTTGAACATTTCTGCATTATGTTTAATGACTCTGCTCGCTGTGACGCTGCTGTGATTATGCAGAGCGAGTTTTTTTCCCCCTCTCAGCACCGGAATTTTAAAATGCAATTTCAAGCGGTTTATTGGCGACAATAATGTTGGATAACAACTTAGGAAGGATTTACTATTGTAATGTAGTGAGTCTAGAAACTTGAAATGAGTTCTGTGTTGAGTTCAATGCAACAGTAACAGTAGGGAAATCTCAAAGCAATATAGTAATAGATAAAAAAAAAGTAGCTATTAAAGGCTTTAATTTCTCTGACATTTTTTTTATTTTTCTTTAAAAAAATCAAAGTAGCCTCAAGGCTAACTTCTTTAACTTTGGAATGCAAATATCTTTAATTGTTTCCTGTGAGGGAAACGGGCTTTTTTGTGTCTTTTTCTCAAGCAAAGTATCACAAAACTTATCAAATTTTGTCCAGGCCCGGCCTAATCCATTATTCTTCTCACTATTTAGATTCAGTTGTCTTCCCTTTCTTTCTTGTTTCTCTCTTTTTTGTATAATTCAGTGGAAAATGATTGATTGCTTGACTTCCTCTCAGGTGGACGATGATGATGACGGGGGAGATGAGAATAAGGCCAGAGGAAACTGGTCAAATAAACTGGATTTTATTCTGTCCATGGTTGGCTATGCGGTCGGACTGGGAAACGTGTGGAGGTTCCCTTATCTTGCCTTCCAAAATGGTGGAGGTAAGAGTTCTGGGTCACTGCTTTTATTTCCATATACAAAACCAAACGAAAGAAAAATCTGTAAAGAGTTTGAATAATTTCTTATTTCTTCCTCTGAGATGCGTGTTTATGGTTTAAGGCCTTCAGCCAAGCGAAGAATATTACCCTAAAAAAGAGAAAAACTCATGAAAATTGATTTAAAGGAATGATTGTGTTATTCAAAAATAAATGTCAAAATAAAATAGAAAAATATTTAAAATGTATTTAAATGGTAAGAAACCACGAATAATAATCCATTAATTCTAATAAGAGTCATGGGAATATTAAAATCATTCACATATAGTTCAGTTGATTGTTACAACCATTATCTTTTTTAAAGTCAGACACAGGACGCTAGATTTCCCTGTGTAATTTAATTAAAGTTGTGATTATATATTTATTTTTTCACCCGTTAAATAAAATAAAGAAATCCGTCAACTGTATCCTGGTGTGTAATTTCCCTCCAGGAGCGTTTTTGATCCCCTACCTAACGATGCTGGGCATCGCCGGGATCCCAATCTTTCTGCTGGAGGTCTCCCTGGGTCAGTTTGCCAGCCAAGGGCCTGTGTCAGTTTGGAAATGCATTCCAGCTCTGCAAGGTAAACTGGCCCCACAGTTCTACTCAAATAATGTTCAAAAATAAATTTAACTTTTCATCATACAATCTATACTTCCCTTAAGAGTAATTTATATATTTCATCTCATTTATTTATTTTAGGTTGCGGGATTGCCATGTTGATAATATCTGTCTTGATAGCCATATACTATAATATTATAATGTGCTGGACACTGTACTACCTGTTCGCTTCGTTGAAGGGCTCACTACCCTGGGCTAACTGTAGGAATGAGTGGAACACGGTGGAATGTAAGGACAAAGACATGCTGCTGTTAGGTAAGACACACACCTTCACACTCTCTCTCACACACATAAACTAGAAACACCTCTCTCTCCACAATGCGCAATGCGTCATGACTCCCTCAGCTGAGGTGTCCTGCAGTATAATGAATCCTGACCTGCGATCTCTGCGGTGTTTTACTCTCAGAAACAAATTAGGAGCTGCTCATTTATCTGTTTCAGGCATTTATTAAGACACTGCGGCCGAAATGAGGACCTGAATGTCACAGATACGCCTTAAAACAAACCTTTTAACGTACTTTCGTTTCTTGTCTCATGTGATATTTATCTATTTTTGTCTTTTATATCTGCAGTAAAGCTGAAGCAGTCTGGAGGGTTTTCTTTTTTAATGAAAATGTAGATAAAATCGCATTGTGCTTGGGGGGAAATGTAAAGGCAGGAACACAGAGACGTTTCCACGTCGATGTGCGTCAATTAAAAATCAAATTTGGGTTCATTTTGCATAATATTTGCCTTCAGCGGTTCTGTGTATTCAGCACAAAAACTGCTTGCTTGACAAATTTACTGTACAGACTGAGCTGCTGCAGTGCTGCAGTGGGCCCGACACTGACCCCTGCTGGCTGCAGCATGAACTACAGGCCCATTCAACAAAACCGGCTTTTTCTGACAATATAAAAATTCAAAGCAATTACATTACACTTGTTTGGATTGTTTGTTTGTTTTTAACTAATTGGATGACTAGTATGATAATGGGATATGTTTACATTAGTACTGTAATAGACTGGATTGCAACATAGTACGAAAATCCCCCCCCAAATTCCCACAATCATAAAGCTTTTAATATGTAATTTTAAAAGAAATGTTTTTCTTTTTGGAATAAGATTCAGAGGTGATATTTGTACTGTTGATTTTGTCCAATTATTACATTTAGTGGGTGGATAATTTGTGGTTAGTGCTAAAAGTACATATAGATAGTATAAATATTTATTTGTGAGAGCAAAGCAATCAGAGTTAAATAAAGGAAATAAATGGTAAAAGGAAGAGGTATTTTTTTGTCTGCTCATCTTTCCTTGTTTGCATCAAAAACTGTGATATAGAAGTTGTCTTATCCCTTCTGCAGATAGTATGATATAAGGCACCCAAGCATTTATGGTCAAAACCTTCAAGTGTTTGTCTCAGCACACCAAATTCTACTTGTTGATTGTTTAAGACAGTGGAGGAACGCTGCTGCCTCCCTGTTGCAGCAGCCTTATGTCAGACCTCTTTTTTGTAAATCAGATCCATCTGAGCGCAGAGCCTGAGCGGGCATTGAATTACGCCTCTGTGCAGCACCCTGCCAGTCTCGCCCAGTTCACATGTGTTGGTTTCTGATTGGAACAGACTCATGCATCCTGCGGGACAAACACAGCCTTTCCATCAAGAACTCCACTTTCTGTCTGTCTGCAAACGCTGTGGGAAACCTGACAAAGCTGCTGAACATGACCGCTGATGGCAACAAGACCTATGTCAGCCCCAGTGAGGAATACTTCAAGTGAGTCAATCTGACTTAAGACAAGCAGTCAGTTATTCCTATCCAGATAAATGATAGAAACAGATTTTTTTTCACTTCTTATTTGGTTTTTGGTTTCTACAACCATTTGTGTTTGCCTGCTACAGAGAGGGTTAGTGGACACATAATGTTCATGTTATTACCTACACATCTAGTTATTCTGAGAAGACAACATTATCCCGGAATTTATTGCAGAATAATTACCCATATGACATTTTTAATGTTTGACTATTAGTTATAATAATGAAGTAAATGCATCTTTTTTCTACTCACCTTTATAAACACTTTAAAATATAGAAAGCATATCCACCACATGCCAGTAAAAAGAAACCTGATCATGTACCAATCCTTAAAGGAATGAGTTTATGTCAGACAATATAAACAGATGTTTTCAAATAGAAAAATTAAAACTCTTGAACTTAATAACCTTTGAAAAAATAGCCTGATGAACATAAATACATTTTCACCTACATCTTTATTGAATCTATAATGCACATTGTTTAATGTTGTGTTGAGGATGAGTTTAAGTGTCTGATTCACTCCTGCAGGTACAATGTGTTGCACATTTCCAAAGGGATTGAATACCCAGGCGACATCCGCTGGCCTCTGGCCGGCTGCCTCTTGTTGGCCTGGCTTATCGTCTACGCCTCTTTAGCCAAAGGAATCAAGTCATCAGGAAAGGTAACACTGACATTCTGATTGCTCCATCTTCATGTGGTTTTCAGCTCAGAACTTATGTTTAGCTTCACTGAGATCATGAAAGATTAACTAATGACAGGATTTGAAAGTATTTATATGTACTGTATATTTTGATGGAGGAGGATGTCAAAACATTTATTTGCATTACTTTTTTGTTCTATTTAAATGATCTAGCATATACCACAAAATGCTTCATCCTGCAGTGAAAGTAATCTACAAAGTCACTTTTGTTTAACAGTGAAATTAAACTTGGCTTTGTTCCCCGGCCTGTTAAAATTAGTCTGCTTGTTTCCAGGCAGCATTTAGGTCAGGTTGTGTATTTAATAATCCACACCAAGAAAGAGGTCAAATCTTATTTTATATATCAACACAATTCAGTCCTTTAACTTTTGACTCATGCTGATTTTTGTGTCTGTTTCGTTTATTTTCAAACTTGTTTTTAATTGGGCTTTTAAAATATGTAGAAATAATCAGTGTCTTACAAAATAAACATTTTCTCCATAGAAAAAAAGAAAAGGAAATTATTTAGAATAGATGGGTAAATAGATAAAAAATGTACAACTAAAGAATTAAGTCACAGAGGATAATAACAAAACAAAACAAATAAAAAAGAACACATCAGCTGACAGTTGACCGATACAGTCACATTCATCCATCAGCAGATTCACCTCGTAAACAAAACAGTATAAATGTGTGTCCAAGTCTTCACAGAGTTTTAAATCAGGTGTGAGATGGAGGTCTGTCCTACTAAAAGAAAAGAGAATCGACACCATACTTCCTAAAACTTAGTAAAGCAACCACTTAACCTTCTGATGCAAGTTTCCACTGATGTGGACACTGGTACAGTCCTTAAATTCATTCATACTGTCCCATTAAAAAACAAAAACAAAAAACAAAACAGAAAAAGCTAAATTCAAAATAGTTACAGTACTTAAATGAAAAGAGGCCGAAAAAATAAATAAAGAAAATGCTAAATCATAATTTAATGAAATAAAGTGTTCTTTTTGAATTTTGGTTAAAAAAAGAAAAAGAAAAAAACATTTAAAAAAAAAACCAACCAACCAACAAAACTGTCCCAAACAAATTTGAGCACTTTGCTCATGGACAGTGGGTCAAAACCTGTCAGCAGGAGCAGAAGTTTATTGGATGTTACACAAAACACTTGACTGCAGTGATTGCCTCAAACAGTTGTTCAGTTTATCTCCAGTAACCTCAAACAGGATGTTAAGAATCTCGGACAGTAACTGTGTTGGTGACCAGAGCCACCAGAACAGACTGACGATCACCTCTTATGCATTTCAAGAAAAAATGATCCCATCTTGCATCAACATTTGATAACCATGTCCTCTCCACCACCAGGTTTCTTTAAATTTAGCTGAGTGCTTTCTGACTAACAGAAAAAGTGCATTGCAGTGATCACATGCCTCCGACCTGGTGGGAAACCTGGAATTAGATATTCGAGGCTGAAATCCTGTAATGTGTTGCCCCCTAGTGGATGTAGAGATGTGGTGCAACACATACCAGATAAACTTGGAGACCCAGGTCATGATTTGGTTTATGTTTGGAGGATGATGTGGACATAAACATTTTTTGGAGTAAAAAGTTTACACTGATACTTAAAGGAGTAAAGCTCCAAAAAAAGGGGGGGGGGGGGATTTCATTGCAATTATCTGTTAACTGTATAATGTTTTCTGTGTATACAAACTATAATACAAACTATTTGTCACTATAAAGATTGTCTTTTAAAAACAATATCTAATTGTAAAAAAGGAGGCAATACATTATTTAATCACAACCCAGAAAATAGCCCTTTTTATCTGTTTATTCTTTATTATGTAATATATTTTCTTCATTGCCCGAGTATAATTGTTTCCTTATGTTGTCATCTCCCTGTTTAGGTGGTTTATTTTACAGCTACATTTCCTTATGTGGTGCTAGTCATCCTTCTGATAAGAGGGGTGACCCTTCCTGGTGCTGGTGACGGCATCCTTTATTTTATCACACCAAAATGGGAGAAACTTAATGATGCAAAGGTACGTCATGCCTGCCCATTTAATCCCATCCACAGTATGGTCATGCACTGAAACATTTACCAGTCTGTGCACGTTCTTGATGCACAGCTCCTCTTTCCTTCCTCTTCTTCAGGTGTGGAAAGATGCAGCCACTCAGATCTTCTTCTCTCTGTCGGCTGCATGGGGAGGCCTCATCACGCCTCTCCTCCTATAATAAGTTCCACAATAACTGCTACAGGTAAACACTCAAAAGGTAAACTATGCTTCTGTCAGACAAATTTGAACTGTCACAGATGCATGATGTTGTATCTGTAAGTCTGATAGAAAGTCAGCATTTAATTTCACTTTTAGTAGAAGTTTCTTTCCTTTTTTTTTTTACTTACAATTATGAACCACCAACATAAATATTAGCACATTTTCTTATTAGGTTCTTCGATTTTTATTTCAATATTGCTTTTCTTTTGTTGTGCTTGGTGAGCAAAGCAAAAGGAGGTTTTGGCACCACCCTGTGTTCAACTTCTGTAAATAACACATTTACCAGCCTTGTATTCACAGGTAGTTTTTCTTGTGGACACCAGAGGGCACTGTTGGACCTTTAATTTTTGTAGATGTGGGACAGTGAAGTCCTGTTTTATACAGTAGAGCAAACCAGCATGTTTTACACAGTTCATGTTTTAAATATTGTAGCGCTCCTGCAGACACAAGAGTGTTTGCTAATGTGGTGTCCTTCGTTTCTCCTTGTTCTTTGTCATTGCAGGGATACCATTATAGTGACTTGTACAAACAGCGCCACTAGTATATTTGCTGGGTTTGTCATCTTCTCTGTGATTGGTTTCATGGCTCATGAGTTAAAAGTGCCCATAGAGAAGGTAGCAGATGAGGGTAAGATAACCCATCTAGCAAGCTGTAGCACCTGCTCGGTGAAACAGTCTCATCTTTAAACCAAGAAAGTAAAGCTGCATTCACATTTGCGTAAAGCATATGCATGTGTGTGTGTGTGTGTGTGTGTATCAGGTCCAGGCATAGCATTTGTGGTGTATCCAGAGGCTCTGACCAGACTCCCTCTGTCTCCCTTCTGGGCGATCATCTTCTTCCTCATGCTCCTGACTCTTGGACTGGATACCATGGTAACCACTGCACTTTCACTGTGTGAGCACTGCTGAATAGATGCTCTAATACAGTTCACATGCCCATGAATAATAACAGAATAAAACACAAGTTGCAAGTTTAAAGCTCAAAAAAACATATTTATGGAAAAAGTTTATGAGGAAATATAGTGTGTCTGATTGGAATATGTGGGAAAAGTGGGAAAATCGTAAATCCTCCAAGCTCTGCAATGGCTACACTGAGAGTTAAAGGAATATTTTCATCTGAATCTGGGTATGACTGAGTTTGTTTTTCTGACACTTATATTTATGTTACCAAGTGGAAGAAAAACATACCCAGTGAGGTATGGGCACCCCTGCTAGAACAGGGGTGCCCAAGTCCAGTCCTCGGGAGCTATTATCCTGCATATTTTGGTTACATCCCTTCTACAACACTCCTGAATCAAATGACTGGCTCGTTACCAGGCATCTGCAGAGCTGAATGACATGTGCATGAGGGAATTAGCCATTTGATTCAGGTGTGTTGGGTGGGGTATGTTCTGAAAATTGCTGGATAGTAGCTCCCGAGGACCGGACCTGGGCACCCCTGTGTTAGAGCGTCTTTTGGGATGAGTAATGCCTTAAAAGGCACATAGAGGAGGAAAGTACACATGTACACAATATTTAAAGGTAGAGTCCGAAGCCCCCCAACGTTTCTGTTTGCAAACAACAGGATTCAAACTGAGCGCCCCTCCCTCTCAGGCTAATGGCCACCTCGTTCTTCAGCCTATTCAGCTTCAAGCTTCTCTTTCAGAGCTCAGAAGCGGGTAAAAGCCAAACTAATATTAACTCTGGTTTTCCAACTTGCATTATCTAAAGCAGGGGTGGGGAACCTTGGCCCTCATCCTGCAGGACTTCCACTTGTCCTTGCTCCTACACACCTGATTCAAATCAATGAGTCTGTGCCGAACTTGATTGGCTGTTAGATCCATTTGATGTGAATCAGGTGTGCTGGAGTGGGGAGAAATGGAAAGCCTGAAGGACACCGTCCCTTGAGGACCAGGGTTCCCCACTGCTGATCTAAAGCCCTAACCTTTTCTTCGGTGCATCCGCCATTTTTCTTTCTTTCTTTTATTTTTCCTTCGAGAGTTCAAGTGACTGGCGTCTGCTCCAATCATGAGCTTATCCCCACACAGCGTCATGCCCTTAGCTCTGTCATTGGCTGGCGATATAAACAGAAATCTCCACCCAGAAATGTTCCGACCACAACAAAACAAAGCTAAAGAGCGAATTACAGACAGGAGGAGAGGGAGTTGCATTTAAACTCACCACTGCACGCGAGTAGAGGCCCAAAGGCACAGTTTCAGTAAGATTTCACTTGCACAAGTGTAACGTTTATTTTCAGGGGGGAAACTTCGGACTCTACCTTTAAGTATTAACCTGCAGTCATCACTGCACCTGATGTCACTGGATCCACTCATAGATAAAAACATGCTTATGTTTGGAAGAGTTTTGGTCCCCAATGGCCACCGTACATTCACGACTGTGCTAAACATTTCAAGTTGTTTCTATGCTCATCTTAACCTCTAGATGTCAGTGATTCTCACACGTGTACCTTCAAGCTAAGTTCATGCAAGATCTGAAGGTTACAGCTGATGTTTAAGAGCAGGGATCAGCAACTCAGGACCTCTTGGGCGAGTGTCGTGCAGGTTCAGCCCCCGGATTCCACATAATGCGTGTGCGTTCTGTTCCTGCCCGCTCTGCTTCGCACTCCGCACTCCGCTGCAAATACGTTGCCATTTTGATGCCGGGCAGCTGTTACACATCCTTTGCTACAACACCAGCGCTCCGCTCTGCTCTACTCCAGTCCACTCTGCTCTGGTCCACCCAGACAAAAATACAGACCGACTCTATTTTCTGTTCCGCCCTAGTCCGGCCAAGGAACCAAGTGGCACAATTCAGGTCGTACCAAACAGGAAAGAGAGCAAGAACAATTTCCGGATTTTCAAATTAAATTATTGTAATCAGATCGTTTAGACTACTTCTAATACATTATAAACAATTGATGTTCACATTGCTCGTGACAGGCCTACATCTAGAGCAGGGTTTCCCAACCCTGGTCCTCAGGGACCCCAGCCCTGCTGGTTTTCCAGATATTCCTACTTCAACACACCTGACACAGATGAAAGGCTCGTTGCAGCTTGCAAAGAAGTTGATGAGCAGTTGAGTTGATCTGAATCAGGTGTGGTGGAGTTGGAAACCTGGAATCATGCAGGGCTGGGGTCTGAGGCCAGGGTTGGGAAACCCTGATCTAGAGTGAATACTGTACATGGGCTTATACTAATTAAAATGGATTTCCTAAATATGATTTTATACAGCATATCCTTCAAAGCCTAAATACATTACATTGTGCGTGTAATAAGACTGAATGAAGTATTACTAAACTGTAAAGCAGCTTTTTTTTAGCATTTTGTGTCCCATATATGAAGGTTATTGTACAGTATGAAACTATCAGCTGAGGAGTCATACAAGTATATTTTATTTTGAATGTCACAAATGGCGTTACAGGTGCAACCGGAGTGGGCACCTGTCGCATCTTTTCAAGCGCATCCTCTGCCGTACTTCTTTCGGGTTTCCCGGCTTGACAGAGCGGAGCGACGCTCAGGCGTTGATGGTCGCAGTCAGTTCGGAGCAGAACTGAGTGGAGCACACATGTGGAATCTGGGTTAGATGTTCCCCTGCTGCAACAGACTTGACTCAAATCAGTGTTTTATTAAGAGGCTTGTACAGAAGCTGCTGAAGAAGCATTTAATTTGAATCAGGTATGTTTTGGCAGGGAAACATCTACCTGGAGGACTGGTACAAGAGGTTAGGGAATGTTGATTCCTGTTTTAAAGCAACCGTCACTTTATATTTACAGGTATGCTTTTAAGAACCCATTTGTTGGTTGATAAACTTGAGAAGGCTGTGCAATTGTCCAAAAGCAAAATATAGAAAAGGTAGATAGGTGCATAAGGAATACAGATATCGCATGTAACTGTGGTTCATAAAAATATAAAATAACAACTATTTCTACAGTGACTTTGTTGAAAATATTCTGGCATCACCAATGTTGATAATTTAAAATGATGGACAAATAAAAGGAAAAAACAACAAAACCACAATGTATTCTTGTCATATTAAGAACTGTGTGGCATCTTTATCTACTTTAATAAGGGATAGACTATTGTTTGCAATGCCGAAGAAGATAATTTCTCTCATTTCCCATCAAGAATTTATTCAGCTCTTATGAGCTCAGAAGCATCCAGGCGATTTCACTCAATCAGGAACATTTACCAGCAAAAATTGCTGTTGGAGCAGACCCCAGTTTCTGTCTAGCTGATAAATTAATATACAATGCAATTATTTGAGGCAATATGTAGATGAAAAGAAAAGAAACTTTCAAAAAGAGGAGAGGGACAACTGAAGACAGTGAGGTAAAACTAAAGAGTTTTATAACCAAGTTTGCATTTATCTAAAAGAAAAATATCTGACTTCTGTTATTGTTGCTCTAGTTAGTTCTATTTTTAATGACTGTCTTGAAATTAGTAAAAAAACACAAGTCTCTTGACTTTTGTTTGCACCAAAGTAATGACTGAATTATTGCAGCTCCACTGAGTGACACATAAATACTGAAAGCAATTGACCCAATTAATATGATTACCCATGCTTGTCACCAGCTGTGACTCATTTCAGCTCAAGTGCTGGAGTTATCCAGGTATTTGAGCTGAGGATGTCTGTGTGATGTGACTGATTAAAACGAATAAGTTGAGGTGAAAGTTTGGGAACAACAATAAAGTAAATCCAACAAGTTTATGTCAATTTCTGCCTTTTTTTCCTGTAATTTTTTCCGGATTTTTTTAATAACATAAGTAACAAGCACATTCAAAACCAAACTTAAAGATCTACAGATTTGGGGTTAATGCTGACCAGCTTGTCAATTCAGTTCCATTCTGATCTTTGCACATGTACATGTTCTTTGCACATGTACAAAGAGATTGAAATGCACCTCTCACTGCAAAGTCATTCAGAAATAATCCCCAAAATAGCATCATAAAAATAACTAGACAAAAATCATTAATCGATATAAGGGTTGATAGTAGGGATGCCGATATGCCGATAACCGATATCGATACCGATATTAAAGCTGAAAAATAAGTTATGTAATATTCATTCCTTGTGCATAATTAGAAAAATACTTCAACTTGTGTAATGTATAACAAGTCAAACTTAATGACAGTTCAGACAAAACTAATAGGATATGTGCATTATATCCTCGAACGACCTGGATTTTCTTCTCCCTGAGGAAAAAAAAAACAAAACAAAACCCAAATGAACGTGTATAAACTCTGTTCACACAGAACATCCTGAAAGAAACTGTCTTTAGAAGTTTTAAAGTCTGTAAAAAGAAGTTTTTGAAGAAAAATAAGAAGAACTTTTAGTGTTTTTTAGACTTTAGAAACAGCGGCCTGATCGGTTAAATATTGGTTAAATATCTGTTAAATATCTGTTAAATATCGGTGGGGTGGCCGATGTCCGATACTCAGTTTTATCGGATCGGTATCACGGATATAGGCTGATACCGATAGGGGGCCGATTATATCGTGCATCCCTAATCTATAGGGGGAAAGGCCATGCCTGGGCTATGTTTGGGGTTTTGCTGTTATTGTGGTTTTTATTTAGGGTTTTTAAATGAAGATAAAATATAAATAATGAGGGTCATGTTCATTATTTAAATATCTCCAAATTTATGAATCATTTACCATGGGGATGCTAAGAATTCAAGTGGTTTTATATGCTCGATTTTGTCCCCAAACATTTAGTCATTTAAAAAGAGTGATAAGTCATTTTTTTTCTTGAAAATATGTAAATGTGAGGAGTTGAATTTAGATTACCTAATAGAGCAATCACTCCAATCCCCCAGTCCATTTGGCTCAGGTTTGAAACCTGGCCTGGTGCCTTTTACTCTTCTTTTTCTGATCTTGTTTTCTGTCCTGCTACTATTCAATCAAGGTCATTAGAGCTCACAATAAAAATGAAAAAAGAAGGTCTGTTTTCCTCAAAAAAAAAAAAAAAACCCCCCCCGCCGGCGAGGAGAGGGGGGGGGAGAGAGCTGGAGGATTATAATAATAAAAGGGGGAGTATGTGGTAGGGGAGGAGAAAAAGGGGAAGTCTAAAAAGAAGTTGATTAAATTCATTCCAAGAGGGGGGCCTACTAGCAAAAAAGACAAAAAATATACATGATATACTATAAACAATAAATAATCAAACATATGTAAAAAGGGGGGAGGGTTCAGAGTCCATTTTCATGATCCAAAATTTAAAAAAAAAAAATCATATAAGATAAGCAAGAAAAAGGACAAAAGAAAAAAAAAGAAAAAAAGATATAAGTGCATGAATCTTCCATACTTCAATTAATAAAAGAATGATAGGAAATCACAAAACAGAAAAAAAAAATAAAAAAATAAAAAAAGAATAATAAATCACAAAAAGGATCCAAGTAGTATTAGGTAATCCAGATGAAGCCAAAGTCATTATTATTTGCTTCGCAATATATATATAAGATGTGTCAAATAGTTATGAGTAACATGAAACTTTATTAATTTCTTTTTCAGCAGAATTGGGTCCTAAGAAAATGAGGTTGTCGTCTGCACAGAAGCTCTGGCAACCCTACTTTTCATTCCCTCTTCAGATCCAAGTAGACAGACTAAGATTAAAGTAAAGAGAAACTGAAATAACTCACATCACATTGATTATATGGTTGCTCTGGGTCATCTTAGTGTTTCAATAAGCAGTTTTTTTGTGTTTTCTCTGTAACTTGTCAGTGTTGTGTTTGCGCTTTGATTTATGGACTTCAAACAGTCATGAAGCCAGCAAGTGTGTTATAGCAACTGTTTCCTAACAAACCCATCCACCATCACACTTTTGTTCCCAACACTATAATTGCATTAGTTGCTGCACTAATTTACCTGATACAACTTCAGTGATCAAACACTTTAT
Source organism: Atherinomorus stipes (assembly GCA_023101725.1). Taxonomy (NCBI): domain Eukaryota; kingdom Metazoa; phylum Chordata; class Actinopteri; order Atheriniformes; family Atherinidae; genus Atherinomorus; species Atherinomorus stipes. The sequence goes on from JALJCO010004111.1 coordinate 125,276, forward strand.
TCACCGGGATGTTTTCAGAGTCCAGAGCACCTCCAGGTATGATCCTGAACAAACAATTTCTCATGCGCTAAGTCCTTCAAGTGATGCTCCTGAGCTGAGCAGAGGAGCAGAGGGCACAGTGGCGCATTAAGACACAAGTCAACAGCAGCAGTAAATGAGGATGTTACTTTTCCTTGGCAGCAGCAGCTCAGAGGAGGCTGGTGGCTTTGTTGCAGGAAACAGCTCGGTGGTAATAGGCTTGGGGTGTTGACAGGAAATTAGTTTTGGGAGCTCAGGAGGATGGAGAGGAGTACAGAAGTGGCAGATAGCTCAGCGCCAGTGTGTTTCTACTGTGTTCTCATGCATACACTTAGACGACACCAACCTCTCTCAATTTGCCTGTTTATATATTCATCCACCACTCTCCTCTGGGCTCAGAGCCTTTTTCAGCATTATGTCACGTTTGCTGTTCTCAGGGCTGACTCCACCTGCCAGGTCTCTTTACTGTAAAGTAAATCCTGAATACTTTTTTTGTTTTCTCTGCTTTCAGGATTAGATGAATGCTCTTTTTAATTGTTTTGGATATAAATTCAATTATGGTAACAAGTGCTCATTGGATGAAAAGAAGAAAAATGCCTCACAGCTCAGGATGCTGAAATTTTGACAGCAGCAGCTGCTCTCATTTAAATAAGAAAACTGCTGACTGAAGGCTGTTCAGTTGAAATGCTGCTGCAATCTGGCATCATTAGACAGTTTTTAGTTCTGTACTGGCAAAAACAGCCAAGCAGGATCTGTGTTGAACTGTTGTCTTTAATGAGCCTGAAACTACTTTTAAAACTCCTCTTGTGTATTTAATTAATAGAAAATTCTGCATAATTTAATCTAGTTCATGGTCTTTGTGAGTGAAATCTGATTCTTATCCCTAAAGGACAACTGTGGCTTCCCCATCCCTTTATCCATTTTCATTCTTGTCCTTTCTTTTTTTCCTTCTTCCTCCCAATCTTCTCCATCCCAGTTTGCCACCATTGAGACCATTGTAACGTCCGTGTCTGATGAATATCCAAAGTACCTGAGGAAGCACAAAGCCCTCTTCACCCTGGTCTGCTGCCTCTCCTTCTTCATTCTAGGCTTTCCCATGATCACAGAGGTATGACTCTAGCACAAAAAAGCCAAAATCCAGTCCATTTCTTTCAATGAGATACATGCTGGTGTGAACATAATGGTACAAAACAGCTTAAAGGTAACAGACAAAAAATAAGGGGAGTGATATGGTTGTAGGATGAGGTCTGAATTGTGTTTGTAATATCTTGTTTGTATGTAGAGTGGGATGTACATGCTGCAGTTGGTGGACACATTCGCAGCCTCCTATTCTTTGGTCATCATTGCAATCTTTGAGCTGGTGGGGATTTCCTACCTCTACGGTGAGTATGTGACCGACCTGTAAAGTGACCTTTCACTCTTGTTGGGGCATGAACTTTGAGCAACAAGTCTGAAGGTCGACGGATCGGTCAGTGGTTGTTTTTCTGTAATGTTACGCCAATCACATTGTACAACATAAAACTAGGATGATGGGATGAAGACAGGCATATCAAACAGTAGTCTGACCTTTAGTTTATGGATGTTTGAGCTTAAAACTACTGTATTATCCCAGAAGAAAGCTTCCTATATATGACATACAAGTGCAGTAACATAAACATCAACTTACAGGTGCAGTGTGTAAAAAAAAAAAACGTCAAAAAAAAGGTCAAAGGCAGAAAAATTTTATATATAATCCAAAGCTGTGTTTCTATTGATGTGCAATCACGTCACTAGAATAGCTGTTATATGTTTATTTTCTTAGAATGAGTTATTTATATCTACTTGCTGGGGGTGCACATACATGGAGGCTGCCATATTTGTGCTGCCATTTTTACTACGGTGTCCCTAAATCAACAGTACAATGTGAATGAAGTGAGAACCCTCTGAACTTTAAAACTGCTGTACCAGCTTTGTTTAATGGGAGTTAGAGACTGTTTGGGAAAAGTGATGCCTTTAAAAGACATTAAAAGTAGTTAGCTGTCATACAGTCATAGCTACACCTGAGACCACTAGATCCACTTACAGATGAAAACATCTTTATGTCTGGGAGAATTTTGGCCACTAACGGCCACCATACATTCACAGCAGTGCTTGGAATATGAAGTCATTTGAAAGAAAAAATATTTTCTTTCAAATACCCATCTTTACCACTAGATGTCAGTGATTCTTACATACTGTACCTTTAAAAATATTAAAACTGATTAAAAAAGGGTGGGTGTCACCAGGTACCTCGTGATAAGATACAATAAGGATAATATCACAATACAGCAATTTTGCAATAATCAATATATTGCATTAATTTCATCCAGGATACACCACAATATGTCACTGAAGACATTTCAAATTTATTGACCAAGCTTAATCCATTTAAATTAATTACAAAATATTGTCAGTCAATTTCACAGATTGACAACAACTCATGTGAAATTAGTAAAACAATAAAAGTGCAATGTGGTTCTTCTTAAAGGAGCATATGAAAACGCATATTAGTGCATATGAAAAATAAACATTTTAGTCAGTGCATCATAATCTTATAAGCAACTATGATATAATATATACTATAATATAACCAACTGGGTTGTCTCTGAAAACCTGGCCCCACTTTTTAACTTGTATTTTCCTCTGTGTGTAGAGTTTAACCTAAACCTACACTGCAGACTGCACATAAATATCAGCAGTGAGTTTTCTACATACTGGACCGGTGCTAATAAAACACAAGATCTTGCAGGATTTTGTAATGGAACAATAGGATCACACAAGATTTCGCTACTAAAAATGTCGATGCAGCGCTTTTTAATATCGATACTATATCGCAACATAAAATATTGCAATATTTCAGTGCATCGATATGTCACTATAGGTTTATCATGCGTAAAGCAAGGATACATGATACAGTTGTCCTCAAAATTATTCATACCCACATAATAAAGAAGGAACAAAATCAACTGCCAGTGAAATAAGTTGAAATTGACAAAAGTAATAATGAATAAAAATTCTATAAAAATCATGATACCGATTTTAAATTACGGATCAACAGAAATACAAAAAACAAACAAACAAACAAAAACAAAACAAGTAAACAAACATGATGGGACTCCAAAGCTAAAATTTTGTTGAGCAATCACTGCTATCAGGTGTTTTCTGTGATGCTCAGAACGACTTCTTCACCTATTGCAAGATAATTTGTCCACTGTTCACGGGAGAGATGCTCTAATATGTCTGGGGTAGTTTTATTTGTTTGTTTGTTTTTATTTTTATTCCGAACGTAATTCAAAAGCAATATTTTATTTCAGAAAATTATAATTTTGTATTTTTTTAAATTTAATATTAGTTTCTTTAGTTTCTTGTTATTTGAATTACTATTGTGAATTTACCATTTTCTTTAATTGGAGGCTATAAATGATTTTGAGGAAGACTGTGGATCTACTTGGTAAAGGATATCCCTGCTTCAGAATCCCAATAAAATATATCAAACTCTGTATTGTGCAGCAACTATGTGCATGGTGAATGTCTGACATTCTTCCTCTTGACTGTTTCCAGCTGATTGCCTGCAAAGGGTTGGTTTGTTATTTTAAGGCATGCTGATCAGTTAGAGTTGGGGTCAGCCAGTCACAGGTAGTTGGACATGCCATGCATTAATCAGGTCTGTGGCTTTCCTGCTCCACTGGTTTGCCCACTGGTTTTGGAATATTTTATCTTAACATAAACATGAAGCAAACTATCCAAGATTGTTAAAGAGACTACACACCTAAAGACTAGCAAAGTGAGGACTGTGAAATTTTTATGTTTACATACAAAGAATTAAGGACAAGTTCACTCTATGCAGCTCTCTCCCCTGATAAACCATAAAAGTATTGCTTTACAAGTCTTCACTTGTTATGTGGCTGATGTTGATCAGCCTTATCAATTGTTCCTATCAATCCGTCCTTCCTGTCAAACAATCCACAAATACTACTGGTCAACTTTTGGCTGTACTAAATCTGAATAACAGAGAACATTAAACCTTTGTTGGACAGCCTGAATTTAAAGTTTAAAAGTTAGAAAATAGCGTAAAAAATTTAAAAAGGTATAGTTTTTTTATTGAGGGCAGGAATAAAAACTATATCCATTTCTCCAGGGATCACTCCACCACTGCTTGAGAAAACTGCATAATTATCCACTCATTTGGCGCTCGAGCAAGCATCACCATCATCATGACTGCAAGGAACTAATGATTTGATGAAAGATTTTACATAGCTGTGACTGTATTAAGATCCTTTCATGAACATAAGTCTTGCTAAAGATAGAATTCTATTGAAATGAACTGAATATAAGGTCTCATAGCCTCTTTTAAACTATCAGGGGTGTCCATGAACATTGGAATGGGAGCAACTTTCTGCTTAGAAGATTTAGACATCCACCAAGTCAGCTCAAAGCTCACTGGTAAACTGTCAGTGGAATAAATGCATTTTACTAGATTCATTTACTCAGTTTTGATCCTGACTCTGAGTGTTTTCTATTTCTAAATAGAAACAGATCAATAAAATGCTGAATTCTTTGTTTTATGTCTGATATTAAAATACAAGAAATATAAACATGATTGTTTGTTTGTATTTCATTTAAATATCTTCATACAGTAGGAATTCATTATGTTCATCATTTGCTGATATGTATAAAGACTCTTAACCGGTGTGAAGATGGGTAAAAAGTGCAACAGTTATCACTTAGAAACATGAACTGGAAAGTGTGACTTTGGGATGCTTGGTGTCATGGCGGTGTGCTCCATTCTTCATTTTTATAGCGTCTTTAACCCTCATGAACTCCCACACTCAAGCACAGCTTGGACATCAGTAACGGGTTTAGTGATTAGACTTTGCAGAGGAGATGGGAGAATGCCCTTCATGCTGGTCAGTAATTCTCCCCTGCTGTTCTCCTCATCACCACTAGGGGTCTCTGTTGTAATGCCACACACAAGTCTGGAGCTCAGGTGTGCATCATGAAGCTGTTACCAAGAAGGAGAGAAACTGGCTGCGCTCCAGTTTGTCTGAGCATCAGTACAAGTGACATATTGAAATGATTGTGTGACTCTACCTCTTCATGTCACTCACTGTTATCCGTCAATAAAGGCAGAGGAATGAAGCCATCTGCTCCCTCACTTTTTCCCAGGGAGAACAGAACCTGATACTCTCTCTCTCACACATAACACACACACACATAAAACACACCACAAAGATGGATGGAATTTGCTGATCCCTTTTTCAAAGGACCTTATTAAACCTGGGTTACTCTGTGTCTCACTTCTGTCTTTCTCTTATTTTATTTTATTTCTCTTCCTCTTTTCTTTCCTTTACAGGTCTACAGAGGTTTTGTGAGGACATCGAAATGATGATTGGTTTCCAGCCAAACCGATTCTGGAGGCTGTGCTGGGCCTTTGTGACTCCCACCATTCTGACGGTATGTTTGTTTTTGCTCATCTCATTCTCTCTCTCTCTCTCTCTCTCTCTCTCTCTCTCTCACACACACACACTCATCTGTGGATATATGAGGTTTAAAATGTTTCCATTTTCACCATCTCCTTTCAAGTCCGTTCATTTGCAGTTGGGTGTGAACGGAGGAGAAATTGCTCCTCTTACAATGGAAAAGAAAATTATTTCCCTCTTCCTTTCCTGTCATGCCACCAGCTCTCAAGTTGTTTATTTTTAAGACGACAAATGCTCTCTGTGAGGTCTGTCAGAGCAGCTTCCAAGTTGGTTCTTTTTAAGTACCTTGGATTACCGAGGCATCACTTTATCTGCCTCAAACATCCACATGCATTCATTTCCATAGAACATGTCTTTACAAAATGGGACTCTTATTTGTCCATGTTGTGTAGCAGAAGTTGTAAATTCTGATGCTGAGGTTTCACCAGCGTGCCAGAGCTGGATGCAGGCCAGCGCTAATGTTTGTAATTGCAATGGAAACTGCTGTACCACCAAAGCAGAGGCGACAGTGACAAATGGAGCTACAGTTGGGCTGACTGGTTGCTCTGCTCTTAAGGGAGCTCAGATTTCCCCTGCGAGCTTGATTCACAACCTGCAGCTGATCCATTTCTGTTTACCCTCTGTTTTCTAGATCCTCTTTTAGCAAAGTTGGCTTCATTTTCCACACTGTTGATTTTTTTATTTTATTTTTATGATCATACAAACTGGCCATATTGGTTTTAAGAAGCTATATTTCCACTGTCACCCCCTCCTCTTATGTACAATACAAGGTAAAGTAAACACAGATTTAGTCATTTGTTCTGAGTTAAGTGTTGACTTGAAGTGAATTTACAGTAAAATCCCCATCAGTGTTGAAAATGATTCAGAAAATTTAATTTGTAATTCAGAGTTAGACTCATTCTTATCAGTTCTAACTTTCATCTGAAAAATGCCTTAAGGTAAAGTATCTCAAAGATATAAAACATTTGTTTTCCTAGTTTAACATCTTGCTGGACACATGAAGGAATTTGTTTTCCTGATGAATTTTAAATGTATCTGCCTCTATTTACATAGCACTAAATTTGCACGTCTAGATCACATATCTAGATCTAAATCACTGGTTTAATCAAGATATGATACCAGTATAGTGGAAGGCGACTAGGTGTTGGTCGATATCTCAGATTCAGTCACGATACCCTATTCGATTTGATTTAGGATCAAATAGTGTAGATCAAACATGGTTTAGAAGAACTTCAAAATAAAGCCGTTTTCAAAATAAAAGTTTGTTTCATAAATGGTTATTCTATCAATTTTTGGTCAATTTTGGGATTTTGGATCGATGCCATTGGCTCATTGACCATATAATTGATGTATCAGTGTAGATCTATGTATTGTTACTGTATACCCCTAATATCTAGTACCTGCAGTATGTGCTTCTTGATTAGATTGGATAGTTTGCAGGAATAATTGTATTCCACAATGTGAAATATCTATGGTAGTTGATAGGACATGAATCTATTTTTCTTATAAGAAACTGTCACAAAATTTATTTCACAAAACTCTAATGTTCAAAATTGCCTATAAGGAAGTAGGATGGGTGGAAAGTGGTGATAGAGTACAGGTGGACTGTCAGTGTGGAAGGTTCGCTTTAAACTCAGTCCATCCCCTTCTCGAGAATGTTGTTATGCACCAAAATTGTGCATTTCCTGCTTTAAAAAATAAAAAAAAAGCGTGGCCCCGACTGAGTGAGTGGTGCGTTTGAAAAACAGCATGATCTGCAAGAAAGTGTTTGAATGTTCTACCTCTACAGGCATCTGTATGACCCATATAAACACTCAAGGAGGTGCAACTATTCTATATGTTACAAAGAAAAAACCCCAAAACAAAACAGAAAAAAGCTAAAATGGAAGAGAGAAATTGAAGCTGTGTAGTCATGTTTGTAAATGAGTATTGTGCTTCCTGTATGACCTCTTTGAAAGCCATTTCTGCAGTGTTGAGGTGCCATTTTCTCAGTAGTTTGACTGCTGATTGGGAAAACAACAGAAAAAGTTAGTGTTGATGTTACAGTTCAATGGACAAAGCATCATCACAAGCTTAAGGTTATGCATAAAATATACATTATAAAAAATTAATGAAAAAATGGTGAGGTTTAGACTTGCATACACAATTACAATTAATCATTGCTGAAAAAAAATATATAATTGGGGGGAAAAAAAGAAAAGAAAAAAAAGCCAAAACACATAACCAGACAAAAATTCAAAATATTCCCAATCATATTTATCAGTAATCATCAGCACCTTTTAGTCCTCGTTTCATTTTTCTGTCAGTCAGTGTGGGTGGGGTGAGGCTTAGAGACTCATGGTTATAAATAGATATAATTACAGGTTGACATCATGTCAACTCTAATTAAAACAAAATACAGAGTAAAATATTTGCAGCTCATAATTTATGTGCTTTTTGTTGTGACACTATTGGACATGAGGACAAGATGTTTTCATGTTGATGGTTTTAAATCTGCAGGCTTGTGGCGTGAATTGCTTTGCTTGCTTATTTCCATAGTGAATCAAGCAACTTCACATTAGACTTGGCTCATTATTTTACATCTCATTAAATATGAGTAAAAACCAAGAATGATCTATGTTATAATCCAGGGTACTGGTCGGGAGATAGGAACCAAACCCTGGACTTCAGGCAAGTTATCTTAAGAGTTTAATCTACAAGCAAGCAGAAAGAGCCGTTAAGACCAGATGATCGACTAAGAATGAACAAAAATCAAGCAAAGGACAAGGTCGTGACGTTCTGCTCGACTCTGTGTCGACTTGTCAGGCGGAAGTGTTGTAAACGCTGTTTGGATGTTGCATGACAGAAGTCACATGTTCACATCAACCTTGTTACGATTCAAAAAGTCTGGTGTTGTCAATGTCTCAGTGTTTTAAAAGCCGTTTCAGTCCCTTGCAATACACAGTGCAGTAACAGTCACTATCCCAGTGGCATAAACACCCTTTTCCTCCTATTTCCCCCTTTAAAACACAGATTTAACTAAAGGCTTAAATGAGTTTGTTTAAAAAACAAAAAACAAAAAGTAAAACCACCATCTTATAATGTTATCTAAAGCAAGTTTATAATAGTTTTGGATTTTTAATTAGTTTAAGTTTTTATTTAGATTTGACTTTTTGTTTTTCAGTTTAGTTAGTTCTTTGAGCAGTTTTGCTAGTTTTTATTTTTTGGAAAATGCTTAGTTTTAGTTTAGTTTTTATTAGTTTCAATGTTGGTTTTATTTTGTATTTTTATTTTATTTTATTTTTTTCCATAAATTATACAAATTTGTCTGGTGTGACAATCAAAATCATCAGAAAGTCACTCAGAGTAAAACCAGTAGAACAAAGTAAATAGATTAAATAGAAACAGATTTCATATCAACCCCAAAGGCTTATGTGTCAAACAAATTTACAAAATCTAAAACTGAGGATGGTTTTGCAATAATTTTAGTTAGTTTTGTAAAGACACAATACATTTTCGGTTAGTGAACGTTTCTCAAAAAATGCCATTTTCATTTTTATTTCAGTTAACAAAAAAGGGTTATTTATTTTAGTTTTCCTTAGTTTTAGTTAACTGTAATAACCTTGATCTAAAACACAGTAAAAAGATTGTTGTGAAGTGCTTTCTCAACCCAGAGAAACTGTTGAGCAACAACAATTAAATTGAGAGATGGAGTTTTAATATCAGAAAATTTTGAATTCCCTCTTTAAAATGTAAACAAACTGCGGAAGAAGTTCATGGAGTTTATGGAAACTTTAATGTGTGCAGGGCATCCTGTTTCTCAGTCTGTATCAGTGGAAGGTGATGACATATGAGGACTACACCTACCCACCCTGGTCCATGATTATGGGCTGGCTCATGGTCATCTGCTCTGTGATCTGGATCCCCATCATGTTTATCATTAAGATGCACTTGGCCCCCGGCACCATTGTTGAGGTAATAATTTATATGAAACTGTAGCAAGACATTGTAATGTATATTTTGTTTTTGTCTCTTTCACACACAAAGACAACACCACATACACACAATCAGTCTCAGAAATCAGTGGCCCCAGCCTTAGCTGCAGGCTGAGGATTAAGTTGAGCATTTTACTGGAAGTCTTGTGGGACTCCTCTAAATGCTTTGATTAATGGGTGATGATGATTGTGGCTTTTTGTCCAAACATTTTTATTTTCTCAGCATCTCTGACTGTAGCTTCAATCCAAGATTTTTTTTTTCCCAACTTCAGAATTTCATGTCTTTGCTTTGCTGAACTATAATTACAGATTGTAATCATTGTAGCTTTTTACTTTAGCATCAAGCCAAAGTTACAGTATGTGGCACTACTGCAGAACAAATTCAATCCTCACAGGTTTTGATGATGTTTTTCAACCAAAAAGGAAAACTATACTTTCATGAAAGAGAGATCTTCATTGATATACACTATTTATTGCAAATCTCCAGGTAACAGGAGAAAACAGGCAATATATAGAAATTAAGTTCAAATAATTACAATTTACAGTTAAATCTAACTATAAACCAGTCAGGTAAATTCAGTTAAATGCATTCTGGTTTCAGTTCTGTAAAATACAATTCACCCAATTCAACTCACTTAAAATCAGTTTGAATCAAACTTATTAAACTAAGATTCAGTTCAGTCTTAGTCTTAGTCAAGTTTAATCTGGCTGCAATAAAGTTTCATTTCAATCCTGTTATTGTTCAGTTTAACCATAATTTATTTCAATTAATTGTTTAGTTCAGTAAAAGGTTCAGTCCAGTTATAGTGCAGTTCATTCACAGCTGGGCATCACAATTATTTCAGCATTTAATTCCCAATTCAGTCCAATCATAATCCCAAAGCAATGAACTTCATTTCAGTTATAGTAATTTCACTTTGATTCAATCCAATTATAGTAGATAAATCCATAGATGATTCATGTGCAGTTAAATGCTTTTCAGTATAATTTACCACAGTTAAATCAGATTAAACCATACTGAATAAATCCAATTATAATCTGATTCTATCAAACCCAACTCAATATAATAGTATTCCTTACATGCCTGTAGCTTAGAAAACCAAATAATCACATCAAATCTTCAGTTTGATTGAACAGCTTGCATCCATGTTGTCATGACGCTCATAAATGTGGATGAAGCAGCCTTTGTTTTTCCTCCTGCAGCGTCTGAAGTTGGTCTGCTCCCCTCAGCCTGACTGGGGTCCTTTCCTTATGAAGCACCGTGGAGAACGCTACAAGAACATGATTGATCCACTTGGAACCAGCTCCCTTGGTCTCAAACTGCCCCCAAAGGACTTCCAGCTTGGTTCCTACCAGTAGCAGCCATCCTGGGAGCAACTCTGCAACCACTTCCAACTCTTGCAGGAGGTACCAGGAGGGGGGGGCAGGATGCCTGCTCACAGGCTATCTTCTCCTTCTCACCTCTCACCCCCCTCCTCCTCCTTGCTCTTTATCTTATGCTTCATACTTCACCATATTTACTTCTAGTTCTCCTGTCTTTATCACAGATGTGGAAACAGAATGTCTTCTTCCTTTATTTCTTCTCCTGTCCTCTCTCATGGAGGAGTGGCTGCTCAAGTGGAGTCTGCTTTTCTTCTTCATACTCAGTTAAGGGGCAGCCACTGTCTCTCTCACATGACCGCTGATTTTTTTCCAAACTTTTCCCAGGAAGCCGTATTCCAAGAGAAAAATTGTGTCATAAAATGACACAGCTCAGACTGCACTTGCAATATTAGACCATAGCTGCTCCCTATGGAGTTGTGTGTGTTTGTACGTGTGCGCGTGTGTGTGCCATTATATTTGTCCGTAGAGATAACGATCCATGTTGGTGCAGGCAGACACAGAAAAAAAGAAACTTGAGCACCAGGAAAAAGAAAAAAAAAAAACACCACCACCACCACCAACAACAACAATGGGGAAAAAAAGTTCAGTGAGCTTAACGGGGATCTGCGTTTGGTTTCATTTCTGTACAAAATTTAATCGAGAATACGAAAGAAAAGAAAGATACAATATGCTATGTTATTAGATTTTGTTCCTATCCAGGAGTATATACATATATTTATATCAGCTATTGCTCAGTCGCTCTTGCTTTGTCAAAAATAGATTACAAGATCTGCAATTTGTGCCTCCTACGTCCCAGTAGAGTAGCGAATACATACTGATTACCACTTTCACTGGATACACGTTGGCCTTTTAAGACTCAGCAGTGTGATAGACGCTTGGATCTATTTTTCTCTCTGAACCTGGGGGACCATGTATGATACCCTCTCTTTTTGTCTACTTATTAAGTTGTATTATCGTTGTATTATCCTAGAATGTAGCATTGCACCTTTGTAGAAAACCACTAGAATAGTCTATCCATCCTTTGATAGGCGATATCTGGGCCAATTAACCCTTTTCAGGTCTCAAAAACTGACCTCACAGTCCCTCTCTGAGCATATATTTCAGATGTGTATTAATGTGTTGTGAACTTGTAAAGCCATCTATGAAAATCTTAATCTTCTTCACATTGCACATTACATTAGTAGTGTCAAAATATTAAATATATGATATAGAAATATATGAGTATATATGCATATACAGTCATATTCATGTATCAACTGGTCAAAAGATTGGGATCCTTTTCACATTGAATTTAAAGGGAAAGTGATCCAAATTTATTTATACAGTGTATATATATATATATATATATATATATATATATATATATATATATCCTATGTATGTTTGTATGTATACAGAGCTAGGAAGACAGAGATTGGGTGTTTGTGTGTGTGTGTGTGTATCCATGTTTCTCTTGCAAAGCTGGAATATTTTGTATAAAGTGCACTCTTCATGAAAAACGACAATATCAAGTAGTGTGTGTGTTGTTGCATTCTCACAACCATAGGAGCTGCTGTTATGTGTGAGTAGAGAAAGATTAGACTAGAAAATTGCCTCCTTCTCTCCAGGAAGTGTACTTTGTCTTTTGATGTTTTGTGGTAGAGATTTGGACACCTCTTTGTCATTTCAGACTTATCCCTCTTGCTTGTCTGTGTGTCCACATGAAAACAGGGTCTCAGGTATTCAGACTACTTTGGTAGTTGCAGGAATAATGGCATCCAGTGCACAGAAAACAGGCAGCAGAGCTACCTTCATGCAATGGAAGCAGTGTCCTGAAAGCTTAAAATCAAAATACAACTCTGTGAGGACCTCTAAACAGCTCAATTTTTGCTTGCTGTGGCTGCAAAGGATGTCTAAGTGACACAACCAATGGTGAGAAGTGTGAATTGAGTATCATTATGTTTGTGATGTACTTAAAAAAAAGAGCAAAAACAAGTAAAAAGTAACATTTTGAATGTTGTGCAATCAACTTGAGATTTAATCGACAGTTTACTGCAGTGTGTTTTTCATATGGAGAAAGTGGCACCAGAGCTTTTAACAGCTTTCTGGGTTCCGAGTAAACACTGTGGTCCATGAGAATCAGACATATTGCTGCAATTTAGCACCTGCTTCCTTTTAAGCCATGCTGTTCAGACACCATCAGCACAACTAAGCTACCGTGGGTGTGTTTTCGAGGAGTGTAAAAGTCATCTGCAGATGTTTCACCACTGTAGCTCAGCAGGTGATTGGACTGGCTGTACTTTGTAAGCTGTGGATCCTTTCACCTCAAAGTTTCCACTCAAAAATTGCTCATCTGACCAGTTGGGACGGTCTTTTCTTGTTGTCACAAAGTCATGATTGACTTGATTACACTTTTAACACTGCAGGCTTTTCATTGTATTCTAACGCAGGATGCAATAACTGTTGCTAATAGTTTAAGGCTCTCCCTTTCTATTTCTCTAAGCCATGATTTTTCATGACCTTGACATGAAAATAGCACAGATACAATTAAAGAGGTTGTTTGAAACAAAACATAATCAGTTAATGAGCACAAAGATGTTAAATAGCTTGCTTGCTACACTGTGTTACTTTCAAGACGTCGTGCATTTCCTTCCATTTGTTTCAAAGTGTTGATAATGTGTGTTTGTGTATGCTTGTATGTGTGTTTGTCTCTGTATTAGTAATGCAGAATTCCACTCAACTGTCAATCACAGGTTTGCATGGCCAGTCTCAGAGTAAAATGCAGAAAGAAGCAGAGGACTTACAGGCAGTTTTTCCTGGAATTCCTCGGCTTGTTGCGCCTCTGTCTTTTTTTTTTATGTCAAGAGGATCTCTGAGAATAAATGTGAACTTGAATTCTTGAGTATAGAAAACTTTTAATGGTGATCTGCTCCAAAAAATCTAATTCGACTGCTTCTTAGCAGTGCAGATAGGGGCTGCTAAAGAAGTATTTTGCTTATAAAAAACATATGTTGTGTGTAGTAAGGATGTTGTTCAAAACAGAAAGACTAATGAAAAAAAGCCTTTATGCCCTGAATAATTTTACTAATTTTATTTAGGGCCACAGCTTATAAAATATAAGTTTTGTGTCCCTGAGTTTCCATTTAGACAGGGATTCCTTGCATTTGGTGTAAGAGGGGGAAAAACAGCTTAGGGTTTAGTTAACCTCACTGCTTCATATAATGTATCAAGTGAAGAGCTTGCATGTGCAGTTTGTGTTGCTGTAACTCAATGTCCATGTAAATTTACCTTTTTTCTCTTAATAATATAAGTCAGTGCATGTTTACTTTAGAGAACTTTTGTTCTACATAAAGTAAGAAACAAAGGGTCATTGTCCAGTTACAAAAGAGGTAAAAGGAAAAAAAAACAAAAGGAAATGTAAATTATTTTGGCCTACAAGTCAACTTTGGGCAGTATAAGTAACCAAAGAAAGAGTACTTTAACTAGGGTAGTGAAAACAGAAAATATAAATATAAAAAAAAAGGAATGTGTCATCAGCGTATAGGAAGTCAAGATACTGCCATTCATATAACATTTAGTGTTCTTTGATGTTTGCCAATACGTTACAAAACATCTTCAGGTAACCATTGGCCTTATAGATGTTCTCTGATGGTAGAAAATTATATGTATTTCAAAAATAACACCACAGCATAGCTGTCTGTCTCATATGGTACCAGTATTCCTATTGTTATGTCTGTTGTGTCTTTTTGGCACTTTATTGTGTGACCTATGGCTACATAGGTTAAATTTCTAATTACTTGAGTAATGTCATATATTTCTGTGTGTTTTATGTGAGGTACTGCTGCCTATGGATATAGATATGTGCCTCCAACCGCCCATGACATTCATTTGATTTTAAAATTGAAATAGATATATTATGAAAAAAATATGTTTTAAAATGTGTGTGATGTGTAAAAACTAGAAAATATATATATATATATATCATAAATGTGAAATGCATTTATTTATTTTCAACATCATCAATCTTTGAGGCCCTACCTCAGATTTTGTATTTATGTATAGAAATGCAATTGGATTATAGTATCTTTGCCAATAATAATATATCGCTATTATATCATGAAATGTATAATGTATGAATCAATAAATAAATGTTATTGTTTATTTGTTGTCGCTGGCTTCTTTCAGATCTGTTTGCTGCATACAAAAACCATTAATATGATAATTAGGTTAAGATTTTAAAAACCTGTGATTAAATCTCTCACTCAACTTTTATATTTAGCTGAGGAATAAAAGTGATATGTTGTTAGTTATTGACCAGGAAATTATGATCAAAGAATATACGAAAAAGGGAAAAGAAAAAAAAGAGTATATGAACACTTTGGTAGGCGTATTGACTGGTTTATGTGATGCTGAATATTTGATATTTGAATTTATTTGAAAGCAGCACACTGATTTGTACATCATATTATGCAAACAAGCAAATAATGAGACAGATTGTAGAAGTTGATTGACTCAAATGTTTCACTAACATCAGCATTTTTTACTATGAAAAAGCAGGAAAATAACAGTACAGTTACAGTAAATGGTAAATGTTGTAGCCTGGGGAACCTGGAATTGAACCTCCGACCCTCAGTTGATTTTCATAACGTGACCTACAATCAGCTCCTAGATATGCTGCAATTATCCCAACACTAATACTGACACAAACTCTGACCATTTAAAATGCATCTTGATTGCATATTCTTGGATAATTCTAATTCTAAGTCCATATTCACCATGATGCATCGGAGGTGGGAATAGGGGATTATCACGCTTCCGTGTTCCGGTTTCCAGAACTTGAAACACTTAGACGGTCCACTTCCGGGCCAGTTCAATGTCCCTGCTCTGTTCCACTTCGTAAATTGAATAAACCCCAACACTACTAAAATTTTCATGAATTCCTGACTGAAGTGATACTAAGGAAGAAGTGGATCAAAGCGATTCTATAGAGTGAAGGACCGAACTTTATAATAAAACAATGTAGCACGTTTGTTTGTAGCCGGTGCAGCACAACACCGGCACTTCACAGCTAGCATTAGCATTAGAAGGGGAGCGTTAGCTGACGTGCCTAACTTTGTGCGTCTTAAAACACACAAACATCTGAAAATCGGGTCTGTACCCTCCCGTTTCAAGTGGAACAACTGGGGACTGCCAAGAACGGAGACGCTTTCAGATGCTTGTGTGTTTTTAGCCGCACAAAGTTAGGCACGTCATCAAGCTGGCTAATGCTAGCCTGCTAACATCAGCTGTGTAGTCTGCCAGCTACAAACAAACTTGCTGTGTTGTTTTATTATAAAGTTTGGCCCTTCACCGCGACGAATCGATCGCTTTGATTCACTTCTTCCTTAGCATCACTTCAGTCGGGAATCAATGAAAACTTAAGTATGGTTGGCGTTTATCCAAATTTCAAGTGGAACAGAGCAGGGACAGCTATTGTTAAAATGGCCCGGAAGAGGAAATGCCTAGATTCCGGAAACTTGCGGAAAGCGTGATAATCCCCCAATGTGGAGTCAACAAATCTTTACCACGTCATGAACTGTATTTGTTCTGCCCAGCCACTGAACCAGGTGAGTTCAATCAGCCCAGTTTAATTCAATGTGCTGATTGGACTCACCTGGTTCAGTGGCTGGGATGGGCAGAACAAATACATGACGTGGAAAAGACTTGTTGACTCCGCAATTCCCACCCCTGATCTCTTCAGTAAGTCCTGGGTGTACAGCTCATCCTCGTCTGGCTTTGATGTGACCAAAACTAGTGTAGAAGCTATCCTAACCAGATGCCTGAACCACTTTAATGTAGAGGCATCTACTTAGATCACCAAGCTACTTGCATCATCCCTAAAGGTGAACCCAGCCACCCTTATCTCTGTTAATTGTATTCACAATCGCTTTTGTTTTGGTCTCTACCAATTGTGCATAATTATAAGGTTTACTGTATACCAACTGGTAAACAGACACCTTGAGGTTTTGACTCTGCTATTGCTTCACCATGACAGGCCAACGCACAATCCGAATCCGCATTGCTGGAGATGCTTCCCATCGATCTGTCAGTATTCAGTGCAGGTATGATGACCTAAGCTTGGTTTATCCTGCCAAAGGATGAAAAGCTTTACTGACATTTAGATAAAAAGGAAATGCAGAAAATGTGTGCAGTCTTAAGTTTACTGTTGTAACTAAAGTTGGAAAGCAATGTGCTGACCAGAATTGGTAACCTCTGTAAGAAAAGACCTCATATATTTCACGGAGGCAGAGCTGTGAAAAGGAAAGCCAAATATGTGTGACTATTATGAAAGAACGCAGTAGTGAATGATCTACAGTGTGCCCCTTTCTAAGGATGTGAATGAAGGAAAGTGAGTATGAGTGATAAATTAGCTCTCACACAAAAAATAAGACAAAAGAGAAGAAAAAACCCAAATGAGGTCAGTGAGGACTAAATTTTCTCGAAGCAGAACTTAATTCTTAGTGACCCATGACTTAACTCTTAAACTACCAAATTTTTTTATTATTATTTTAACTTTTGGAAAAAAAAAAAAAAAAAAAAAAGTTTGTCAGTCTTTACCATTGTATAAAATGGCAGGTTTGAGTAACAATTGATTTTTTGTTCTTTTCTTTTCTTATCTTTTTTTAAAGCCCCTACTGTACTTTGGCTTTGGCTCGTAAGTAGTGAATACCTCCAGGTCGCACGTGAAGTCATGCACCCAAAACAGTGCATCAGCCAGGCAGCAGGCACACTCAACCACAGTCAGGCTTGAAAACAGCATGCTGTTCAGCTGTCTCGTAGCAGCTGAAGTGTGACAAGATGTCACAGAAAAAAAAAAAGATACGTTTCCCCCCAAAATGTGGCCATGTGATCAGTCTGGATACTTTCTGTTCAAGAAAAGTTCACCAAACGAACGTCCAATCGTGTTGGCTTTGAGGCTGGTTGAGGTGTGACGCAACGAGAAGCGACAGTTCAGTCTTAACAACATGGCAGCTTCAGCGGATGAAGCTATTGTCACAGCGTGGATATCCCTCAAGTTTTATCGGAATTACAGAGTATTTTTTCACTGAAAGAAGAGCAGAGCACTGCTCCAGAGGATTTTCTCAAAGGAAAAGATGTTTTTGCTCTTCTCCCGACTGGTTTCGGCAATTTTTTGTTGTTGCTCTGTTAGTACTGCTTCGTTGATCTGATTGGTTGATTTGGCTCGTCTATCACCAACATAGGTCGTGACAGACAGATGCCTTATCCAATCAGCGAACCAGTATTTTCGCCCCTTCCCAAAACTACTCTAACGGATGATTCCCAGATGGATATGTGGAAGCAAATCCATCTGGCAGAGATAGGTTACAAAATCAGATCAAAGATCAGATTTTTGATCTGACATCAGCAAGTACTTTTCTTTTCATTTTAATTTTATTGAAGAAAAATCTTGTTGAGTGACCGTCTTTATCACGTACATGTTGCTACTAATCAGTCAGAAGAGGATGGCTTGTTGGTTTAATTCACAGCTACACACTTCATACAGCTACACAATACAATTAAAAGAAAAATTGTGTTTATTTAATTTACTATCATCTAGTGGGACTGGAATGTGCTGACAGCTGGCTGTGTAGATCCATCGACAAAAAATGTCTCATGCTTATCACAGACACTGACAGAAATTTAGCCACAATCTAATTTTGAGATAATTTTATTACCAATAGCTGGGTGAAAGTTATTAATATTCTCCCTATGACCTCAGATAATAGAGCTGTGACTTTTCTCATCCTGTTGAGTCTCACAGCTACATTTGATATCATTGATCACAATATTCTGTAACAGATGCATTAACATGTTATTGAGATTAAAGGAACCACATGAAGATGGTTTAAAAGCATAGATTCCAGTTTGCTCATTTGAAAGATGAGTCTGGTACACCCCAGAGTAAGACTACAATAAAATAGACTGAATTGTTCTGTATTTTTAAATGTGCCTTGATGACATTGCATGCTGATCTGAATCTACAGTGGTGATGTTCAAAGAATCTCAGAGGATCTACAGTTATGATTGTAGCCTGGAACAGAATCTATTTAAGTTATACATAGATTCAAATATGTATTTTATTTCTCTACCTTCGAAGTATCTACATGTTAAAAAGAAGAAATAGAAATAAAAGACATATTTATTTGTTATGTTTGGTCCATGTGGGACATGTGACACTAACAGGTTAAATTTGCGAGGGATCATCGTCCAGCAACTTTGTGACTTGATGATTGATATACAAAATTTTTTAAGCTACTCCTGATCCACTTCACTAAATTTTATCCAGCTGTCACTTTTCCTGGATGTTGTGGATTTGATGAAAAGATATTACAAAAACTATTCTTTTCAACAATTTACCTGCTCTGTCTGAATAAGTAATAACCTAACACAAATAACTATAATTTTTGCTTGAATTTGTTGTGCTCCTCAGTTTTTGCCGTGTTTGATCACAAATATATTGAAATGTTTTCTGTCTCGCTCACTCTTCGTAAATGGCAATGTTTTTTTCTTTAGAGCCTGAAATTGTAATTTCTGTCTATCCTGTCAGCAGAGACGCAGTAAGGGGGAGGTGGTTGGTGAATAACTACTGCTTTCCCCCCCCCCATTTTCCTCTACAGTATAGAAATCTTGATGTTGGATGACGACTGTTTCTGCCTGCCGCTGTGCAGTCTTGGCAATGACAACATGTCAACGCTTTCTGTTGCTTCTATGGTTCACTTGTCAATAAAAACCCAACTATTGCAGGATTAACATTCCTGCTTCAACTGAAATGATTATTTCTTTCAATGAAATCCATAAAAAGACAATTTATTCAACTTTACTGGCAAAACCACTCAGTGTGACACTTGTGGAAATAAAGAATTATGCAGACTGTGCTGTAAAGATTGAAATGCATATTAGAGTTGTATCACATTGTGTTGTGTTGGATTGAACACGGTGTGACCATGAATACAAGGAACTGATTCAACATCATTCACATTTTATTGTAACTAAGAGCTGCACATGAAAACTTAAAGAAAGCAGAGCAACTCAAAACATGTTTGCTACCAATTCAACTAGACAAAACACCTGGGGTCTGCCTCTGTGTGTAATTCAGCTCTTCAACGGACCACACTTTCTCTATTGACAGGAGGATATTAAATCTCCTTCAGTAACAAGAGAGGAGGGTGCAGATGTGTCCGTCTTGGCATGGCTGATAGAGGTCAGCTCTGTGTTCACCCTGTTGCTGTTTTGTGAACTGTGTCAGGAAATAAAACAGCTTCTGTGTTGTAGGCTTCATCCACAATCATGGTTTTAAGATGAACACTGCTCAAATACTGCTTCAGATGTTAACTTGAGCCAGTGTAACAAGCCAAATAATGTACTCTACCAGTGACTCCTGACACCCTCAGAGCAGGGACAGGGACTGGACAGTCCTGGAGATCTTTTATGCTTCCTGCTGCAGCACACCTGAATCAGATTAATGGGTCGACATGCCGAACTTGTAAACAAGTTGTTGAGGAGAGCCATTTAATTTCACCTGGAAACAGGTGCGTTGCAGCAGGGAAGCTAAAACCTGCAGGAATGTGGCCCTTGAGGACTGGAATTGTCCATCCCCTTAGAGGGAGTTAGTTTCTGCCATTTAGTGATCCTACTATTTTGACTCAGCTTTTTCTTTTTTTTTTTTTCTTTCCTCAGCATGTCATACAGA
Source organism: Atherinomorus stipes (assembly GCA_023101725.1). Classification (NCBI taxonomy): domain Eukaryota; kingdom Metazoa; phylum Chordata; class Actinopteri; order Atheriniformes; family Atherinidae; genus Atherinomorus; species Atherinomorus stipes. The sequence continues at coordinate 145,858 of JALJCO010004111.1, forward strand.
TACAGATGCTGTTCTGACATGCATCTTAATACACCAACTGCCATGGGGGTATTTGGTCCTCAAATAGCGGAACAATATATTGTTTGTATTCTCAGCAACGAGTTCAAATTGTTTCTGCTGGATGATATTTAACAGTTTTCATTAGGGGTGTCAACGTTTGCAATTTTTTCTACATGTGAAATCGGGACTACTAACCGTCATGTACATACCAGAGATTAATGATCTTTAGGTTGTAGATGGTGATGTCACCTACGCATCCCACCATACTCCCTCTGTCATGCTAAATTCAGAGCAGAATACAATGTAGTCGAGCCAAAGTAAGAATCAATCCAGATCAACTGAAAGACACTAAAAAGTGTAACTACGAAGAAAAAGGTGAGTAAACAACATTATAGCTTCAGTTTGTGCACGCTCCCGTGAAGGCTTGGCTCGTGGCTGCAGTTACCTGAAGCACCAGTCGCGGCGGTCGCGAGTTTCATTTCTAAATCTTGCCTCTAGTCCCTTTAATGATGTGTATTTGAATAGCAAATGTAATGACTTAAAAGCCAAAAAATGTCATTTGGAATTCCCACAAGTCCAGCCCCCTCGACATGTCAACACTGTTTTGTTTTTTTTTGTCAAGGGGAGCATGTGACGAATGTCGGTCGTTTTGTCGACCCAAAGTCCCATCCCTACTTTAAACCCTCTTTGCTTTTGAGAAACTTGGGTCTTTTTTTGACTATGAGTTGCATAGTAAAAAAAAAAAACTGCATAAACTCGGTTTTTGGCCAGCTTACCTTAAAGGTGTCATCACCCGGAAATCCCACTTTTTCACGTTAAAACATGTGTATTGGAACAGGACCTCAGTTATAACGTGCCAGAAACTCCGGAAAGTGAAAGTAACTTCATCTTTGAGTGCGGGCGCTCTCTTCTCACCAGAATCGGCCACAAGCACGTGCTCTCCACAGTACGCGAATTGAATTTTTTTCTCCAAATGACGTGAACGAGAGAGGCTGCTAGCTGCTAAGTTAGCCTCTTTAGCACCACCTAAAAGCATCTGATTACCTGCCGGGGAGTCAATATGATCAGCTGTTATGACATGAACTAGAGAGGCTGCGAGCGAGCTGCTAAGCTAGCGTCTTTAGCACCACCTGAAGGCAGCTGATTACCTGCCACGGAGTAGACCAGCTTTGTCAGAAAGGACGCCAGCGACAAGGAGAAGGAGGGGGGAGATTGCCATGCTGAGTTGCCTCGGCAGAAGTTCAGCAGTTTTCAGTGCTTTAACAGGAGGGACAGCACTACCAGGGAGCAGTGCATTATGTTTATCAGTGAGGATGTGCAGTCAGTAAGTGTTGCTGCTGTGTAACTTACTATCTTTTGTATAAGAGACCAGTAAACGGTGGTTGGTGAACGGACAAGCTGCTAATTTAGCTACAAAAGCTAACACTGTTTGGTTAACTTCATGTCAGAAGTCCGCTCCTTATATTCATCAGAGTCCAGCCCTTTTACTCCGCGGATCCTCTCCATCAACCGCACTTACGTTTTTATCATGTTTTTCTCTGTTGGGACATCATTTTCCTTCACCTGCTCTGTCCTGATAAAAATTTGTTTTGGCTTTGACGTTTGCCTTGTGAACGCGCTTGCAGACAGGTCTAACTCTCGTACGTATTCTTGCGACAAACAATAGTTGGGGATAAAGAGGTTAAAATGAGCTCATTAAATTTTCGTCCCACCCAACTAGAATTAAAAATTCATTTGAAGATAATTTAAGAAGGATTGTGTATGTAAAACAGCAGGTTATGACACCTTTAAGACCTAACTTTTGGGACTCCTCCTCAAACACGTAGACCTTCACGAAGCTGGTCAGCAGTCGTGCTGAACAGGGTGGTCATCAGCGTATTCGAGATCCTTGAGGATGTAGTTACGAAGGAGCACCCCAGGGATCCGCTCACAGACTCCTGACATCAGGTGGTCAATGACGCAATTAAAAAGTTCTGGAGCGGCAACACAGCCCTCCCTTACCCCGCTATTTATGGGGAACCACTCGGAGTCATGGCCATTCACATGCACACAGCTCTCAGCACCCTGGTACAGCTGCCTAAAGAGTGTGATGATTTTGGCTGGAACACTGAGGAACACTGAGGGACACTGAGGGACTTCAGGACGTTCCAAAGGGTCCCCTGGTCCACAGTATCAAAGGCCAAAGTATTAAGGATTTTTGAGATAGGGCCTCATTTTCGAGTGAGCCCGGGTCCTACTTATCGCTGGAGACAGTTTCATCTTACTACATCTCATATTCTTATTATGGGTGGTCCCTGTTGCTAACGCAAGCATATGTCAATAGGAATCTGCTAGCCTGTCATTAACAATTGACCTATGGCTAAACCACGCCCCCAAATGCGATAGCCAATCACAGTGCGCACAGCTATCCCATACACTCGGACATTCTCTGCTTGAACGTCCATTGAAATGCATTGAAGTTAGTCCGTTTTTGTTCGTTTTTATGTGTTCTTTTTTGTTTAAAATGGTCAAACGGTGTGCATGGGGTACATGCAACTTCGACACTAGGTATCCTGAGAGGCTGGGTGACAGGGTGTATTTTTTGCCTTTTACCAAGTCACATCAAGCCAAAGTTATGCGGCAGAGCACAACATCAACTAAACGTGGATAAAATTAACGAGGATGTCTACATCTGTTCTAAGGTAAGGCAACATCGTATTTGAGGCAGCATGTTGTCACTTTGCTTGAAAGAAATATGAATTTACCTTCCCTAACGTTAGTTTAAGTTGGCTAACACTAGCTAAACATGCTAGTTTTGGTACGTGCAACGGTACATAAGACGCTGTCGTGCAGTACAGGTGTCGTATAGTAACGTCGATAATGACACGCCTCTGGCTTTCAAGCTGCAGCCAGACTGCTTCGCTTCCGTGGCTGTTTGATCAGTTTTTGTCAGATGATCACTTTTTGGCACAACAACAGCCGTGCAGTAGTTTGTGCAAGAAACTGAGGGAGCGCGCACTAGTCACACTCCAGAGACTTCACAGGCTTGATTTCTACTCCCAGTTTAAAGCCTGTGAACAATTTCTTTTTGTTTGTTTGTTTTGTTTTTATGTTTTTTAATTTATCTTGTCATGATCTCTCTGTCTGATCACGCGTCTGCTGTCCGTGTTGACAGCTGTCATCACCCGAGATGTCACATAGCGCCTGTCACCGAATGTTGTTTGTCCAAGTGAGTGGAGGGGGCGTGGCTTAGCCATAGGTCAATTGTATCCACTCCACAGAACACCTGAGGCAGATCAGTTTTAACACAAGACTATCTGTGTAAATGCCACAGTAGTGTTTGGATATTCCAGCAGGCAATGCAGGTTTTATAATAGAGGTCCAAATGTCGTAGTTTGGGGGCAGGCAGGGGTTTGTTGCCATGTTGATCCATCTGGTTTAATGTGGTTGTCTTGGTTGGGTTTGTAACTGTTTCATTTTCACCATGTTGGGTAGTTGGCCCTGCGATGGCTAGTCAGCTGGTGGGGCTGCCATCTAACGAAATGAAATGAAATGAAACGAAATGAAAATACTTTATTTATCCCAGAAGGGAAATTCAGTATTGTAAAAGCTCACTTTTTTTAAATAAAGAAAAAAGTCAGTCAGTCTTGTTCTTTAGGGTGATGGCTGCTGGCAGGAATGAATTTCTGTATCTCTCCATCCTACAGCGAACCTGACGCAGCTTCCCACTGAACACACTCTGTTGATTCTTCACCGTGTTGTGGAGAGGATGGGAAGTTTTTTGGGATGGAGACTGGGATTTAATTTATCTTATTTTATCTTATCTTTTTGAATTAATTTTTTTTAAATCTTGTACTACTTAGGAGTAATTTATTGTTAAAATTACCTAATGTTTTTTTTTTTTTGTATAGATAATTAGGGGAACTGTGTTTTTATGGAGTCGGCCTGAGTTCTCATTTCGTTCATGTAGAAATACATGTAATGACAATAAACTAAACTGAAACTGAAACTGAAACTGGAAGAGTCCTCCATCATCTTCATCAGCTTGTGCAGCATTCTTTTTGAACGATCAGCTCCAGCGGCTCCAGAGTTATCCCCAGCACAGAACCAGCTTTACTGATCAGCTTGTTTAGTTTATCCAAGTCTCTGGTTCTGATGCTGCTGCCCCAGCAGATGGCTGCAAAGCTAATTGCACTTTCCACAACAGACTTGTAGAAGATCTGCAACATCTTGGTGCAGACGTTGAATGATCTCAGCTTCCTTAAGAAGTAGAGTCTGCTCTGACCTTTCATGTAGATGTGGTCAGTGTTGTATTTCCAGTCGAGTCATCAGAGTATTTCTGCAGATGACAGGACTCAGAGTTGTACTGGAAGTCTGAGGTGTACAGTGTTAAGACGAATGGTGAGAGTACAGTCCCTTGTGGTGCTCAAGTGCTGCTGACCACCATCTCAGACACACAACCTTTCAGTCTCACAAGACCACACTGTGGTCTGTTTGTTAGGTAGTCATAAATCCAGGTGGTTGTGGAGGATCCACCTGGAAGTTATGGAGCTTCTGACATAGCAAAGCAGGCTGAATAGTATTAAAGGCACTTGAAAAATCAAAGAACATGACCCTCAAAGTGCTGCCTGACTGGTCCAGATGAGAGTGGGCTCTCTGAAGCAGGAAGATGATGGCATCTTCAACCCCAAGCCTATTACGATATGCGAACTGTAATGGGTCTTGAAAAGCATGCTGACGGGCTGCAAAACCTCGGCGTAAGCCGGCGGTCCCGGGCGGAACTGCTCATTAGTGCCAACCTGGTGCCATAAGGCCTCCCTGGGGATTACAGGCTCCCCATGCGCCAAGCCTGGGCAGGCACCAGGTAGGGTTAAGCTGTCACACCTCGACAAGGTTACACAGTTCCTTGTCTTGGTGGGGTGAGGCCCCCAGGACAGTGACAATTTTTTTTTTCTTTAATTAATTTTAATTTAATTTTTTTTTTTTTTTTTTGCTATGAGTTGATTTTTATTTCACTTTTTTTTCTTTTTTTTTTTTTTTTTACTATGAATTGAATTTTATTTCACATTTTTTGTGAATTTTTTCCTTTTTTTACTATGAGTTGAAGTTTATTTCACATATCAGAAATGTCACAAAGACAGGATTTTGTCATCTTAAAAAGTCTGTCCATTTCTCTATCTTGCCAGCAAGGAGGTGCTGATGTAGGTTTTCATTTCTAGTAGATTAGATTACAGTAATGCCCTGCTTTCTGGTCTTCATAAACAAAATATCTCTAGTTTACAATTACTCCAGAACTCAACTGCACGTGTTCTGATAAGGACCAGAGGGTGGGAACGCATTACACCAGTTTTGAAATTGTTTCATTGGCTCCCCGTACGTTTCAGGATTGATTTTAAGGGTCTTATAATGGTTTATAAATATCTTAATTGTCTTGGGCCTTCTCAATTATCTGACCTATTTTTAAATTATAAGCCCTCAAGCACTGGCCCTCTGGTTGTTCCCAATGTTTGAACCAAAACTCATGGTGAGGCCTCGTTTCACCAATATGGGATCCGCCTTTGGAACGGTCTTCCTGAGTAACCTGATTTACATCATCTGGGTGCGTTCAACAAGTACACGCGGGGGCGTTCCCTTTCCTCACGCACTCCATCTGAGTAAGGCGACAGTTATAGGTGATTTCGTCTGGTTAGAGAATAATAGGAGCCAATCACTAATCGCGGGTGGGACTTTTGAAGGATGGGCGGCGTTTTGGCCGGATGTGATGTAGAAGCACACTTTGCACATTCGACAAAAGTCGTTCACAGACTGTACACCGCTCGTGATGTTCGCGGTGATCCATAGCAGGAATATTTGTAACACGACGAGAGGCGGCAAGATGGCGACGGCGGCAGACGCAAGTGCTCGTAGCTGAGCTCAATCTTGGATCTCTATCCCTCATCTCGATGTCTCTACGCTAGTCTAATAGACTAACATATTGAGAATAGAATTTAAACAATCCCAACTCCCAAAAAAACTGCTTTTCACTTGGTACTCACTCGGTTACCCCTTAACCGACCGAAGCGCCAAGCTAAGCTAAAAAGCTACATTGCTACTGTGTGTGGATTCTGGTCCTCAGCCTCTGTCGACATGAAGCCAAGCGAACAAGGAACGAAACGTAAAGAGAAAGAAGCTCCTAAATACAAAGAAGGTATGATTTTTGGAGTACCTCTAAACATTAACAGAACACAAGCAAGCTCCTCGGCTACCACAACATCTACTGCTTCCTCTGCTAAGACCGATCATGATTACGCAGCCTCTGAGTCCCGCGCTTGTGACCAAGATGCTGATCTGATACCTCTGCCTGCCTCTACCCCTGACACACCGGTTAAACCAAAAGAAAAAAAGCAAAAAGCAGAGATATCTTTAGCAGACTTGCAGAATAACATTGTTGCTGCTATTAACGCACGTGCAGATAACCTGGAGGGCATGATCACTAAGAATGCAGTGAGCATCGAAGCCCTGAAGAAGTCCATTGACTTTGCCTTTACAGAAGTTGAATCACTTAAGTCTGATATGAAAGAGGTTAAAAGTAACAGTGGTAAACATGACCAGCAGATAACTGAACTGCAACTTAAACTTAATGAGGCTGAAAGATATGGAAGGAGGTGGAACCTCAGACTCCACGGTGTCCCTGAAGGCAACCCAGAAGACATCAAGGACAAGGTCTTTAACATCTGCTGTGCTGTGATACCAGACTCTCGGCAGGATCTTATGAACGGCATCGATATCGTCCACCGCCTAGGAAGAAACCAAGGAACAACAAACAGGCCCAGGACAACTATCATCCGCTTCACAAATAGATCCACAAGAGACCTTCTGTGGAGAGCAGCAAAAACCAGTGAATACCTCAAAAACAACAAGCTGAGATTTGCCGAAGACTTAACTGCTGATGACAAAGCAACGCGAAACAAGCTGTGGCCGTTAATAGAAGCTGCAAAGAAAGATGGAAAGAAGGCATACTTTGCAGGTACCCGCATCATCATCAATGGAAAAGAGATGCGTCCAGAGCAGCTCGCTCATTCCCAGATGGATACATCATCCACTGACCTAGTTTCCCGCACTTAGTCCTTTGTGACTTTCTTCCAAATGACAAGTTAAAGGCTTACTCCAAAACATGGGTTCTGTATCTTAAGGTGATGTGAGACTGTTAAGCTTACAGTTTATAGTTTGGATGATGACAGTTATTTCTTTGAGGAGGAGAAAATACATATAGAAATTGAGTGGAGACAATCATTTTATTTTATTTTTCTCCTGGCCTCCTTTTTGCACTGTTCTATATTAATGTGCCATCAGCCGTTACGCTGTTTACAAAATACTTTTCCAATTTTTTTCCCCCAAACTCTCAATTTATTAACCTCCCCTTTTGCCAATATTCTTTAATTATTTTGTGTAGATTTATCACCTCTTAATCCACTCCACACAAAACTGAGTATATGTCCAAGGGGACTACTGAGAGCCTTTAATTTGAACTTCAACCTTAAGGTGATGCTGAAAAACTGTGCCTTTATCAATAGAGTTATCGGGGAAAAATGAAAGAAAATAAGGGGGAAGGGGGTGTCCTTTGTGACTGGAAGATAGGTTAAACCTCTTACTTTTATCTCTAAGTCTCAAAGCTTCTTTCTGTTGGTTCTATCTGCCTGATAAGGAGATTGTTTGATTCTAGTTCATATTCTTTGATCATCTATTAAGGGATAGAGATAGTCCTTTATACTTCCTTAATACTCGGTTTTTTCAACTTTTTATATTAGTTGTTTCTAACAGTGTTAGAATGTCTTTTTCTGTTTTCTCTCTTAACGCCAGGGGGTTGAGACAGAATATCAAACGAAAAGCTTTATTTCTATTCGCTAAGCAGCAAAAAACAGACTTTTCCTTTTTTCAGGAGACACATTCAGTTAAGAATGATACACAGCTGTGGAAAGCACAGTGGGGCAGTGATATTTGGTTATCACATGGTTCAGAAAGGGCAGCAGGTACTGCTGTTTTAAAAAATGGCTATAATGGTGTCGTATTACATTCTGAAGGGGATCCCAAAGGTCATTTCTTTATTTTGGTTATTAATGTCAATGATACCATAATCCTACTGGTAAACTTGTATGGGTACAACTCAAAATGTGAAAATGATGCATTATTTGACTCCCTAGAAGCTTGTTTTTTACACTGGTTATCTAAATATCCAAACGCTATGATAGTGATGGGGGGAGATTTCAATATTGCCCTTAATGGTTTACAAGACCGATGGCCTCCACGAGCCAATTATTACATGGCCTCTAACTTGGTACAATTTATGCATAAATTTAATTTAATTGATATATGGAGACAAAAAAAATCCTGATATCAAATCATATACGTGGAGCAACAAAACGTGTGCCAGCTTATCACGTATAGACTTTTGGCTGGTTTCTAATTGTCTTGATAGCAATGTTATTAATGTTAATATCCTACCTACTCCCCTAACTGACCACAAAGGAATCTTAATTCAAATCTCCCTAAGCCCTAACATTCACTATAGAGGTTCATATTGGAAACTGAACAACTCTATTCTAAATCATGATGCTGTGTCTAAAACAGTCCATTCTTTAATTAAACGTTTTTGGCACAAATCTCTCATTGAAAAAAAGTTCTATAAGAATTGGGAGCTTCTAAAATTTGAATTGTCAAAATTTTTAAGAGGATACGGAAGCTCAATTGCTAAGGCTAAAAAAGCGGAAGAAGAAAATATTATCTCAGAAATAACATCTTTCACTCAAAAACTACCTGGAAATCTAAATGAAAACGAACAAAGACACTTAATCAATTTACAAAACAAATTAGATGACATTTATAGAATAAAAGCTGAAGGGGCTTTTGTGAGAAGTAGGAAAAGATGGCTGGAGGAAGGAGAGCAGAATACTGCCTATTTCTTTCGACTAGAAAAATTTCGTGCTAAAAACAACTCATTACAAAAACTTAATATTAATGGCAACATTATTGATGACCCTGGAGTTATAGCAAAATATTGCTCGGATTTTTATTCTAAATTATATGAATCAAAATATGATGAAGAATCCACCTGCCAATTTTTGCAGTCCTTGACAGACACTAAAACAATTGACACTGACTTGAAAGAATTTTGTGACAAACCACTCACACTACAAGAGGTCATATCTGCTATCGAAGACCTCAAGCTTAATAAGAGTCCAGGCACGGATGGTATTACTTCTGAGTTCTATAAAATCTTCTCCAAAGAACTTGCTCCCTTCCTCCTAGGTCTTTTCTCAGAATGTATAGATAATGAACTTCTTCCCCCTACCTTAACTCAAGGCCTCATAACCGTAATACCAAAACCAAAGAAAGATTTACTACTCATCGACAACTGGCGTCCTATTTGCTTACTTAATACTGATTACAAAATATTTGCATCAATTTTTGCTAAAAGAATAAAAAAGGTTTTGGATTACGTAATCGATGAGACTCAATCTGGATTCATGAGTAACAGACATATTTCCAATAACATCAGATTAGTTTTAGACTTAATTGACTATTCAGATTTATGCTCTGATGAAAGTTTCATCCTTTTTTAGACTTTTATAAGGCTTTCGACACTATTGAACATAAATTTATATTTCACGCCTTAGAGAAGTTCGGATTTGGTTCATACTTTAACAGTGCTATTAAAACAATGTACACAAACGGAAACTGCTCAATTAGATTGCATGCTGGTACTTCCCCTCGTTTTTTCCTTAAGCGAGGGGTCAGGCAGGGATGCCCCATATCGCCTTATCTTTTTTTGCTCTGTACTCAACTTCTCTCTGACTTTATAAAACTTAGCCCATTAAAAGGCATCTCAGTTGCAGGCCGAGAAATTATCATCAGCCAACTGGCTGATGATACGACATTATTTCTAAAAGATCTTTCTCAGATACCTCTAGCTATTAACTTAATAAATAACTTCTCTATTGCATCGGGACTCTGTCTGAACATAAAGAAATGTGAATTGTTTGCTTTAAAATATTGTAACCTTCCTTATATTGCCAATATACCTGTAAAAGACAATATCACTTACCTAGGAATTATCATTTCTAAAAACACAGAGACCAGATGCAACTTAAACTTTGATCCGATCATTGACAAAACCCAGAGAAAATTCAATCAATGGCTACAAAGAGATTTATCATTGAGAGGTCGAGTTCTGCTGACGAAAGCTGAAGGTTTATCACGTCTTACATATACTGCTCTATCTCTTGATGTCAACCAAAAGACCCTAAAAAAATTGACAAAATGTTATTCAACTTTGTATGGAAAAATAAAAATCACTATATGAAAAAATCAGCTATTATGAATTCATATGATAAAGGTGGCCTTAACTTTTTAGACTTTCACACTTTAAATAACACTTTCAAAATAAATTGGCTCAAACAATTCCTTAATAATCCATCCTCATTTTGGAATTTTATTCCCAATTTCATCTTCTCCAAATTAGGAGGTCTAAACTTTCTTTTACACTGTAATTATAATATTGAAAAAAATCCCCCCCAAACTATCTTACTTTCACAAACAGATGCTTCTCTCCTGGTCATTAATCTACAAGCACAATTTTTCCCCACATAGATACTACATATGGAACAATAAAGACATCACCCACAGAAACAAATCCTTATTTTACCCTTTTTGGTTCACTCATAACATACTCTTAGTTCATCAGTTATTTAACCCAGATGGGTCATTAATGACATATCATGAATTTATCTCAAAATATGGTATTTTCATTCCTGTCAATGAATTCAACATAGTTAAAAATGCGATACCTGATGGTGTAATTATGTTATTTAAATGTACAGCTGAATTGAATCTACCACCATCAACCTTTGATCCAACCAAACTTGAAATTGGCCAAATCTGTTTCTCCTCAACACGCAACAGCAATCGTCGTATACGCTCATTATTTCAAAAGATGTTGCGACAGTTCCATATGTGGTATCCTATTGGAACACACTGATTAACAATCTTGATTGGAAAAAGATTTGGAACTTACCAGCTAAATACATAATTAATAATAAGGTAAAAGAAGTGTCTTTTAAAATAATTCACAGGTTCTACCCATCAAAGGTTTTTCTACAAAGATTCAAGAAAGATATCGATATAAATTGCTTCTTCTGTGAAGGACACCCTGAAGATATATTTCATTTATTTTGGTCTTGCCCCTACTCTACCAGATTATGGAAGGATATTTGTCATTTTATTTCTTCTCATATTGTTCCAACCTTTTCCCTTTGCTTTGAACATATATTGTTTGGCTTCATTGACTACCCTCCAGAGAAAAAGAAGCAATTCTATATCATTAATCTTGTTATTTATTTAGCGAAATGGCACATCCATAAATGTCGGTACACAAATCAAAAGCCACTTTTCTCTGTGTTTGACAATGAAGTCAAGCAATATATTAAAACTATCAAACATTCCACTAATATGAAAGCCATCAGGACGATCAATTCATGTGCTCTTTTCTGTGTATTTTTGTAGTGTGCTTCGTGATATATGTTGCCCATATGTAAATCCTGCTCCTAAGTGACAATAACCCCTGGCGTACCTTTTGTATTGATTTGTACTGCATAATTTTTGAATA
>JALJCO010004112.1:0-297190 GCA_023101725.1 Atherinomorus stipes
GGGGTGTTTGGGCTGCGCTTTGTCTGGTCCCTCCCCTAGTAACCTGTTTGCCATGGGTGACCCTGCCAGGGGCATAATTTAGCCCCAGACAACATAGCCCCTAGGATCCTCAGAACACGCAAACCCCTCCACCACGATAAGGTGGCAGCCCAAGAAGGAAACAATTAAATGAAATGAAAAAAGATCTACTGTGTAAATTTGTTCGGAATTCTGTTTTTCTGAATTTTACCTGCTGATATACAAAATAGAGTAGCTAATTTACTCCAAACAAACTCTTGCTTCTTTACAGTACTTTGAGCATGAGATGACTGTAATTTTTTTCCTGTGTATAAATATGTTCAAAAATAAGTTTTTTACTGAGGCCGTGTCCCAAACCGCGCACTTGAGCACTTCAAACACTGTTTTTGAGTGTGTAGTGCACACGTGGTGTCATTTAAGCGACAATTTCAGTGCACTGAAAGTACCAGGATGTTGCCCTGATCACGCCCAAAAAATGCAGTGCAGAATGAAGCACACTACTCACACTAAATGGTTGCATCTTGTGAATGTGGAGGAAGAGGCGGGACTTTCAAACTGCTTTCAGAGTTGAATAATAGCGATGAATGACGCGGTGGCGACCCCTGCTGCATCGGAGACGGTATTGTACTTGATTTAAGTAACGTTTATGAAATGATTTAGACATAATCACTAATGTATATTGTGGCATGATACCAAGCTGCTCACTCCTGATGACAGTTATGATCTGGTCGTGTGTTTGAGGCTGTGGTTATACCAGCTCAGTAGAGTTAGCTCAGGTTAGCGGGCAATGCTAGTCCGTCACTTCCTGTAAGTGCAGTGCTCTGTTTGGGTCAGCATTTAGCGACAATAGTGTGCACTACAGACAAAGTACACAGTGCGCACTATGCACTGAATTCCAGTGCACTCAGAAAAGTGCATGGATTGAGACACAGCCTGAAAGTTATGCAATCCAATATGGCCGCTGCCTGGTGATGTCACAATATGCAAATTACATGAGAAAATTTACTACCATCACAAACTTTAGGTCATTCTGAATATTTCTCTCATTTACATTATAAATTTATCTCTCACCACTTCCAAGCTACAGGCTTTTGAAATCTTAAAGTCCAAATGGAAAATTTTCCGAAATAAACTCTGGCACCTAGAGGTTTAAAACAAGATCTTATATCTCACTGAAATGTTTCTCTTTAGGTACATTTGTCTTGAGTATGATGAGATAGTTTGACAAGAAATGAGAAAATAGACTTGGTTAGATTTGAGTTTTTGTGGTGGAGTGATTGGTTGGTGTTCAATAAAGCAGTCATTGAACCTGTCTCAAACCGCACACCCGCCAGAGTGCACTGGAATTCAGTACATAGTGTGCACTGTGTACTTCGTCTGTAGTGCACACTTTTGTCGCTAAATGCTGACCCAAACAGAGCACTGCACTTACAGGAAGTGACGGACTAGCATTGCCCGTTAACATGAGCTAACTCTTCTGAGCAGGTATAACTGCAGCCTCAAATACATGACCAGATCATAACTGTCATCAGGGAGTGAACAGCTTGGTAGCATGCTACAGTATACATTAGTAATTATGTCTAAATAATTTCATAAACGTTACTTAAATCAGTACAATACCACCTCCGATGCAGCAGGGGTCGCCACTGCTTTGTTCACCACCATTATTCAGCTCTGAAAGCAGTTTGAAAGTCCCACCTCTTCCTCTACATCAGCAAGATGGCGTCTGTTTAGTGCGAGGAGTGTGCTTTGTTCTGCACTGCATTTTTGGGCGTGATTAGGGCAACATCCTGGTACTTTCAGTGCACTGAATTTTAGGGGTTAACTGACACCATGTGCGCACTACACACTCAAAAACAGTGTTTGAAGTGCTCAAGTCCGCGGATTGGAACAGACCCATTATTTCCACCTGTGAGGACAGAGTCTACGACTCTGATGAATAAGTGTGGCATTTATATGGTTGTTTTTAAAATGGTAAATCAAGTTACTTCCTGACAGATTTTAATCTGTTAGGTAGAACATTGTGTCCAGTTATTTGAAAAAAGTGAATAGCTCCATTGAAAACTGTGTCAAGGCTGAGAATGTGTTTATGGTTTTGCTGATTTGAGGTGAAGTTGTGAGGTTTGAGTGAACAAGTTTAGAAATAGTGTGATATATAAAAGTTTTGTGTGTAAGCAATTGAAAAAAACTGTAATCAGTCAGTCTTGTTCTTCAGGGTGATGCTGCTGGTAGGAATGAATTTCTGTATCTCTCCGTCCTACAGTGAACCTGACGCAGCCTCCCCACTGAACACACACTGTTGATTCTTCATCTTGTTGTGGAGAGGAGGAAGAATCCTCCATCATCTTCATCAGCTTGTGCAACATTCTTTTTTGAACGATCAGCTCCAGCGGCTCCAGAGTTCTCCCCAGCACAGAACCAGATCCAGATCCAGAGGTCTCCCCAGCACAGAACCAGATTCACAGTTCTCCCAGCTGTTACAACCCAAACAGTGCTAGGGAGGAAGGGAAGTAACACAAGCAGACTTGGACCAGGAATTACACTTCAGTATGGATTTAATGACAAAATGCCACAACAGAAACACAAAATATGAAGAAGGACAGGGTCCTCCCTGAGTACTAAGCCCAAGTTAACAGAAACAATATACACAAAACAAAACAGAAGTCCTGTGACAACCAGTTGTCATAAAGGAGAATACCACCTAGTGGCAACACAATCTAACAACAAATGTCCCACTCGGGACTCAAAGAAACTAAAGAACCACACAAGCCCAGGTAAGACTGATGACAGTCTACAAGTACACCATTAAACAGGATTACAGCTAAATTAGTCATCCAAAAATGATCACTAAATACAAAGACAGAGGAAAACTGTTACAACACAAGTACAGTCCTGAAGTGGCAAGCTGTGACCCCAGAGTCAAACACAGCTGCACTGAATGATGGGCTGATGACAGCTTATAAAGGCCAAGTCCAACAGGGGGCAGCAGATGAGCCAGCCAATCCATGATGCACACAGCCACAGCCAGCAACTCCCAGAAGTGTGATGAAGCAGTTGGATTTGCATGCAGAACAAGGCCCAGATAACCAGTGAATCCTGGAAGTGGGATGAAGCATCCAGATTTGGATGCAGAATGAGGGCCAGACAGCCAATCACCTGCTTGTAGGAAACACACAGTCAACAGCAATACATAAACAGGCCTGGGCCGTAACACACCCCCTCTAAAAACTTAAACCTTGGGCTTATGCAAACAAAACGCCAAACACATGTACAAATACTCACAGGTGGGAAAGAGCATCAGCAACAGTGTTGGCTGCACCCTTTTTGTGCTTGATCACCAGAGGGTACTCTTGGACCATCAGAGCCCACCTCAAGAGCCTCTGGTTGATTATACATTCTAGCCAGGAACACAAGGGGGTTATGATCCGTGAATACGTAAATGGGTGCAGGGCTAGAACCAAGATAGACGTTGAAGTGCTGGAGTACTAAAAGCAAAGCCAGTGTTACCTTCTCTATGGTGGAATAATGCAGCTGATGTCGGTGAAACTTGCGGGAGTAGTAACACACAGGATGATCAGCTCCATCGTTGTCATCCTGCAGGAGAATGGCACCAGCTCCCACGTCACTGGCATCGACCTCTAACTTAAAAGGTCTAGCTAGGTTCAGCGTGGACAGCACAGGCACATGCACAAGCATAGACTTTACGCTCTCGAATGCATGCTGACAATCAGGAGTCCAAACATAGGCAGACTTGGGACTAAGTAAGCTAGTTAGCGGGTGCACTACTGTTGAAAAGTTGCGGCAGAAATTCCAGTGGTATCTAGTCATTCCAATAAACCTCTGCAATGCTTTTCTAGTTGTTGGAATCGGAAACATAGCAATTGCAGCAACTTTGGCCTCAACAGTGCTCACCCGACCACATCCAATCTGTTTACCTGAGTAAGTAACAGTCGCCTTACCGAAGTCACACTCTGCTAAGTTTAATGTAAGAGACGAGCTGAGTAAAAACTGCTTTAATCTTCCCAGGTGGATGTGTAAATAAATAGCTCATCAAGGTATGCACTACAGTTGGGGATGTCAGCAAAGTGGGTGTTTACCAAACGCTGAAAGGTAGCAGGCACATTATACATGCCAACAATTCATCACTGTATACTGTAAAAAACAGTCTGGGGTTACGGACGCAGAGATTTCAGAAGCTCGGTCAGTCAGGGGGACTGCCAGTACCCTTTGAAAAGGCCCAGCTTACTGACGTACATTGCGGCACCAATAGCGTCTACACAATCTTCGACACGGGGAAGCGGATAGGATTTTGTGACCGTAACGGCATTTACTTTTCTGAAATCTGTAATAAACCGAGGAGACCCATCAGGCTTAGGTTCTAACAGACATGGAGAACTCCAGGGACTGGAACTGTGCTTTGCAAAACCATGTTGCAACGCATAATCTGTTGTACTCTTTATCAAGACTCTTTTTGTGGGATTTGTTCTGTACAGGTGCTGTTTAATAGGTTTTGCATCACCGACATCAATGTCATGATACATGACAGTGGTGCAGGTCGGGATGTCACCAAACAGAGCAGAAAACGCATTCACTAAAGATACAACATCTGCTTTCTGCTCTTCGGGTAGGTGTCCCAATGTAGTGGGAAGAATCTGTAGCATTTCAGAGTTCAGCAAGTGCGGGGTCTTCTGAGCTGCATGATGTAAAGTTAAACCTTCATCTGGACAAGGTTCAACACCAGTAGACACAAAGTGTGGAGACGTCTTGGGTGTCTGCACTTGGTGTAGTTGTGCAGACAGCAAGGCTGGTCGTTTCACGGGGGACATCGTGTTTTAACATGTTGACGTGGCATACCTGTTTTTCTCCTATCAGGAGTACTTAACACATAGTCAGTGTCACTTAAACGTTCGTGGACGACGTGCGGTCCTGTGAATCGAGCAGTGAGTGTCGAGCCTGGTGTAGGTAGTAGCGCCAACACGCGATCACCCACTTGAAAGTGACGTGATACCACGTGATACAGAACCCCAGATCCAGAGTTCTGCCCAGCACAGAACCAGATCCAGAACCAGTTATCCTCTGCACAGAACCAGATCCAGAACCAGATCCAGAGTTCTCCCCAGCACAGAACCAGATCCAGATCCAGAGTTCTCCCCAGCACAGAACCAGATCCAGATCCAGAGTTCTCGCTAGCGCAGAACCAGATTCAGATTTCTCCCCGGCACAGAAACAGAACAAGATCCAGAGTTCTCCCCAGCACAGAACCAGCTTTCTTGATCAGCTTGTTTAGTTTCTTCAAGTCTCTGATTCTGATGCTGCTGCCCCAGCAGATGGCTGCAAAGCTGATTGCACTTTCCACAACAGACTTGTAGAAGATCTGCAACATGTTGGTGCAGACGTTGAATGATCTCAGCTTCCTTAAGAAGTAGAGTCTGCTCTGACCTTTCTTGTAGATGTAGTCAGTGTTGCATTTCCAGTCGAGTCTGTTGTCCAGCTGAACTCCAGGTATTTGTAGTTCTCCACCACCTCCACCTCCTCTTCCAGGATGTAGACAGGACTATGCTGCTTATTCTTGCTCCTTCTGAAGTCAACAATCATCTCTTTAGTCTTGCTGGTATTTAAGATGAGCTGATTGTTACCATTTCACAAACTGACTGACCAGTTCCCTGTACTCGGCTTCTTGTCCATCACTGATACACCCCACAACTGCAGAGCCATCAGAGTATTTCTGCAGATGACAGGATCAGAGTTGTACTGGAAGTCTGAGGTGTACAGTGTAAAGAGGAATGGTGAGAGTACAGTTCCTTGTGGTGCTTCAGTGCTGCTGATCACCATCTCAGACACACAACCTTTCAGTCTCACAAACTGTGGTCTGTTTGTAAGGTAGTCGTAGATCCAGGTGGTTGTGGAGGATCCACCTGGAAGTTATGGAGTTTCTCACATAGTAAAGCAGCTAAATAGTATTAAAGGCACTTGAGAAATAAAAGAACATGACCCTCAAAGTGCTGCCTGACTGGTCTAGATGAAAGCGGGCTCTCTGAAGCAGCAAGATGATGGCGTCTTCAACCCCAAGCCCATTACGATATGCGAACTGTAATGGGTCCTGAAAGGTATTCACTTGCTTGTTGAGGTGAGCCAGTAAGAGTCTTTCCAGGACTTTCATGATGTGAGATGTCAGGGCAACTGGTCTGTAGTCATCTGGTTCAGCTGGTTGAGGTTTTTTAGGGACAGGAACAAGACAGGATGTTTTCCACAGCACAGGAACTCTGTTCTGTCTCAGGCTGGTGTTAAAAAGGTGCTGGAGAACCGGACATAGTTGTTCTGAGCAGGTCTTGAGAACTCTGGGACTGACACTGTCTGTACCTGCAGCCTTGTTCCGGTTCAGTTTCTCTAGTTGTTTCTTGACCTGGTCACAGGAGACAGTCAGGCTGGAGGTAAAGACAGAGTAGATCTCAGGATGTCCTGATGTGGAGACAGAGGAGGTCTCAGGATGTCCTGATGTGGAGACAGAGGAGGTCTCAGGATGTCCTGATGTGGGGGGAGAGGAGGCTGTGTTCAGGTCCATGACAGAGCTGCATGGTGGCAGAGTGGAGGTGGGACAGGATAGCTGTGGGCTCATGGAGGGTGTGTGGTGTATTGGGTTGGCAGCAGGGGGGAACAGAACCTATTGAAGAACATGTTCAGTTCATTACCTCTGTCCAGACCTCCATCAGTCTGATCCCCCTTTAACTTAAAGGCATATGCCACCTCTGGGTGAAATTGAGCCTCCCCCGCAGTCCCCTGAGTTGGACAAGTGGACAGAAGCGTTTTCTCACCAACTCAGTGATTCTCTGAATCTCGCAGCACTGACATTAGCTTAGCTTAGCATAGTTGCTGTAATTGGGTGGTTTCTAATAGCATCACTTGGTGAAAGTGAACTAATTAACTTGAATTTTTTTTCCAATTACATTGCGCAGCATCTGGTGACAACCCTGTTTACGGAAGTTGGGGATGCTGTGCATGCTTGCTGCCTTTGTTACTATCCATGATGCTTCGCCTCTCTACTTCCGCAGCACAGCATATAGTTCCCTATTGAATGCTGCCTAGTCAGTCCTTTGATGTGAAATCAGCTTCTTGTTTGTACTCGATCAGAATGTGCAGATCACAAAATGTAATTGGAAAAAAATTCAAGGTAAAGGTTGAATATGGAACATTTTTATTAAAAGCTATATTTAAAAAAGAAAAAAAAAAAAACTCCACTGGTCGTTTGGGGGTGTACAGAATAAAGGTACAACATTTCCCAGAAAAATTATATTTAGCCTTAAAATAATTATAAAATAAATTTTTACAGGTTCGATAATGGCATTTTATTTACGTCTATGGATCACCGCGAGCATCCGGGAATTTTTGCCAAATTCGTCACATCCGGTTAGGTAGGAGGTGAAAACATCGCTTCGTTGCATACGGGAGCCATTGAATTACCTGCCTCATTACTCGTCAATCTTCGTTTATTCTACTTTGGAAATACCGAGAAGTCCCGCTGTGTATGGCTTCCATAAACATATCTATCACACGGACAAGAGAAGATGTTTGTTCCAGTTCCCAAAACAACAGAAAAAGTCCCGAACAACATGCTAAGTGGCTAGCTGCTATCAAGCCCATAAATGCTGACAGTTCACGCTGGAAACCATGGAAACATCTAACAATATGTTCGGATCACTTTGTGACTGATAAAAAAAAGCATATTGTGGTCTCACTTTTTAAACCCTGTAGTTGTTTTTGCACAGATGATAGAAAACACCATTAAATCAGTGGATGTACAGAATCACAGCGCCGCCCGCTGTTCCCGTCTCCTCAGGACTGTTAACGATTACGTTCATCCAGATTACTGCCATCAATGTTCCCACATAAGAATAAAAGCATAAAAAGCGGCAGAAAGGCATTTGCAGCATTATAAACATGCACAGTCATAACCAGTTACATACAGATGAGACTGCCGGTAATTTATAGCTTTATCAATGAGAGACTCCTGAGATGTAGATCAAAGAAATACCACCATTTCTTAAAAATCCGGGGGGAATTAATATTCTATAAAAAAATAAATGGCTTGAACACGGGGCTTACCTGATGAAACCAAATACATAATGAGATCGGGAAACTGATCATCAGGCTGTTATGTACAGGTAGGTTCGTCTAACCAGGCTGTAGCAGCAGAAGATGGGCATCACTTAGTCCAACAGATACTTGTTTAGCTTCGTATCTTCTTCTAGCGTCGGCAGTAAGACTTTCAGTATAACTGGACGTCATTTCAATAATATTTCAAAGACAGACCGGCGGAGAAAAAAAATTAAAAAGGGTGCAAAAGCAGTTTTTGAGGCTCATAGTCCATCAGACGCCGTTCAATTACGAAACATGTTTTCACCGGGACCAGCTTCGTGGTCACGTGAATTCCGGGTTGTGACGTAGGCTCGCGCTGATCCATAAGCCAATGCACACCGCCATTGCAGGTTGCCAAACCGTGGAGACGACGAGTGAAGCAGCTGCTTCAGAGCCCTGGAGATATTATCTGTTTCTGAGGAGGAGTGACCTGAGAAGAGCAAAACCTGGAGTAAATTTAGGTAAGGACTACACTAAATGGACCCACATAAACATTTTCCACGGAGTCAAAACACGGAAATGGCGACTTTCCTCCTGGATCGGTAAGCTAGCTTGTTTGCTAACATGGCTAACATTAGCTGTCAGTTATAAACTCCTCTGTGTTACTTGTTAGACATGCTGCAGACTGTTGGTCACTTGCGTATCGGCAGCGAGCCTGGCATCCCAGCGGCTGGAGTTGTTTTTTTACCATCGCAACTACAACCTAGACACGTATTGTCGCTGTTCTGTCCGTATTCCATATTCAACCTTTAATTAGTTCACTTTCGCCACGTGATGCTATTAGAAACCACCCGAATACAGCAACTAAGCTTAAGTCAGTGCTGCCAGATTCAGAGAATGACTGGGTCGGCTAAAAACCACTTCTGCTCACTTGTCCAACTCGAGGGACTGCGCTGGGAGACTTAGTTTTACCCAGAGGTGGCATGTGCCTTTAAAGCCGGTGATCTTCTTCATTCCCGACTACACATCCCTCACGTTGTTCTGCTGGAGCTGCTCTCCAACTTCTTCCTGTCGTCCTCCTTCACTTCTTAGTCTGTGTTTTCAGTTGTTTTTGTGTCGTCTTCAGTAACTCCCTGTCTCCATCCCTGAAAGCTTTCTTTTGATGTTCAGCAGCTTTTTCAGGTCACTGGTGATCCAGGGTTTGTTATTGGGGAAGCACCTCACTGTTCTTGTTGGAACGATGCTGTCCACACAGAAGTTTATGTAATCTGTCACACACTCAGTCATGGCATTGATGTCATCTCCATGAGCTTCACAGAGGACATTCCAGTCTGTGGCCTCAAAGCACCCTCTCAGAGCATCTTCAGCCTCAGTAGACCAGGTTTTAATCGTCCTCCTAATGACCGGTTGCTGCTGAACGATGGGCTTGTAGGTGGAGGTGAGAAGAACCAGATTATGATCTGATCTTCCTAAAGGAGACAGGGCAGAGGAGCTGTATGCATCGTTAGTATTTGCATAAAATAAGTCCAACATCTTATTTTCTCTGGTGGAGCAGCTGACAAACTGCTGGAAAGTTGGTAACGTAGCAGAGAGGGAGACGTTGTTGAAGTCTCCAGAGATCGCCATGAATGAGTTTGGATGCTGTGTTTGTAGTTTAGCTATGACAGAGCTGATGACATCACAGGCTGTCTCTGGTGCAATACCTGGTATTATATAAACCGCTACCAGAATAACACAGGCAAACTCTCTGGGTAAATAATATAGACAGAAACTCATAGCTAACAGTCCCATGTCTCTTTTGCAGATCTTCTCCTTGACAGTGACGTGTCCTGGATGGCATCAACGCCGATTGACCAGCACTGCAATTCCGCCTCCCTTTAGCTTGAGCTGTTTGTTTCGGTCAGCACAGACTGTCTTGAAGCCGTGTACAGACGCATTACAGTCCGGGATGTGTTCGTGAAGCCATGTCTCAGTGAAACACATGATACTGCATTCTCTGTACTCTTTCTGAGACCTTGTTAGCACTTCAAGCTCGTCCATCTTGTTAGCTAGTGATCTCACATTACCCATCACAACAGTTGGAAGAAACGGTTTAAGTCTCCATAGTTTTTCTCTCTGCCTTACCCCTGCCCTGCATCCTGTTTTCTTTCTTTTCAACTCCGCTGGGACACATCAAATCATAAGACACAACATGCAGACAAATCTGAGTATAAGGTGGTGAAACTTATAATACAAATTTTGTCTTAAAACAAGGCATTTTTATTTGTATAGTACATTTCCTATGCAGTAAAATTCAGAGTGTTTACATTAAAATATTTAAAGCAATACAGCAGGGTGCAGAAGAAGCTCTAAAATAAAACACTTCTTTGATTAGGTCACTGAGAGCATATTTGTCTTTTTTGATTAGGGTAAAATTTATTTAACTTTTTTCTTTAAATGAATCTGATTAAACAGTTTGTGAGCATTGGCCTCTTTTTCTGCCAGTGATCGTTTTCTGTTGATGTTGTGAGCAATGGTCTGTGCACCTGTTAAATTAACTATCAGACATAATCATAGTAACAGCAGGACTGTGCTCAGTGGGCTGTGCTGCAATTACTACCATGCAGGAGTAAGCATAGGACATGCCCAGACATGTGAAATGACCGTGCTGCAGATCTGTGGAATGCTCGCTGTACGAATGACCTAAAGGGTGGGGGGAGCGGTGGTAGACAGTACCAAGGCTGATCTGTTTAACTGTCGGGCCACACAAATAAACTCGCTTTGTCATACCAGTAAGGTACATGGGTTTCACCACCATCTGAGATGTTTTTGACCTGTGACTTGGTCAAATACCTTTTCATCTCATCTCACCAGTGTGTGAAACAAACCGTGACCTTACTGTGACAGAACCACACATTTTATATTCACCAGTGCTTTGTTTTTTGCTGCTGTTGTTGTTTTTTCTATTTACAATTATTTAGCTGTGAATCAAGACTATAAAACAATTTGTGAGCAATTGTCTTTTTTTCTTCGTGTTGTGAGCATTTGTCAGGGAATCGCTTCAACCACTACAACCTACCTCAATGTGATTGCTAACCATGTCCATCACAGGTTTGCATCTTCTGATGGCTACTTTCAGCAGGATAATGCACCATGTTCTGGCAAAATTTGACTATAAATGGGTCAAGCCATGTTTATGAGTGAGGAGTTTGTTCTAATAGTTGTTGAACATGCACAAAAGCTAAACCTAACGCAAAGCTGCAAAAGTGGAATTATTTATTCCACTTTTGTTTATACAGTGTCAGTGATTATGATCATTGCAGCATTTCTAATTTTCTATATCTTCGCTGCATCCACCATTTTTATCGAGAATTTGAGTAAATCTAGTGTTGGCTCCAGTCCACTTTTTAAAAAAGAAAAAAAAGTTTAATCCGATCAATGGGTCCGGACTCTACCTTTAAAGGGACTTGAGGCAGGAATTTGAAAAAAACCAAACATGAATGTCCCTTTTTTTCATACTAATGGGTGATGAAGCGCTAAATACCAAAAATAACGTTTCCACCCATGTTTCTCTCCGTTGCCCTGAACAAGCTGTGTGCTGCAAAATGCGCTGCAATTCGGTGTCCGAATTTTCCGCGCTGCCCTGCGGACGTGACGTCAAATGACGCTACATCCGCAGTTTTGATGCAGGAAAAAGACGGTCACGTTAAATAAAAACACTGTAAGCGATTGTTATGGATTATTCTGCCGTCAGGATACGATCTAGATCAACTGAAAGACCACTAAAAATTGTAACTACGAAGAAAAAGCTTGGTCAACAACATTATAGCTTTCCAGCTCTGACATGCAGACGTGACGTCAAATGACGCTACATCCGCTGTTTTGATCCAGGAAGAAAACGGTCACGGTAAATTCAAACACTGTAAGCGATAGTTATGGATTATTCTGCCATCAGCAAACGATCCAGATCAACTGAAAGACACTAAAAAGTGGAACTTCGGAGAAAAAGGTGAGTAAACAACATTAAAGCTTCAGTTTGTGCTCGCTCCCATGACGGCTTGGCTCGTGGCTGCAGTTACCTGTAGCGCCAGTTGCGGCAGTCGCGAGTTTCGTTTCTTAATCTTGCCTCAAGTCCCTTTAAAGGATAAAAAAGTATGTGGTGTTTTACTGAAGAACTCTAATATGTTCAAACAGTCGAGACATGGAGCTTGGACATCATTGTCCTGGATGTCCTGGCCAATTCTGTGCTTCCAGCTCACTGCGTCCTCAGCTGACCTGCGGCTCCTACTGTCTGCTGTAACTCAGAAATCACAGCAAATACAAGTTTGTTCTTGGCAAGAGAATTTCCATAAAACTGTAGTTCCACATGTGATGGAATAAAGGTGTTCACAACCGAAAAAAAAAAAAGTATGTGGTGCACATTCAGCTACGCAGAATTTCCTTGTTAAATTAAACACCTCCGTTCTGAACATATAGCTAATTTTTGGCACACTTTGTGTTCACCAATTCCCAGGCAAGGTTTTTGTAATGATTAATGAATGATCCAGCCTCATGAGACCATCCTGATCTCGCGAGCTTCAGGTTTTCACTCGCAGATCAGTCTGGCTACTTTCCGTTGAAGAGCATTTGAAGCATTTCACCAAACGAACGTCCAATCAGCGTTGGCTTTGAGGCGGGTTGAGGTGTGACGCAATGAGAAGCGACAGTTCAGTCTAAACAACATGGCGGCTTCAGCAGATGAAACTAGCATCAGCGTGGCTAATGCTCAAGTTTTAGCAGAATTACTGCCAACATGTTTCTTGTGTGCTAAGCTAACAAGCCGTTGCCGGCAGCAGCAAGAGTAGCCTGGCTTGTGGTTTCATCGTCACTGTTAGTGACGATGAAGTGACACTGTGACACTGTTAGTGTATATGCTTCGTTGATCTGATTGGTTGATTTGGCCCGTCTATCACCAACATAGGTGGTGATAGACAGATGCCTTATCCAATCAGCTAACCAGTATTTTCGCCCCTTCCCAAAACTACTCTAACGGATGATTCCCAGATGGATATGCGGGAGCAGATCCATCTGGTGGAGACAGGTTATTTGAAGGCTGCCCGTGCTGAAACCACATGGATAACACGGTGCCAGAGAAATGAAGCTCCGGTCTTCATGAGCAAGTCCAAGGGTGAAATCCAGTCCAGTATTACCGTTTCCATACATGGGAGACTGAAACGCAGGGAAGGGCCTCCTGTGCACAAAAACGTTCTGTGCACACAGCAAAGTTTATGTGCACAAGAAACCAATCACCTTTTCCTATAGCAGTCCCTCACAAGTTCTAAACACAAAGTAAAATTACAAGATATTGATTGATTTTGACTGAGAAAGTTTATTTGAACATAATGACAAAACATGAAAATCAAAAAGCCAAGAAACCATCGTTGTTCTACTCTTTGCATATTGTTGTTGTTGGTCCTGAGGAGGAATTTCCACTGTTATCCAGACTATTTTCTTCATTTAGGACTTATCTGTCATTTCCATGCTGCACACTATCAGAGTCTATCATATCTAACATATCAGTCATTTTCCCCTCCCTGCCTAACCAAGAGCACTTACCTGTCAAAAACTTGTTTATATTGGGTTGTAGCTTTCACTTACGAGCATTAAATCATCAATTCCTTTATACTATAAAAAAAACGGAAGGTTGATATTTTTCCTCTGTAATAAATACAAAATAAAGTCCAACATTTTCTGATAGCAACTTTTAGGAAATTGTACTATTACTAGGGTTCCTGCCCTTCATCCTGAACTTTACGTTTAACAAATGTGGAGCAATACAGTCCCGATGATTAAAATCCAGAGTAGCACACCTGAGTTCATAAACTCAGGAGATGTGGCGTTAAAGTGCCTGTGCCTGCCTGCTCAGCTTGCATCTTGCATTCAGCTGTCTCAGGTTACAAGTGTTGCAAAATATGCTTCACTAAAAAACAATAAGAAGCATATGGACCATTTTTTAACTGGTTTTGCTTTTATCAAACAGCCAAACAAACCACTTCTACTTAAGAAAAAAAAAAAGGGGGGGGGGGGGGGGGGGGGTCGTCTGCTGTCTTGCAGAGCAATTTGTGTAAACAAAGTATTGAAACCACCCTCAACAATTACTGTAATCAGCTGCTGGACTGCTCAACCTCTGTGACAGACCAGGATGTTCACCCTCCCTTCATCTGCACCTGCTGACTGTGTTACCCTCTGTGACGCCACCGCTGCTGGTAATCATAACCTCTTGTCAACAAGCATAAACAGACATTAAAGTTGCTGCTACTCCAGACTGCATTTATGAGATCGAGCTTGGACGCAGGTTTGGCCCCGGTAAGATCTTCCTCTGAGTGTACAGTAATTAGAGAGATTAGCTCAGCATGGTTTAGGTTCACCGGGCTCTGAACTCCATCAGAGCTGCTGTCTGCAGTGCCCCCACGTGGAAAAGCAGGAAAAATATTATCTGATAAAAAGCTAAGTGGAAGCCTGAGAGTGATTTATTGCTTGTCTTGAAGCAGTGGTTGTGCCTCTTGGACGTTTGGAGGCTTTTCAGGCAAAGTGTGTAGGCTGTATGTAGGCTGCGAGTGTGGTCTCTGCTGCAGGTCATAGGTCAGGTGGTTGTTAGCCTTTGACTGAGATGCCAAGCCGCAGACAGCCAGTCTCACCTCTCACTTCACCCTTGTTGTTCACAGCTGATTTACAAGGTGTGAAATGGGGAGAAAATACTCGAGCACAAAGCATGGAACACCAATATTCAGCTTCGTTAAAAGATGGGACAGCTAATGGTCGCAGCTTCAGCGAGACGTTCTGACATCCAGACATGCTGCTTTCACACGGTTTCATCCAGACATGCATGTTACTGACAAAGTGAAGTTGCATACATGTGAAATTGGACATCCACTGAAGTTGAACTGATGAGGTCAGAGTTTTCTACATTTCATGTTGCCATTAACAGTTGATTTTAGCTCAGCATCCAGCGTGCAGATCATTCAGCAGTGGAAGCTCAGTTAAAATATCCCTTTTCTACATGTTTTAGCTTGTAGAGCAGATGGCGTAATGAAGTACCCTTTCTGACAGCCCTTTTTGCTGATTTAGATGTAAGTATTAGAGTTTTTTCTTTGTCCGTCTCACCTTTTGTGGAGAGCGGTCTCCGACAGCTTCTGTCTGCTGTGAGGAGGCTGCACCTTGACCAGAAGCATGTTAATCCACAAACTGCTTCAGGATACTGTTTTCATTTGTTTGATTGAGAACATATTTAGGTACAGTGTGTATTGTTTTTTTTTTTATTTGCCAGCCTTTTAACTAGGAATGTTCCACTGAGATCTCCTGGGCAAGAAAAGCATCTACACAACTTACAGTGGACAGCAGAGATGTTTTTAAGTCTTTGACCTCAAGTCCGGGTCAAGTCTCAAGTCACTTTAAGTTGTAATGAGTAATCTGACATGTGATGCCTGTGGTCTGGTCTGCTTGAAGGACTTCATTATAATATCCAAGGAATAGGCCCATTTCACGATTTCCGGGTTTATTGCTTCGACGGGGTACACGGACTTCCGGTTACAGCATTCAATGGATGTTAACATGGCGCAGTCTAAAAACAAAAGCTTCTGCTGCTGTGTACCCCAGTGCTCAAATTCCAGACAAAAACAGCCGTATTTACACTTTCACGAGTTTCCAAAAGACGAAGAGTTAAGAAGAAAATGGATTGTAGCAATACGACGTGACGAAGGAAAATATTTCAATATTCGTAAGGGCACTGACTCGCGCCCGCGCGACTACCTGTGAGCCGGAGCCCGGGAGGGAGGAGGTGATTCGTGAGCTGACACTGTCACTGTGTGGTCCTATGTGCAGCTGAGCCAGAAGGACGGAGGTGAGTGGTTCATCCTTGGCTTGAGTCCGGCTGCTACACATATTGTGAGCTTCCACTGCACCAGTTATTTAGTTTGTGTGCTGCGAGTGACGCCGTCGCCGAGCAACAGAGTGATTCCGTCATGTTGTGAGATACGAGCAATGACTTGGAGCTCACTCAGGGCTACAGCACCACCTGCTGTAAAAATGAACGAAATGACTCGTTCAAGATTCGTTCTTTTTACTGTTCGAGAGTAGAAGATCCGAGTCAGCCAAAAGAATCGGTCTTCCCATCACTAGTTGTCACTGCTGAACAGTAGACCGGAAGTCCGTGTACCCCGTCAACACAATAAACCCGTAAATCGTTAAAAGGGCCTATTAAAATTCTGTACTCACCTTTACCTCCCAGCAGCCTGTAACCGGACTGATCTTTAGCTGTACATGACAAATACTCTGTCCCTCTCCTTGGGAAGATGTCTTTGCTATACCGAATTATGAAAACCTTTAGATCAACATGGACATTTATTCAGACTGCTGTAGTAAATCTGCTCTAACTTATCTAAGAGTTTTTAATGTGTATGTCACGGGGGTGGTTCTTTGCCGATACCGGCGACTGCAGGAGGAGGGGAAAGAAAGACAGGCCTCGCCAGCAGGTGGTGGTTAAAAGAAATAAAAGCTTTATTAAAGAAATAAAACAAATAAAACTACTAAACTAAAAAGTAATAAAATAATCCTAAAAGTCCAACCTAAAAAGTTATAAAAGGAAAAGGATTAAAAAGGCTAAAAAGGGGCTTGCAGGGGTGGCAGTGGCCGGCGACCCTCTCGGCGTCTCTCTCGGCGTCGTCCCGGGTCCATGGCAGCTGCTCCTCCCGGCAGCCGCCCTCCTGGCCATAGGCTCCCCCGGGACTCCAAGCCTGCTTTGTGGCCCGGGCAGTCACTCCTCCGGGCGGCCGCGCCTCTGGCCGTAGGCCCTCCTCAGTGGGCTCCGCGGCCGCCCTCCGACTCCCGGGCCACTCTTCTGCGTCGCCGTCGCCGTCTCCACTGTTGCCGCCGCTGCTGCCCCACCACTGCCTCGAGCCCCCCAGCCGGGGGACTCACGTCCTCCCCCGGCTGCGCCTCCTGGACCCAGTCCTCAGTCCTTCAGCTCCAGTCGCTCATCCAGCTCTTGTCCGCACACCGGCTTTTATTCTTTCAGCATTCAATTAAGTCAGGGGAGGAGTCCTTCTCCCCAGGTGCTGCCAATCTGTTCGTTAAAAGCTCCCACAAGCTTGGGAATAAAAACAGGGTTAAAACCACACAAAAAAACCATTAAAAAGCATGCTAAAAACCAAGCTAGTGGGCAGAGTCCAGTCTCTGGCAGCACCCGGTTGTTCACCCTGTGACATGTACCAACAGAGAATTTTTCAAAACTAATCCTGCAGTTCATAACATTTTTTTTGTCTGAATGTGGAGAGGAGACCGATATACAGATGCGGACATGAAAAAGTTCCTCCTTTTTCTGCCGGAAGTGGTGCACTAATAGTGCAATATCACTGGCTGAATGATTTGTCTCACGAATACGTCATCACGCACAGTGATGTCCTTGTTCTGGGCGTTCATTTATGTTCTGAAATCGTTTCCCCTGGGCACACAGGCATTTCTCTGTGCGATTGAATTAGCAGACAAGTCACGGGTAAGTGGCTGGCAGTCAGCAGAAAGGGGAACTTTTTCATGCCCGCATCTGTACTGCACCTTGCTGCAGCTGTCCTGTAGGTTATAAACGTCTTCTGCTGTAACACACATGACAGCTTGTAGTCAGATTCTGCACAAACCTCATAATAAGCCATTAATAATTTGACTCAGGTGTGTTGCAACAGGTTAACATGTCCAAACCTGGGGGACAGTGTCCACAGCTGGTGATCCTGCACTAGAGCTGAAATCTTTTTAATGCTTAATCTAACTGTGTGAGCTGAGTGCAGAAAATATTATTGATTTTAAAACTAAAAAAGCTTCAACATCTTAATAAATTTAGATTCAGTCCTCATTTAGATCCAGTTTCAATAAATACTTCTGATACTCCTGAACCAGCAACAGCTGGACTTCTCTAATAAACAGAGCCAGTAAACCTGCGTTGTTTACAGCACGGTCTGTTTCCAGTTTGGTCCCAGTTTAACGTTGTCATGGCAATGTCACTGTTAATGGAAACGGTGTTCAGTAAACTTCTCATTCTTCTTCTGCATACATTCAGTAGAGCCACTCTGATGAAGTTCACGTGACTTTAGTAAAACGGTTGAAATGAGCTAACGCAGCTACAATGCTAAGCTCGTTGCTAATCCAGCTTTAACAGGCTAGCTGCTAACATGAAGCTTTCACACAGTGACTAACCTGTCCAGGTGTGTTTAAGGAGGATGAAGGTGGATGTGGGGAATCCAGCGTCCCGGATTTTTAGACCACAGATGTTGCAGCATGATGCTTACATATTTGTCACTTTTATTAAGTTTTTAATACCCAAAGTTACAGCAAATAAATTCCATTGCAATTCAATTCAATTCAACTTTATTTGTATAGCGTCCATTCATGACAGTGTCACCTCAGGGCGCTTAAACAGACAGAAAAGTTCAGGTCAGATTCATAACAGTCTAGTTAAGGAAACCAACAGATTGGATCGAATCTTGACTTGACCCGGTCCAATCCTCCCATCCTGAGCAAGCACGGAGGGATGGCGACAGTGGGAAGGAAAACACCCTTTTAACAGGGAGGAAAAACCTCTGGCAGAACCCGGCTCAGGTAGGGCGGCCATCTGCCTCGACCGGCTGGGGGGGAGAAGACAGAAAGGGAGACCAACAAATACTGCAACGTTATCCAGCCAGATCTGCTGAGAGAGGAGAACACAGTTAATGATGCAATACTGTCACAGGTTTCTACATGGAGAGACAGAGATGGTGGGAGAGAAAAAGCCCAGTGCATCATGGATGTCCCGCAGCAGTCTAAACCTATAGCAGCTTAACTAAGGGAAGACTAGCCATCCCTAACTATAAGACTTATCAAAAAGGAAGGTTTTAAGCCTGATCTTAAAGGTAGAGAGGGTGTCTGCCTCCCGAACCAGAAGTGGTAACTGATTCCATAATAGGGGGGCCTGATAGCCAAACGCTCTGCCTCCCATTCTACTCTTAGAGACCCTTGGAACTACCAAAAGGCCTGCAGTCTGAGAGCGAAGTGCTCTGCTTGGAATATATGGAACTATGAGATCTCTAATATATAATGGAGCTTGGTCATGGAGAGCTTTATATGTGAGAAGAAGAATTTTAATTTCTATCCTGGATTTAACAGGGAGCCAATGAAGAGAAGCTAGAATTGGAGAAATATGATCTCTCCTGCTGGTTCTAGTCAGAACCCTAGCTGCAGCATTCTGGATCAGCTGGAGACTTTTCAAGGCATATTTGGGGCAGCCCAATAATAATGAATTACAGTAATCCAATCTGGAAGTAACAAAAGCATGGACTAGTTTTTCTGCATCGTCCTGAGAGAGGATGTCCCTAATTTTAGCAATATTACGTAGGTGAAAGAAGGCGGTTCTAGAAACCTGTTTTATATGGGAGTTGAAAGACAAATCCTGGTCAAAAATGACCCCAAGATTCTTCACTGTGGTGCTGGAAGCCAAATTAATGCATCCAGATCAACTATAAAGCTAGATAATTTAGTTCTGAGTTTTTCGGGACCAAAGACTATAACCTCGGTCTGGTCTGAATTTAGAAGCAGAAAGTTCAGGGTCATCCAGGTCTTTATGTCACTAAGACATCTTTGTAATCTAACAAACTGATTGGTTTCATCAGGCTTCATAGATAAGTATATCTGAGTGTCGTCTGCATAACAATGAAAATTTATGCCATGTTGTCTGATGATATTACCCAAAGGAAGCATATATAATGTGAAGAGAATTGGTCCGAGCACAGAACCCTGATGAACTCCATGAGTTACTCTGGTGTGTGATGAAGACTCGTTGTTGACATTAACAAACTGAAATCTATCAGATAAGTATGACTTGAACCAGTCTAATGCAGTTCCTCTAATTCCAATAACATGTTCAAGTCTCTGTAGCAGAATGTTGTGATCAATGGTGTCGAATGCAGCACTGAGATCTAACAGGACAAGTACGGACAGGAGTCCTTTATCTGAAGCCATGAGAAGATCATTAGTAACCTTCACCAGTGCCGTCTCTGTGCTATGATGAGCTCTAAAACCAGACTGAAACTTTTCAAACAGATTATTTCTGCTCAGATGGGCACAAAGTTGAGCTGAAACTGTTTTCTCAAGAATTTTAGACATAAAGGGGAGGTTGGATATCGGTCTGTAATTAGCTAATTCTCCTGAGTCAAGAGTAGGTTTTTTAAGTAAAGGTTTTATCACTGCAGTCTTAAAGGACTGAGGTACATATCCTGCCAATAGAGATGAATTGATCAGATCTAGTAGGTAAGTGTTAATCAAAGGAAAGACTTCCTTTAGCAACTTGGTTGGGATGGGATCCAGAATGCAGGTAGAAGGTTTGGATGCCACAATTAGTTTGGTTAACTCAGATATCTGTATAGGACAGAAATGATCCAGACATAATTCAGCATCTACAGATGTCTCTAAACCTGCTGGGGGTAAGATGTCGTTAGTAGCTGGGAGGATGTCATGGATTTTCTCTCTAATAGAAACAATTTTGTTTGTAAAGAAACTCATGAAATCGTCACAGCTGAGAGTCGGGGGAAAGCATGGCTCAACAGCACTGCGGCTCTTCGTCAGCCTGGCTACAGTGCTGAAAAGGAACCTGGGATTATTCCTATTTTCCTCTATCAATGATGAATAGTAAGCTGTTCTAGTCTTAGGTAAGGATTTTTTATAAGTTATTAGACTCTCTTTCCAGATTAAGCGAGACTCCTCTAAGCCAGATGCGCGCCATTTCCTCTCATAACGTCTAGATGTCTGTTTTAAAGCTCGTAGCTGGGAATTAAACCAAGGAGCTTCCTTCTTCTGACAGATGATCTTCTTTTTTAATGGAGCCACATTATCTAGTACTGTGCGTGTTGAAACTGCTATTTTATCAGCAAGCTGATCAATATGAACTGGAGTAAAGCTTGAATAGATGCTTTCTGTGACGTTAACATCTGGCATTGTAGGAAATAGTGATGAAATAGATTCTTTAAACTTGGTAACGGCACTATCTGATAAACATCTACTGTAATGGAATTTATTCTCAGCCATCGTGTAGTCAAGTAAAGTAAACTCAAAAGTTATTAAGAAGTGATCAGACAGAACAGGATTATGGGGAAAAACTTTCAGTTCCTCACTATCAATACCATACGTCAGGACAAGATCCAGAGTATGATTATGAGAATGAGTGGGTTCGTGAACATTTTGTGAAAAACCGATTGAGTCTAGCATAGATTTAAAAGCAATATTTAAGCTGTCGTTGTTATCGTCAACATGAACATTAAGGTCGCCCAAAACGACAACTTTATCAGTATTCAACACTAAATCTGATAAAAAAGTCTGAAAATTCAGTCAGAAACTCTGAGTAAGGTCCAGGTGGACGATACACTACAGCTAACAAAAGTGGTTTCTCTGATTTCCAGTTAGGATGAGAAAGGCTTAGAATTAAGTGTTCAAAGGAATTATGACTAATCGTAGGTCTGGGATTAATAAATAGCCCTGATTGAAAGACAGCAGCCACACCTCCTCCTCGGCCTGCGGCTCTAGGAACATGAAAATTTAAGTAAGCGGGTGGAGTAGATTCATTAATAGTAACATGATCATCCTGCTGCAGCAGGTTTCTGTGAGACAAAATAAATCAACATGATGATCGCCAATCAGATCATTAACTAACAGAGATTTTGAAGAAAGGGATCTGATATTTAATAATCCACATTTAATAGTTTTATTTTTCTGTTTTGTTAAATTTATTGTTTTAATTTTTATTAGGTTATTGTGATTTACCTTAGAGGTGTTTTTGGATTTTATTCTAAGGGCCCGGGGGACAGACACAGTCACTATGGGGGTGTGGGAGGGCGGCAGGTGGGAAACTGCAGAGAGGTGTGTAAGACTACAACTCTGCGTCCTGGTCTCAACCCTGGATTGTCAATGGTTTGACTGACTAACAAAATCGTCCAGATTCCTAGAAATGAGAGCTGCTCCGTCCAAAGTGGGATGGATGCCGTCTCTCCTAATAAGACCAGGTTTATCCCAGAAAGTTTTCCAGTTATCTACAAAGCCCACGTTGTTTTCTGGACACCACCGAGACAACCAGCGATTAAATGACGACATGCGGCTACACATGTCATCACTGGTCAGATTTGGCAGGGGGCCAGAGAAAATTACGGAGTCCGACATGGTTTTAGCAAAAGCACATACCGAAGCAACATTAACTTTTGTGACCTCCGATTGGCGTAACCGGGTGTCGTTACCGCCGGCATGAATTACAATGTTACGGTATTTACGTTTATCCTTAGCCAGCAGTTTCAAATAAGACTCAATGTCGCCCGCTCTGGCTCCTGGGATACATTTAACTGCGGTCGCTGGTGTCTCTAAAGCCACGTTTCTGACTATGGAGCTGCCAATAACCAGGGTTTGTTGCTCAAAGGGTCTTTGAGTGGGGCGTATCGGTTAGAAACGTGGACAGGTTGGTGGTGACCCGCAGGCTTAGCTTTAGCCTTAGAGCTACGTTTCCTCAGAACCGTCGCCCATCCCTCCTGCTGTTCCGGCTGCTCGGAACCGACTGCGGAACCACTAGGGTCAGCCTGTCTACGAGGCTCCGTTCCGCCTAAAGCTAAAGCAGGGCCCTGGCTAGCTACTGGAGGCTTTTCCATGGAGCGGAGCCGAGCTTCTAATTTGCCTCGCCTCGCCTCCAAAGCTACAAACAAGCTACATTTGTTACACGTACCATTATCACTAAAGGAGGCAGAGGTGTAGCTAAACATGAAGCACACCGAGCAAGAAAAGAGAGTGGCAGAGGGAGGAAGAGCAGAGAGCGGAGGAAAAGCGCTAGCAGCCATGCTAGCAGGGAGAGCTAACAGGCGTAGCAGATAACAAGAACTAGAGAATCCCAAAAACAGAGAACTGGTGAGGAAGTGTGTTTAAGCGTTATGAAAGGCCAAACGGTGAATGGTATAAGAAAAATAAGCAACTAAGGGCAGAGGAGAGAGCTAGCCCTTCGGAGCTCAAACAAGCGAGGTACACACAGGAGCAACAGGAAGTGACACAGCACGCCTTACCGCAACGTCAGCACGTCCAAGTCAAATGACAGCGGGTGCAGTAGATGTTTATCAGATAGCGCTGTTACCAAGTTTAAAGAATCTATTTCATCACTCTTTCCTACAATGCCAGATGTTAACTTCACAGAAAGCATCTATTCAAGCTTTACTCCAGTTCATATTGATCAGCTTGCTGATAAAATAGCAGTTTCAACCTGCACAGTACTAGATAATGTTGCTCCGTTCAAAAAGAAGAAAATCTGTCAGAAGAAGGAAGTTCCTTGGTTTAATTCCCAGCTACGAGCTTTAAAACAGACATCTAGACGTTATGAGAGGAAATGGCGTGCATCTGGCTTAGAGGAGTCTCGCTTAATCTGGAAAGAAAGTCTAATAACTTATAAAAAATCCTTACCTAAGACTAGAACAGCTTACTATTCATCATTGATAGAGGAAAATAGGAATAATCCAAGGTTCCTTTTCAGCACTGTAGCCAGGCTGACGAAGAGCCGCAGTGCTGTTGAGCCATGCATTCCCCCGACTCTCAGCTGTGACGATTTCATGAATTTCTTCACAAACAAAATTGTTTCTATTAGAGAGAAAATCCATGACATCCTTCGAGCTACTAATGACATCTTACCCCCAGCAGGTTTAGAGACATCTGTAGATGCTGAATTATGTCTGGATCATTTCTGTCCTATACAGATATCTTTTTTTTTTTTTTTTTTTTTTACTTGTCCTGTCCAGCATCGAAGCAAGCAGAATGGAAATCTGATTGCTTTATTCTGTTGAACAGTTTTGCTTTATCAAGCGGAGCTTTATGAACATAAGGCTCCACTTGATATCATGTTTATTCATTTTATTTCTTTATTTAAACATTTGTCTATTACACCATTCCATTTCATACTGCTGGGCCTGACAAGGGAGAAATGAAAGTTAACAGAGGTAATGATAGAAAGTGAAACAGAGAGAGAGGAGTAAGGAAGAGGAAGAGAGAGAGGAGAGAAAACATGAATCCACTTACACAGTTCACTGGTACATCTGTACCACGATCCCTAAACAACCAAGGTCTCTGTTGGAAAACAAAACAAGCAATCCCCTACAGGAGGACCTGCAGGTGGCTTAAATATCCTCAGATCATACAAACACACACAAACACACGCAGAACTACGCAGAGAAGAGGTACAACCTAGTCAGCGCAATGGGAAGTAGAGAAGAGGTACAACCTAGTCATCGCAATGGGAAGTAGAGAAGAGGTACAACCTAGTCATCGCAATGGGAAGTAGAGAAGAGGTACAACCTAGTCATCACAATGGGAAGTAGTGTCACAGTGTCAACATGCATAATAAAGGGTGCTCCGTGGTGATACAGTCATGCAGATGCAGCCTCGTCTCCGCAAGGAGGAGGAAGCCCGCAAGGCTCACGACCCAGGCCCCCAGCAGCCACCCAGAGGCCCAGATCCCAGCTACCCCCCCCAAAGAGCGGACATGCATCCCCCCGAAGGGCGGCAAAAGGCGGCCCCAGCCGGAGCCCCCTGCAGTCTGGAGGCCCAGGCCCCAGCGGACCAAGACCAGCAGCTGCCGACCCCACCGGGCGCCGGGCGTCCCCCGGAGCGGAGACAGCGCCGGGCCCAGGGCCCAAGCGCCCAGGAGCAGCCACCCCCCCCCCCCGGACCCGGGCGGCCCAACCGAAACCCAGGAGGACCGGACCCCCCAGACGACGCCCCCCCAGGGCAGGCCAGCCCCCACCCCAAAGTCCCTGCCCCATACACCTGACACCAGGGCGCCACCACCTCTACCACCCCCTACCCCGCCACCACGCTCGCACACACACTCCCCACACACCTACCCCAACACTAGGGCTGAAAGATATACCGTCACCGCCCCCACATCGAGACACAGGCACCCAAGACATCAATACCGCAAGAGCAACCACATACAGGATACAGATCCCCCCCGCGCCCGCCCCGCACAAAAAGCCCCGGAAGCCACAAACAAAACCGCACCCCCCACCAAAGCGCCCGGCCCCCAACCAACCCGCAGCCACACCGCACCACACCGACACCAAGATGCCCGGCACGAATACCGAGATACGAACCTCCGCCCACACCGCCCAGCCCTACCCAACACCTCCGTGTACCCCCCCCCCACACACACATACACCCACCCACTCCGCTCTCCGACCTTACATACCCACACTCACTCCTCTCTCCACCCCCAACACTCTCCTCCCTCTACCGTCCACACCTACCCCCACCTCCTCATACCCTCTAACACACACATGCACTCCCCCCACATAACTGCACCAACCCCTCCCCACCCCCCCACACATACGCCCCCACCTCCCTATACCCCCAATACCCCATACAGTCCCCCCTTACATGTCCAGCCCCGCCCATCCCTCTGACCTATCACACTCCCGCCCTTCCTTCCTTCAGCCCCTCATGACCATCCCTAATAGACACTCACGAGCATGCCACTCCTTCCTCCATCCCCCCTTTCCTCCAACCACTTACCCACATCTCCTCCCTCTTCCAGCCCAAGTTCCTCCCTCCCACATTTCCTCTTTCACACTCTCATTCATTATTCTCACATACCCACCTCTCTCTTGCCCATGCCCTCGTGCCTCCTGAGTGGTAGCTCGGGCCGGGGAAGGAGCCGCGAGCTCCAAGCCCCCAACACGTCCCCCCCCCCCACCACCACCCCCATCCCCCACCCCCGGACGCAGCAGGCCAGGCATCCCCCAGGCCAGCTGGTCCCCCGCAATGCAGCCAGCCTTAACCACTGGCGCGTGAAGTAGCCACTGTCCCCCCCTCCCCCCAGTAGCGCCCGGGAGACCGGGGTATGAAAGGACCCTGTCCCCCCCCCCCCCCCGCTCATGACTGTGTGTGTAAGATGTGTGTTGTTTGCAGTTAAAACTAAGGGGCAGTGCCAAGTCATGCCGGGAGTGGGGTCGCGTAGGGGGCATGACCCCCCAACCGGCCCCTCCCTCCTTCCACACACTATATGGCCCGCCCCTCAGAAGTGGTTGTGAGCTGTTGTTATTTTATGTGTTTAGGTGTCTAAGTGTGGTTAAAACTGGGGAGCAGGCTGCCTCTAGGCGTGGCAAGCAAAGGCACTTTGGTGCCCTCCCTCACCACGCCCGCTTGACACGCACCCTCCCCAAAAACCCTACGTGTGTGTGTGTGAGGTAGAGCAGGTGGGGGGGGGGTCTTGGGAAAGGAGACCAGGGGGGTATGAATTCCCCCCCCTGGAAGGAGAGCCGTTACCGGCATTAGGTACCCCTGCCTCCCGGGATCCCCCCAGGGCAGAAGGGGCAGGCATGGCCGCCCCCACGGCCCGGCGTCCGGCGTTCACCACAGAGGGGCCAGCCTCGGCCCCTGGGGGCGCTCGACCACGCCAGGCCAGGGAGGGGGGAAAAGGGACGGGAGCGGAAAGGGTCGGCGGAGGGGCCAGAGTCACCGGCCCAACATCCCCAGGCCTCGCAAACCCCCCAAGAGGCACGCAGAGCTGCTATTTTTTTTTTTTTTTTTTTCCCCTTTCCCCCCCCCCCCCCAACCCGACACACACAAACCCCACCAATGCACCACCACCCCCGCACCCAAACACCCATCATCCATGCACCCCCACCCACCCACCCATCTCCACACACCCCCACAGGCAGCCACACACACACACAACCGCATTCACGCCCCCCCTCCAGTCACACACCCACCCACACATACCAAGGACGGGGGCCACGGGGCCACCAGCCCCCCCCCCACGCCACAAGTCCACCGCCCCCAGCCCCCCGGACCACGCGAGACCAACCCGCACGAGACCACCAGCGCACGCCAGCCCCAACCGACACAGCGGCCGGGCGGGACAGGCACCCGGCGTGGAAAAGACCCGGCCACCCCGCAACCCCCCACCTCCACACACTAGAGCTGAACGATATGGACAAAACCCCACACCCCGACAGCCACGCCAGACACCCCAACATCGATACGACACGACATGACCACGGGTCCGCCGAAAACCAAGCACCCCGGCGGAAAGCGCAGCTCCGTCCGCGACCCCCAGAGCCCCACACGCAGGACAAGCACAGGGGAAATCCACACCCCCCACATAGCCGCCCCCGCGACACCAACATCCCGGATGCCCACATCCCGACACAGACACGACAACGATACATCCCCCAGCCCCACCACACACACACCCCCACCAGCACACACACCCGCACGCACACAGCAGAGGCGCCCCGGCCCCCGGCGCAGTGACTAGACGTCACCAGGTCGTGAGGACCGGCCAAATCCAGAGGAGGCACGTCCCGCCGGCCCGCCCCCCCCCAGCGCCAAGCCGGGTCCCCCGGCCCCGGAGGCAGGGGCCACCCCGGAGCACCGGGGCCCAGGACCCCCCCCCCCCCCGCCCCGGGACGACCCCGGCCACCCGGCGCCAGCCGACAGCCACCGGCCAGGGCCCCACCAGCGACCCGCCCACCGCCGCAGAGCAGCCCCAACCGCTGACCCCCATGCCCCCCATCGGGCTGGATACAGCCCCGCCCCAGCGGCGAGGCAGCCCAGACCCCCCCCAAGTCAACCGCCAGGGATCCATAGCCATCAAGCACTCGCCGGCACCCAACCCCCACATCGCCGAGGCGGCTCTCCTACACCAACGTTAAGTGATGGAGCTAATCACAGGGGACCAGAGGGAGTGGAATTCATCTAACTGGTTCTTAGAGGAGGCAGACATCGTCTCAATACTGATATGGTCTACTAAGAAATTCCTAAACTGGCTAATGCTCAGATTATTTTTGGATTTCCAGTTTACCAAGATAGTTTTCTTTGCAATACATAATACAGTAAGTATCATATGTGCATAGTTGGTTACCGTGTTGATCTCATCCAAGTCCCCCAGTAAACACAGTGTGGGGCTTGCAGGAAAGTTACACCTGAGCCACGTTGACATGTCATCACACACCTGAAGCCAAAACCTCTGGACAGGTGGACAAGACCACAAGGCGTGAAGATAATTGTCTGTTGTATTCTCATTGCAGTGCAAACAAATATTTGAAGATGACAGACCCATCTTGAACATCCTCTGTCCTGTGTAATGTACTCTGTGTAAAACCTTGAATTGTATCAACTGTATATTTGAGTTTTTAGTCATTAGGAACGTGTTTAAACATATCTGTGTCCATGTGTTTTGGTTAAGGGTTCTGGACAAGTCAGCCTCCCACTTCGAAGTTGGAAGGGAAATTGAATCATCCAGTTTTAATAATAATCTATATATTTTCGACAGTAGTTTGGGGATAGAGAGATTCAGGAATTCTGCTACCCTGACCGGAGTCTGCAAGATCAGTTGGTTAGAGGTATATTTTTTGCTTAATATAGATTTAAGTTGATGGTATTCTAAGAATTTAGTACTACTGATCCCGTATTGTAAGGTAAGTGTATTAAATGACAGGAATTTTCCATTTTCAATGATATGTTGTAATTGTTTTACTCCTTTATCCTTCCAATGCACAAAATTAATCATTTTCTTGTTTTGTAAAATATCCAGGTTATTCCAGATGGGTGTGAGTTTACATGGAATAATAGAAGACTCGGTTAACTTCAGGAATTCCCACCATGCTTTCAGAGTAGAGCAGATGTTGATACTTTTAAAGCATTTATGAGATCTGACTGCTGAACTGATGAACGGCAAATCAGAGACATCCAGATCCTCACATAATGCTTGTTCTGTGTCTAGCCACGGTTCATCTAGATGGGTAGGTTTCAGCCATTTGGAAATAAATTGTAGCTTATTTGCTAGGAAATAATAATTGAAATTGGGTGAGTCTAACCCTCCCCGGTCTTTTACCTGTTGTAAGGTTTTTAAACTGTACGTGGTGGGTTGTTTTTTCAAAAAAAATTTGGGAATGGGAGAGTCCAGTGACTTAAACCAACTGGAGGAAGGTTTGGTGGGTATCATTGAGAACAAGTAGTTAATTTTCGGTATCCATTTTGATGGTAGCAACTCTCCCCATGAGTGATATGGGTAAGTGCTTCCATCGCGTGAGATCTTCCTCTATTGACTTTAATAGCTGGACATAATTTAACTTTATTAACTCTGAAAGTTGTGGAGAAATATTTATTCCTAAATATCTGATATTACCAGACTGTATTGTGGT
Organism: Atherinomorus stipes; assembly: GCA_023101725.1. Taxonomy (NCBI): domain Eukaryota; kingdom Metazoa; phylum Chordata; class Actinopteri; order Atheriniformes; family Atherinidae; genus Atherinomorus; species Atherinomorus stipes. The sequence goes on from JALJCO010004112.1 coordinate 29,283, forward strand.
GTTAGGGATGTTTTGTAAAGTACAATTAACAGATAAAGCTGTAGTCTTGGTCCAGTTAATAGAGTACTCAGATATCATTGAAAATTTATTGATCAATGTGATTGTCTGGGAGAGAGATGTTGATGAGTTCTGGAGGAAAAGCAGTACGTCGTCTGCATAAAGACTTACTTTATGTTCTAGATTTTTGCCGGGGATCCCTTTAATATCTCTGTCCTGTCTTATAGCGGCTGCTAGTGGTTCAATGAAAATGGCAAAAAGTGAAGGGGAGAGCGGGGCAGCCCTGCCTGGTGCCTCGCTGTAAACAGAAACTTGGAGAAGTTTGGTCATTGGTCCTCACACATGCATTAGGGTTGTTATAAAGTATTTTTATCCAGTCTATGAAATAAGGACCAAAACCCAAATTTTTTATTTAATGTTGCAAACAGGAATTTCCAGTTAACACGATCGAAGGCTTTTTCTGCATCTAACGAGATGATAGTGGATTCCAGATTATGAATGGTAGCATAGTCTATTAGATTAATCAGCCTGCGTGTGTTAGTAGAAGAATGTCGACCTTTAATAAAACCAGTTTGATCAGGATGTATTATCAGAGGAGTTATTTTTTTCTATCCTTTTAGCGAGTGCTTTGCTGATTATCTTAAGATCTACATTTATTAATGAGATTGGCCGATAACTAGCTGGAAGTGTCGGGTCTTTACCTGGTTTTAATAATACGGTGATATTTGCTGAATTCATATTTGGTGGTATTTTCTGTTTCTCTTTTATTTCTAGTATCATTTTATAAAAAATGGGAGCCAGAATTGTCCAGAACTCTTTGTAAAATTCGACCGGATATCCATCTGGGCCTGGGGCTTTATTATTGGGCATATGTTGCAGAGCGTCATGTAATTCACTTATTGAGAGGGGTGAATCTAAAACCGTAATATTTTCCTGTTGTAGTTTTGGAAGAATGATACTATTGAGAAATTGATTAATATCCTCATCTGTGGGGTTTATTTGTGATTTATATAGTGTTCTGTAGAAGTTTCTAAAATGTTATTTATCTGGTTAGGATCATGGCTGATACTTCCTTCTGAGTCTTTAACGGAGGAGATTGTTGCTTTTTCCTTATTTATTTTTAACTGATTAGCTAGAAGCTTGCCAGACTTGTTACCATGGTCGAAGTTTTCTAAACGAAGTCTTTGAACTAAGAATTGTGTTTTTTTGGTCTATTATTTTGTTTAACTCGAGCTTGAATTTCCTTATATCATTCAGCATGTGTTCCTCCGGGGAGACCTGGTAGGCGTCTTCTAGTGATTTAATTCTAACTTCTAATTCTGAGATTCTTGCAGCTTCTTTTTTTTTTTTATGGGAAGAGAAGGAAATTATTTTTCCTCGCATTACTGCTTTACCTGCTTCCCAAAGGACACATGCTGGAGTTTCTGGTACATCGTTGTTCTCTAGATAAATGGACCATTCTCTTTTAAAATAGCTGATAAACTCAGGATCTTTCAGTAATGATGTATTAAATCTCCAACTCCTAGTTGTTGGTTTAATAGTTTTATTTCTCAGAGTTAATGATACTGGTGCGTGATCACTGATGGTTATTGGATGGATTTCTATTTCTGAGATTTCACTCATCAGTGAGCTGCTGGTTAAGAAGTAATCTAATCTAGAGTAGGAATGGTGAACTGAGGAGAAGAAGGTATATTGTCTCGTGGTGGGGTGATGAGATCGCCATGCATCACAAAGGCCGAAATCCTTCATGTACTGCTTAACGATATCTGATGAATGCCATATTTTGTTATGTCCTGCTGTACTGAGCCTGTCCATACCTGGATCACATACTATGTTGAAGTCTCCGCCCAATAATACCGCCCTATCAGAGTAGTTATGCAAAGCAGAGAAAAATGAGTCAAAGAATAATGGATCATCTACGTTTGGTCCATATATATTTGCAATGCATACCTTAAGATTCTGAACAGTTAATGTGACTATTATAAATCTGCCTTCTGGATCTCTGATTACATCATCAATGTCAAATTTTAACCTGCTATTAATCAGAATTGCTACACCTCTCTGTCTAGAATTATAACCAGCTGAATACACGTGTGGAAACTGTCTTGTCTGAAGGAGATCGACTGAGGAGTTTGATAAATGTGTTTCCTGAAGTAGGACAATGTCTGCCTGAAGATCTTTTAGCCGGTTGGAAATTTTTAATCTCTTATCCCCTGTGCGAGCTCCGCGCACATTCCAGGTGACTATTTTCATTCAACCAACGCTGAAATGAGTGTTACATGCATATTAATAAAGCCGTGCATCTGTTCGCGTATTTCTGCCGTAAGTATGAATACTAAGCTGCAGGCTAAACCAGTCTGTCTGTGTGTACATCGCGCTGTTTCTTCCTGCAGTGTGTGTGTGCGTGCACCTGCATGTGTGCCTCGCGCTGCGTGTGCTGGAGTTTCTACACCCGTAGTGTTCACGTTTGTAAAGTCGCGAGTGAAATGACAGTTCACTGTGTAGGATTGAGGGAAAAAAGAGAGGGGGAGGAAAGAAGTGGAAAGTGAAACAAGAAAAGTGACAGAAAACCAGAGGTTTAAAAAGTGCATCCGTGTTGTGAGCCGTGAAGTGGAAACGGTAGTGAGATTAGTAATTATGATCATAACAGATAATAATTCATCTAATCAGAGTTAGGAGGATATGAAACTGAACTGTACCTGACATCAGAAGAGCCACGGGGTGATGTTTGAGTCCCGATAAAGATGCCCGTTAATAAATAATTTATCCACCGCGATGACAGCTCGGGATCCCTCCGTAATGGCTTTTTTCCTGATAGGAAACAGGACTTTACGCCGGTCCAGGATTTCTTTAGGATATTGGTCGTTCACTCCAAAGTTGGTCCCTTTCAGCTCGCGGCCCTGCTTCTTTACTTGCTCTTTTTGTTTAAAGTGAACAAACTTAGCAACAATCGGTCTTGGTCTGCGTGAATCCGGCATTTTACTTCCCATGCGGTGGACGCGATGAAAGCCGATACCATTGACTGTATCGGAGGGGAGTTTTAGTTGTTTATGAATGAAGGTTTTTATTGTTTCCTCGGGGTTTTCGTCTGCCTGCTCTGGGATCCCTGCAAATACCAGATTATCTCTCATGCTCCGAGCCTGCAGATCGATTACTGACTCCCTCATCTTTTTATTTTCTCCTGACAGCCGGTTTATTCCCTCAGTGAGGGACTTAACCGTGTCTTGTAGGTCGGCGTTTGCGGCCGCTAGTGTTTCCACCTGTTTCTGGCTGAACTCCAATGATTCCCGGAGCGCCTGGAATTCTTTATGGAGAACCTCCACCAGGTTCAAACGGGCGTCAAAGCTGTCTACTTTCCTCTCTATGGAGAGAAGGATGTCCACCGAGTTTTCTAATGAAGACATTGCACTAGAGGAATCTCCTACCCGAGCTCTCTTGACTTTTTTTTTCCTCTCCGGAGTAGACGCTGACTTCGGTTTTTTTAAACCTTTTTTCATGGCCTGCTGCTCATGGTACAGAAGATCAATGTAATCCGCCGGGCTGATCGAATCTTCCCCGCTTCCCTCCAGGTTGTACCCTTCACTGTACTGATTTTTTTTAATTATTTGTTTTAATGATTATTTATTATATTGGCAAATATTAATAAGTTCAAGTTGAAGCGATAAATTTCTTAACTCGCCTGGTTTGAATCGCCTACCGTCCCACAGATACTGCGTCACTACAGCGTCATCTGCGTCCCCACCTCATCTGCGTCCCTCATCTATACAGATATCTGAGTTAACCAAACTAATAGTGGCATCCAAACCTTCTACCTGCATTCTGGATCCCATCCCAACCAAGTTGCTAAAGGAAGTCTTTCCTTTGATTTTTTTTTTTCTTTTTTTGTTATACTAGTAAGATCCCAGAGGGGAAATTAGGGCTCTGCATTTCACCATCTCTGTACTGTGAGTATCAGAGAGCAGTGGGCTGCTACTTAAAGCGCCCGGGGAGCAGTTGGTGGGGTTAAGGACCTTGCTCAGGGTCCTTACTAGATCTCATCAATTCATCTCTATTGACAGGATATGTACCTCAGTCCTTTAAGACTGCAGTGATAAAACCTTTACTTAAAAACCTACTCTTGACTCAGGAGAATTAGCTAATTATAGACTGATATCCAACCCCCCTTTATGTCTAAAATTCTTGAGAAAACAGTTTCAGCTCAACTTTGTGCCCATCTGAGCAGAAATAATCTGTTTGAAAAGTTTCAGTCTGGTTTTAGAGCTCATCATAGCACAGAGACGGCACTGGTGAAGGCTACTAATGATCTTCTCATGGCTTCAGATAAAGGTGTTGTTTAAAATGTAGTTCAAACTGAAGCACGTGTTTTCACAAGAGCTTTGTTGGAGCACTTCTTTGGCAGATGCATAGTTAAAGTTCTTTACTAGGAATGCACAATATTGGAATTTTGGCTGATATCCGAGATGCTGATATTTTAAAACTCATGTGGCCGACAACCAATTCTGATAAAGCTGAAAAAAGAAAAATAGCAGTTTTGTTATTCATTTCCAAAATTTGAAAAATAGGGGTTAAAAAAATATTGATACACATATATCATGATATTTTCATATGCCAATATCAAATCGATACTAAAAAACCTGATATAGATCGATTTTATTTACAAAATCTCGCAAGAGTTAATCGCTCTGTTACAAAATCTCACAATATTTTGTGAATTCTCGCGAGATTTCGTAACAGAACGATGAAATATCGTAAGATTTCGTTAGTAAAATAGATCGATACTGCATTTTTAACTGTCAATATGATATCAGCATATGAAAATATTGTGATATTTCAGTGTATTAATATTTTTTCCCACCCCTAGTCTTTAGAAGTTTTCAACTCTGTACAAAAGAAGTTTTTGAAGAAGTTTGGGAGTGTTTTTCTAGTCTTTAGAAACAGTGTTAAAAATTGGTTAAATATAGGTGGGGTGGTTGATGTTTGATACTCAGTTTAAGGCAGATGTAGGCCGATAGGGGGCCGATTATACCGTGCATCCCTATTCTTTACCATTGGCTAAGAGGTGGTGGTGGGGCAACAGCAGTGCTGCATTTGAGGGCGCTTGAAAAAGAAGAATGGAAACTTAGTTGTGATGCAGCTCGTGATTAAAAATGCTTCAGAATTGTTGTCGGTAGAAATGAGATCACATGTATATGTGAATTGAGATCGCTATTTTTTAATGATTAATTGTGCAGCCCTAGATGGAACCTGTTTCCAGAGCACCCTTTATCTAACCCATTTGAACTTGCATAAATGTGACTTTTAGAAAAGTCAATCCATAGGACACTGAAACTTTTGTATCTATCTGTCACGGATTTACATGAACCACAGCCTCGATCCGAAGCTCGGCTGCAGGTCAACTCAGACGCTGAGCTGGAGAACCGCCCGATCATGTCTCCGATGACAGCATCACCGTGAAAACAGCCTGTATGTTTACAGGGCTTCATCAGTGCCCTCTGAAATAAAACTTTATCACACGTAATGTTAAGCAGTCATCTCACAACTCTACTTTGATCAGGCCTAACTGACAAGCGGCAGGCTGACACCTGCAGGTTCTGTGGGCAGAGCCAGCATCACAACCAGAGACATTAAATTCTCCACTAAGTGGCTTCCTGTGAAAAACTTACAATTTTAACAGTAAAAACAACCTTAACGTATTGAATATTTCTTTCTTTCGTTAGTGACCATGGTATAAGCAGGGTAATACCCCTCGAGGTTGTCCACAGATGATGCGACGAAGTCCATTAATTGCTCATAACCTCAAAAGTGCTTCCCTCCATTTTTAAAAAAATAAATAAAGGCGGGAGTGCCACTTGTAGAGCTGACTTAGCATGTGCAAACTAGAGTAGGGTTGAAGACGCGATGAAGGTCCATTTTCTTCAAGGCGCTGGAGGTGGATGTGACCTTTGTGCCTGAGGTCATCGCCTGCTGTGTTGTCCTCCACGATATTTGCCTCAGCAACGGGGACCTGCTGAAACCAGAGGCAGATGTCGTGGAGGATGCAGCAGGCGACCTCCCAGAGCCAGCACCTCCAGGGGCCATCTATGGAGCAGAGGACAGGGACAGGATGGCCGTGCACTGTGGTCATGGGCGTCATAGTGGGGGGAAAAGTGGACTCGAGTACCCAGGGCCCAAGTATGGAGAGGGGCCCATGAAAATACAGACATTTTTTTATGTTTTATTTTGTATTAAATTGGGCCCTCCTCTTAAATTGTGTAATTATTTATTTCAAACATATAGATGCCATCACTGAGAGAATAAACTTTATGTCACAGTCATCCCAAAATTTTAAACATTTTGTGTGTGTGTGTGTGTGTCCCTTCAAAGACGCAAAATGGTTTCGTCCACCTGACACCAACCGGCGACAAGTGTAACGTTAGTGAGCACGATTTTAAATAACCTGGATGCTATCATGCTGCCCAAAAAGCAAAAATCAGGGTATAAGAAGAAGAAAGCGAGAAAAGAAAAAGAAGAGACAAAATGGGGGGAGGCAGTTGTTGACTGCGTTCTTCCCCAAAGGTAAACCGAGCTTGTTTGTTATGCAAAACACAATTAAAGTTAATAGTCCACTCCAGACAGCTGCTACTTGTGTTTGTATGTTTATGCGAAGTCTGTAGCTTAGCATAGCTTAGCTTAGCTCGTGGCTGTAAGTATAAAGACAGTGGTGGACCAGCTAACGTTATTTGTCAACATTGACCAGTTTCAGAAACAAACAGTAGCAGGCGCAGCATTGGTGAGTCCTGCTGGCGGATTGTCTGAGGATGAGGCTGAAGATGAGCAAAGATCCGGTGAGATTGTTGTTGTATTTAAGGGTGAGCTCCCCCTTCCGACGCCCGTTAAGTTGGTATGTTCGCGAGGGAGAGAGAAAACTATTAACATCTCCGTTCAACATTTTATTAACAATATCTCCTCTCTGCAATCTGTCTTGCCGCTGCAGTCAATATGCTCCGTTGGCGGACAGGGTCACGGTGGGGGCTTCAAAGATTTCACAAACACACCTTGGACAGAGCGCTCACTCTGACTAATTTCTTACAACAGAATTGACCTCGTCAGTACAGCATTTATATTTCCATCCTAATTTATCCTGATTTAGCCTGATCTCCTTCCATAAATATTTCCCTCGTTTACCTCATCGCCACGCCCCATTTCCTTTTTTGAGCTCGTATCCTGCAAGACTGGGGCGACCGAGTCCAACGTCTTCTGGTTGACACGCCCATGAAAAAGTTTGAAAGGAAGCGCGGCGGCAGAGAGGACGGGGCATCTGACAGCTCAGCAGGAACTGTCTGGCAGCGTGTCTGTGATCGTCCGACAAGTCGTCTGGCTCACAAGAGAAACCTCCTCTTCGGTCCAAAAGTCTTTCCGTGGTACCGTGAGTGAAACAAACCCTGTCTATATATGCGAATTTTGCTGGAAGTGGTTGATCTGGAAGTGCCGCCGAGCACAGAGCTTGTAGTGCAGTGGAGCACAGTTGTGGAAGACGCTGTTGTGGACTGACTCCCTGGAAAACACGGAGTGGAGTTTTTTTTCTTCATCGTTTTTTGTGCGGATTGGACTGGCGAGAAGAAAACCTGGACTGGGTTTCTGTCTTTTGTTTGGAACTGATTGAACTGAGTTATTGAAAAGCCACGTCCCCCTTGACTGATTATCTTTGTCCACACAGTGTTTACTGTGCGTGTGTAAATACATTTGAATCTTGTAAAAGAAAAATTGTGGTTGTTGGGTTTTCTTTATTCAATGTTTAGGGTGTTAAACATACATCTGTTTTACATCCTTTGTGCGAGTTTTGTGTCGAAACCTTGAAAGCACATAACCGTTACAATCCCATTTTCAGTTTTCCACCTTTTTTCAGCATCTACAGTTTCAGAGGATACCATTAATCTGAATCATTTTCTTGACACCATTTGTTTGGGATTGCCAAAGATGTTTAAACTTTGCTGACTTTTTTAAGATATTAGTTTTTGACACTGTAATATAGCAGTGTTGTATAAAGTACCCAAAAGCCATACTTGAGTAGAAGTAAAAGTACCTTGCTGGAAAATGACTCAAGTAAAAGTGAAAGTCGCCTGCTATAATATTACTTGAGTAAAAGTAAAAAAGTAGCTAGTTTTTACTGTACTTAAGTATCAAAAGTAAAAAGTACAGTTAATAAAACTTTATCAGAAATTAGAGTTTAACATTTTCTTTATTTCTGTTTAATTTAGTTTATGTTTTAATTTGCAAAGTGTAAAGGAGCTTCAGTTCCTCCTTACATAAACCCAACCATATAGAAAAATACACACAAACATCCTTACAGACCTGCATGCATGCTTACCAACATTCATACCCACGTGCATTCAATATCAAATCATTCCTAATAAACTCTTTGTGCTCGGAGGTGATGCGAACAAACAAAAAACTCGATTGGTTGAACTTTGACATGACTGCAGTGAAACAGAACTGTCCATCTAGTCATTACTGAACCCTGAAAAACTTTTTGTTCAATCTCAAAAGAAGTTGGTTCTCAAAATGGTGAGAACTCGGTCTCACTCTTCTTGGACTAAAGACCAGACCAGCGATGCTAAACAGTCTTTCACCTGCTGCTGAGGCAGGTAAAGGTGTGTTTAGCTTCAGAGACGGCTGCACAAGGCTGCTGCTAGTGGCTACGAGTCCCACTACAACAAAACAAAGATTGTCCATTGGCTATAATGTTCCTTGTTATTTTGTAACGAGTAACTAAGATGCTCAGGTAAATGTAATGGAGTAAAAGTATTGATTTTTCTCGGAAAATGTAGTGAAGTAAAAGTAAAAGTCATCAGAAATAGAAGTAGTAAAGTAAAGTACAAACACAAAAAAATACTACTTAAGTTAAGTAACGAAGTATTTTTACTTAGTTACTATACAACACTGAATATCAGTGTTGAAAACTTATTCCTTACAGAAAACTCGGCTACAAAATGAATCTGTAAAGAACCAAATGAATAAGGGAATTGAAATTGATAAGATCTTATCAATTTATGTAGGTGATGAGAACATAGAAAAAAACTGGCTATTCCTAACTACTCCATCTGGCTGAAAAATGGCTTTAAACATTTTTGCCTCTGCAACTTGCTGACCATAATTCATACTGTTATTGCAAATACTTAGGCTAGTCTAAGCATCTGTTGTTGAAAAGCATATCTGATGTTTACATTACATTAAGTTGAATTTTAATGAACATGTTTGCAACCTTTCACATTATCTTTGTACTTTTCGACATGGTAGATGTCAAGCGCCCTCTTGTGGATACTTACAAGTTATGAATTTTTGGTTGAAAGCCTTAGTGCTTAACCCATAGCAACACCAAAATGAGACCCATTTAAAAGACCATCTTTAACATGATAAACAATGCCACATTGGCCACATGTTTAATTATTTTTTGCAGTTTATTTTACACTGAAATTACTTGAGAAATATAAAGTGAGCTTGTTTTTAAAAAAAGTTTGGGTTATTTGTAAGTTAAGAGGCTTAAACCAGTTCTTTATTCTTGCAGATGTAGAGAGTTCTGCATCAGATGCTGACGGCAAGGAAGAATGTGAGTCTGTAAGACAGGGTGAGCTCATACAGGCAACTTTAAGCAATCACAGCAATTCCAACTGAAACAAGCAGCATCTAGTACAGTCATCAAGTAGGATGTAGCATGTGAGACTATAATCAAGTTGAGGCTAATGTAAATTATGTGTGTTTCATTCTTATAGATGTGTTTGAGAGTAGTAAGTCGTAAGTCTGGAAAGGGATAAAAGGAAGGTCCAAGAGAGGATAATGCAGAGGAGTTGTTATCAGAGGATCCAGGACTGTGGCCAGACAAGCTAACTGCTCAGCAGAGAGAAACTCTTGTTTGTAGACTGGCTAGAGAAAGTGTAGACCTGACCAAAGTGGCACCCAAAGACAGAGAAGGCAATGCATTCCCTAACTACCATCAATATGTGAAGTTGGCCAATTAGCGTGAGAAGATGAGAAGGGTCTGGTTAATTCACAGCGACAGTGCAAAGAGTCTGTTCTGCATCCCATGTCTTCTGTTCTCACATGAGCAGACAAGGCCATCTAAAAGTGCACTGAACAGCAAGGATGGTCTTAAGTTATCAGACATCAAGTGGCAAAAGATGTATTGAAAGTTCCCAGAACATGAGATACACGCTCCCCATAAGTAGTGCTACATAAAATGGAAAAGCCTTCAGCACTCACTATTGATAGCCACAGGAGTTGATGGGCAACTTCAAAAACAGTTCCAAACAGAAGCAGAGAAACATACCAAGATCTTAGAGAGGCTTTTGGATTTAACTCTCCATTTAGCTTCAAGAAATTTGCATTCAGAGGCAAAACCTCAAATTTGGATGATGTCCATAATGGAAATTTTCTTGGAACTCTTGAGTTGTTGGCCCATTATGATCCCCTCTTGCAAGAACACTTAGAAAAAGTAAGACAGAAGAAGAAAGGCTCACGTTTAACTCACTACCTAAGTCCAGAAACGCAGAATGAGTTCATTGAGCTCTGTGGCAAGAGTGCTTAACACTATCCTGAAAGAGAGGATGCATTATATTACTCTGTCATATGTGACTCAACACCAGACATCTCTCACACAGAACAGATTGTGCTATTGGTAAGATATGTAGGCTACATCATGACAAAGAAGACGGTGGTGTTTGGAAGATAGTTGAGAGGTTTATCGAATTCAAAGATTTTCACAAAAAGACAGGCCAGGAAATTTCTGAAATGATTTTAGAAGCATTGCCGTCCAATGGCATACCTTTACAAGACTGTAGAGGACAAGGATATGATAACATGTCTGGGAAGGTGAAAGTAGTGCAATTTCAGATTTTAAAAGTCAATCCACTTGCTACATTCTCCCCCTGTGCTTCCCACACCCTGAATCTGGTTGGTGTTCATGCAGCTGAGTCATGTCCAGAGGTCGCAACATTTTTTGGCCCTGTAAACCGTCTTTAGAATCTCTTCAGTGCTAGCCCAGAACGATGGGCAATCTTGAAAGAAAAGACAGGATGCTCTCTTCATCGTCTCTCTGACTCTCGATGGAGTGCCGGCATAGCTGCAGTACGAGTTGTGGTAGCTCACTTACCCTCCATACTTGAGGCTCTAGAATCTGTCTTAGCCACCTGCAGTCTGACAAGTGAAGCCAAGTCAGAGGCAAATGCTTTGATAAATTATTTCAAGACCTTTGATGCCATCATCCTTCTTACTGTGTGGGTGAAGATTTTGCAGTGCATTGACAACCGAAATGTGATTCTTCAGGCAGGAGACATTTCTTTGGATGTTGAGGCTGCAAACATCAAGGCACAACAAGAGGAAATGCAGGCTCTACGTAATAGGTGGGACTCACTGCTTGCAGAGGCCTCCCTGGTAGCACAAGCAATGGATGTCCCTGATCATTTTCAGAGTGAAGAGAGACGAAAGCAGAAAATGAAACGCATGCCTGATGAGATGACACAAGACAATGCAACTACTGGGGACAGTGCCAAAAATGCATTCAGGAACAACATATTTTTTGTTGCAATGGATAGCATTATCAGTGCCTTGAGTGCAAGATTCCAGACCACAGCAAACATATGTGAGACATTTGCACCTATTCTGAAACTGACTGATATTACTGAAGCACAGATAAAAACAACATGCCGGGCACTGGCAAAAATATATCACACGGCTCTCTCAGAAGAATTTGAAAATGAAGTGCTACACTTCTGCACCATATATGATGCTACATTCCCAAAAAGTCTTTCCTCCCTTGAGCTCCTTAATACCATCTGGAAGATGCAGCTACAGAGCATTTTTGGAGAGGTTTGAATTGCTTTGAGGATTTTCTGTACACTTCCTGTCACAGTTGTAGGGGGTGAACGGGCTTTCAGCAAGTTGAAGCTGGTGAAAAACTACCTGAGGTCAACAATGTGCCAGGATAGACTGAACAGCCTTGCCATTCTGTCCATTGAAAGCCAATTAGCCAAACAGCTGCACTTTACAGATCTTATTAGTGACTTTGCAAACAAAAAAACCCATCAGTGGGTATTTACTGGAATGTAAAATAACATCTTTACATCTCAGGTCAGCAAGGCTTTATTTCTTTTCCCGGAAGCTGAAGAACAGTTTAAGTTTACCTTTTGCACTATCACATGCTCTAAAATAACATAGACCTTTTGATGTAAAAAGCAGATACTGTCACAACTTCTTCTTTGATATCAAACTTTATAATTTTGCGTTCATTTCTACTGGACCTTCTTATGATTACAAAAGTAATGTAGCTCATTTGATTTGATTCTGAGTGTATAGTTGTCTCCTGTTTTCCTGCTCAAGAATAAATGTTTTCAAATCAAAATTGTGTGTAAAGTGTCATAGATCAAAACATGAGTACAATACAAAATGTAGCCTAATGTTTTAGGTGTTTGAGTGCAAGTAAGCCAGATGCATCAATATAATCTGATTGTAGCTTTAAACCCTATTTCTGCTTATTTATTTGAAATAAATATCCCCTTTTTTCATCTTTTTGGTCGCGCAACTTGTGCATTGGCATGTATAGGGAACCACTGACCTTGACAGTGTACAGGGCCCAAAATTTGGTGCTACACCCCTGGTTGTGGTCAATTGTAAATATTCAAATGTAAATATGTATGTGATCAATCAGTATTATTATTAATGTAATGTAAATAGTGTACGTAGCCCAAAATGATGTAAATAGTTCAGTACATATAGATCAAAACTAATGTAAATAATTCTTCAAAATACACATTGTTCAGTCTATCCTGGCACATTGTTCTATATCACTATTATTTTTGTGTAATATAAAATTCATAACATCTATTACAGTGTTGTTATGATTTCAGTTTTCAATCTGCCTGATGAATTTCATTACACTTCCCATTCCATGACTGAACTTTTAATAACAATAATAATAATGATAATAATAATAATAACTGTGACTCATAAATAACTCCCTTCAAAATACACAAGAACACTAATCAAACACAAAAACAATGAAGAAGCAGCAAACAGAAAAACAACAGTAACGACTTCTGAACTATTTACAAATAAAAAACACCAACAAATTTATAAAAAGCCATTTGCTTATTTTTTAAAAATATTTTCCAACAAGGTTAAAGATCTTTCCTCCCTCGCAGCCATTTCTATCCCTCCTTTCATCCCCTCTCTCTCATCTCCCTCCACATCCTCCCCTCCCTCTCTACCGCCTCCCTGTGTCCCCTTTCCTCCCTCTCCAGGTCTTCCAGTCTTCTCCTTTCCTCTCTCTCTCCAAGTCCTCCTGCCTTCTCTTTTCCTCCATGGCCTCTCTCCTCGCCTCCCTTTCTCTAGCCTTCTCCTCAAGCTGAACCTCCTTCTCCTTCAGCTCCCTCAAGGCTGCCTGTATGTCAACCTGCCTCCTTTTTGGGGTTGATGTGGGGATTTCTGGGCTGACCTCGGAGGGGGGGTGAGACCACCACCGCATAGTGAGGCAATGAGGACAGGCGGTGTGATAGATGGCCTGGCCCCAATTGCCTCATCCATAAGTAAATACCACTTCCAGGATGCGGCAGTGGTCTCACCCCCCTCTGTGCTGACCCCAGTTTTTGGGCACTTGAGGTCCTGTTAAGGAAAGACAGCAAAATGCAGTGTTACGACCCCGGCTCAAGAGCCGTAACAAGAAGGGAGGACACAGCGACAAATAAGCTTTAAACCCTTTAAACGGGCATTTATTTACAGTTTTTCTCTATTGCTAAAACGCTATTTTTGAAATGTCCCCTCACTTTTTCACTACTTTAAACACTAATCCTATAACTCAAACTACTTTCCCAATACCTCTGCTTCTTGCTGCAAAAGTAAGTTATTGACTCAAAACAGCATCACCTGGCCTCAAAAAGTGACACTATTGTCAAATCATGCCCCAAGCACAGCAAAATGTAGAACACTACAGAGCAATCAGGAAACACTAGAAGGAAAAAAGGAAAACAGAGTTCTCAGAACATCATGTTGTGAAAATGTTTTTTTTTTTTTTAAATTTACATCAGGCCAAATGCATCATGTCACAACACTGAGAAATCATAACATAAAGTACTAGAAAAGCACTCGGAGAGCACAGACCTCCGCCAAGCAGCTCTCGCAATGATAAAGAAGAATTCTTCAAAAAATTCCTGGATCCAGAAGGTGATCTGGATCACCACCAAAATTCAATGGGTTCGTCCTTGAGCTGAAGCACACGGCTGGTGAAAATTTCAGGTCAATCCATCCAGAACTTTTTCCGTAAAGTTGCTGACAGACAAACCAATGCCACCAAAAACATAACCTCCTTAGCAGAGGTGATAGCATGGTTTATCACAGTTGCATGCCTTTCATCTGAAATGAAAGCTCTGCATCGGACCTGATTTTGCCCCCTTCGACATCCCCATCCACGACCACCCTTGCGACTATCTCTTATGCGTACTCTTCCTCTCTCATTTCCTCTATCCATTGCAAAATCTTGACCTCCCACAGGTTCCTCAACTGGTTGATATTGGTTCCCTCATCATCAGCCAAAGGTGAAATCAATTTTGAATCACTGTGTTTACCTGCTGACATCTGTGTCTTAGTTGTGATCAAAGTGTGTAACATGTGTTCAGCATTTTGCACAGCAAGTGCATCACAATGCAAATGTGTTTGCAAAGAGTGTCTAGTGATGTGAAGTTTGCTTTGGGTTTTGATCACAAGGGGACTGATTTGATACCTTGGTTTAGGCTTCTGAAAATTTGGCTTTGAAAATGAGATTTAGTGTTTTAGCAACAGAGAAAAACTGTAAGAAAACAGGTCCCAAAACCATGGCGGAGGATCCCAGCAGCAGGCCAGGCGCGATGGCGTGTGCCCAGCAGCTGCCAACAAAAGAGAGAGAGAGATGGTCCTGGCGGAAGCCCTTATATAGCATCCGGGTCAGAGCTCCACCTGGACGTCACCAGACCTCAAGAAAAGAACAAGAATATTAAAGGCCTCCTTCAACTGAAAACTCGTTTAACTTGCTCCTTCTGAAATATGGAGGGTTTCCCCTTGTTTACTTACACATGCTGACTTGCTAGCGTTGCGTTCCCCCCAGTCGGCTGTGCTTTCTCATCAGAGAAACAATACGAAGAAAAGAGCGAATCGGGAACAGCCTCGCACTTCTACGTCACATTGCAAATTGCGTATCCCACGTGGGGTTTCTATCTGTCCATTGGAAGGCAGGTAACCCTCCACTACACACTAGAAGTAAAGACTGCACGACTGTAGCTTCGGAGTTGAGAAGCTAATTAGCTAACTGTTTGTTAGCATGGCGGAACAAACTTGTTTGTCGGCTCTATTTCCTGTCTGTAACGAAATAAGAGCGGAGGGCGGAGCTTCCTTCATACACTGATGGGAGGCAGCCAATCAGACGGAAATTCATGAGAAGGACCCGGAAAAGCTGCCGTTGGACCACAAGCCTTTCTTCTAGTATACAAATACAGCTGGATACAAAGATACCAGAAGGTTTTTTAAAACAGAAACGATGCAGAATGCATTCAATAATAATGGAGAACACAGAAATATTAATGAAATGACCATGGAAGTACAACTTTAACAGGCCATCAAGCCGTCACACCCCCACCCATAAAAAGCAGGTTCCCCATAGAACCTTGCAATACACCATAAACACATACCAGTGCCCACACAAACACCCCATAGAGTAGACCCAGCCACCTCCAAGAAGTACATCTTCCACACACACACGAGGAAAAGAATACTTAGCACAGTCCAAGTCACGCCTTCAAAATCACTCCACTCCAAAACACTCTCCAGCCCAGCAACTGGTGCACTCAGAAGCTGTTTAAGAGAAAGACAGTGGGGAGGAAAGGAGGGGGAAAGACAGGCACATACACAACGCTACTGTACTGGCGTGCGCGACAACGCGTCTGCAACAACGTTATCAACTCCAACAGGTGGCAGAGCGCTATAACGGCTCTGTGGCAGGCCTGCTTGCTACACACGCTGGAGCAGCTTTAACATCAGCAGCGGTACACCGACATCCCGAGCATAATAAGGTTTTAACAGGTTGACATGACACACCTGGGACTTTTTACGTCGCTCTGGCATGGCAATAGAATAGTTCTGATCAGAAACCCTGTCAAGAACTGTATATTGTGGACCACCGAACTTTGCCTGAAAAAGAGAGGTAACATCAGGACAGAGGGCCAACACCTAGTCACCCGGCAAAAACGTTCGGGTCTCCGACCGCCGATCAAACAGAGATTTAATCTTTTCCTGTGCTGCAACAAGCTTGTCCTGGACAATCTCCCTAGCGGCATATAAGCGTCTCCTGAAGCCATTAACATAATCCACCAGATTCTTAGGTGGATCTGGCTCCTTCAAACTATCCGCCACCACAGCCAACGGACCCCTCACCGTGTGTGCAAAGACCAGCTCATTGGGGCTAAACCCAGTGCTTTCCTGAGTGACTTCTCACGCAGCCAACATCAACCAAGGCAAACCTTCCTCCCAGTCGCTCCCCAGCTCCATACAATAAGCGCGCAGGAGGGACTTCAGGGACTGGTGGAAGCGCTCCAAGGCCCCCTGGCTTTCTGGGTGGTAAGCTGTGGCTTTATTATGTTGCATTCTGAGCTGTTTCAAAACCAGACTAAACAAATGAGACGAAAAGTTCGTTCCCTGATCCGACTGTATCACCTTGGGAATTCCAAACACAGAAATGAACTGGGTGAGAGCATGGACAACTGACCTAGCCGTTATAGTCTGTAGCGGGTAGGCAGCAGGGTACCGCGTAACCCGACACATCACCGTGAGCAGGTAGAAAGACCCAGCCCTGGAACGAGGTAAAGGACCCACACAATCAATGATCAAATGCTTAAACGGTTCAGACGCTACTTTAATTGGGCTCAAAGGGAACGGCTTCAGTACTTGGTGGGGCTTAGCAGTCAACTGGCAAACATGACATGTCCTTATATATGAGGAAACATCCCTCTTAAGGCGGGGCCAAAAAAAAATGCCGTAATACTCTGTCATATGTCTTAGTCACGCCAGAGTGTCCAGATTCATCATGGGCGACCTTCAACACAGCAGAACGAAATTTAGCTGGCATGACAATCTGAAACACAGGTTTACCGACAACACCAGCATGTGGCAACCATTTTCTCACCAGTAATGGACCCTGAAAAACATAACCACACGCGCAGTCCATCACCTCACTCATTGGCCGCACCTGATTAAAAAGAGACTTCAAAGATGTCAAAGGCAAATGCACATCCCTCACATTTTCCTCTTTCCCAACCTGGTTCCGCGCCATTGCACGCGTTACTGGGGGGGGTTAGGAATCAAAGAGTTTGGACCAGGGCACCCCGAAGGCACCCCAATTGCACACTCCATCACAGTCTAGAGGGCCAGGCAGACACCGCCACTCCCATCCCCCCAGTAAATGTCAGGTAGGCCTTGTAAATAATGGGGCATAATTGCCATCAATAATGAGAATAAATGATTAAAAAATAATAACAAAAAAAATTGTAAATCTTCTTTTTTGATCCTCCTTGTGAGTGTTATATTTAATTTTTGGAATTTTAGGGTTAGGCATGAAAGCCACTGACCTTAGGGTTAGGAAAATTGGGTTAGGTGTGGGGGATTTTCTCTCCATCTCACTCGGTGCGCTCCATCGGGCGGTGAGTCCATTGCCCGGAGGCCGGTGTTTGTCAGACGGAGGGGTTGCGCTGTCACTCGAGATCAGATTCTGAACTTCGGAAGTCGGGCCCAGGCTGCTGTATGTGGTGTGTGGACTGGGGCGTTGGGCTCTGTCCAGTTTTGTTTGTGAGTATGTCCAGTGTGCAAAGGGGGCAGGCCCCGTGAGAGTGCGTGTGTGTGTGTATTCTTCGGTGTGGGATTGGTGTTATGGGCTGTCTAACATGTGTTTATAATGGGATGTGTTTGAGGGGAAATGTTGTATGTGTGCTAAACGTGTTGGAAAGGGGGTTCATTCCGGCTATGTGTTTTTGTGTGTATATGCTGTGGGGTGTGGGAGGACTCAGGAGGCCCTGGGAGCTGCCCACTGTAAAATGTTCAGTATGCACGGGGAGGATGGGTACTCCATGTGTGTAGCTCCCTGTTTCTGTGTAGTGTCTGTCTGTCTTTAAGGGAGAGGATGGGTGGGGTTTGGTTGTCTGTTTTGTGGGAGAAGGAGGGTGTGCAGGTTGTAGTATGGAGGTCTGAGATCAGGGTTCTGATAAGTGTGTAGTGTGTGTGTGTGTGTGTGTGTGTGTGTGTGTGGGCGGGGTTTGTTTGTGTGTGTCCTATGGTATTTGGGATTTTAGGTATGGGGTGAGCGGTTGGTGGGGGAGCTCTTGGGTGGGGGATGGAGATAGTGGAGTCCTAAGTTTAGGGCTGGGGTTCGAGGCTTTAGGTTTAGGGAGAGGGGGTGGGGGAGGGTTAAGGTGGAGAGGGGTGAAAGAAGTCCTGAGTGGGTGGTTGGAGAGGTGTTTGGGAGGGATTTGGGTAGGGTGTGTGTTGTGGGGTGAGGAGGAGGATGTGGGTCCGGGAAGTTCTGGGAGGAGTTCTGAAAGTTAAGTAAGGAAAGTGGTTGTTGGGAAGATAGTGTGGAAGAAGCCGGAAAGGAGGGGAGGGGTTTGTACTAAGGAGGGTGGGAAACAGGAAGGGTGAAAAGGATCTTTTGAGGGGAGGGAATAGGACGGGGCAGTGGTGAAGAAGGTAGAGAGTAGTGGGTTGGGTGTGTAAGTGGGGTATTTGGGGGGTTGGGTGGTGTGTGAGAGAAGTTGGCAGCTTTGTGGCAGAAGGTTTCAAGTTGCTTTCTGGTTCAGTCCTTGGGGATGGAGGGTCTTAAGTTTGTGGATCCATGTGCGTTCCATTTTGCGTCTCTGTTGTGTGGTCCAGTCAGTCATGTGGGCCAGCGGTTTGCTTCTCAGGTTCTCCAGCCCATGTTTCAGAAAGTGTAGTACCAGTGGTGTGTCTCTTTTCAGTTGGTGGCGGATGTTGTACCGGTGGGCTTGTAATCTGGTGTAGAGAGAGTTTCTAGTTTCTCCTACATATTGTATCTTGCATTTGTGGCACCAGAGTAGATAAACTACATTGTTGGTGTGTGATGTAGATTGTTTTGTGGTTGAAATCTGTTGTGGGTGGTGTTTGATCTGATGGAGGGTCTGGTGTGTGGGTGTTTGGTTTTCTTTTCATGGTGAATTTGGATCTGATCAGGAGGTCTCCAAGGTTTGGGTTCTTCCTGTAGGCCGTGAGGATTCTCCAGTTTTGTGCACGGGGGTAGGTATTTTTGAGTTCTGTGAAGTGTTGTCTGATTTTCCTCTGTGTTGTTGGTGTGTTGGATGGAAGGTGGTGCTGAGAAGAAGGGTTGTGTGTGGTGTTTGTGTGTTGTTTTTTCTGTTGTGTGCTGTGTTTTGTGCTCGTCTGATTATTCTTCTGGTGTAGCCCCGTTTTTTAGTGCCTTGAGGAGAAGGGTGGTGTTTTCAGCTAAGACATTTGGGTCTGAGTGGATTCGTTTATAGCGGATGAGTTGGGATTTGAGGATCCCTGGGAAAGTGTGTTTTGGGTGGAAACTAGAGGTGTGTAGGAGTGAGCGTGTGTCTGTGGGTTTAGTGTATAGTTTGTGATCAAGGATCCCTGTGTTTGTGAAATTAGGACCCTTGTAGACAGTGACATCAAGGAAGTCAACTTGTTGGTAATGGAGGAGTGGTTTCACTTGGATGGAGGTGTGGTGTTGGTTCAGGATGGTGACAAAATCTTGGAATTCCATTTGTGAGTGTGGCCAGATGCCGAAGATGTCATCCAGGTAGCGGTAGAAAACCAGTGGTTTTTGGGGGCATTTTAGGAGTGCATCGTGTTCCCATTGGGACAGGTAGATGTTTGCATAGGCTGGTGAGAATCTTTTCCCATAGCTGTGCCTTTGATTTGTAAGAAATATTTGTCCGCAAACTGAAAGTCATTTCTGGTAGGTTGATGTGGAGGAGTTGCAGGATGTGTTCGTCTGGTCTCAGGTCATCCGGTTGGGCCAGTAGTCTGTTTTTAACTGCTTTCATGCCCAAATTTGTGTCAATGTTGGTGTAGAGGTTTTCCACATCCATGGTGAAGAGGAAGGCTTCTGAATGCATTTCCTGTGTGTGCAACTTGTTGAGAAAATAGTAGTGTCCCGGATGTAGCTGGGGTGTTGCGTGGAGAGGGGTGTGAGATAGTGGTCTAGTAGTAGGGCTGACCCATATGATTCGCTGCTGCAATCTGAAACAATGGGGCGTCCTTTTGGGATCCGGTGTGGTACCGTCAGGTTTCTGGGTCTTTGTGGATCTTGGGGAGCAGGTAGAAATACCTGGGGCGTGGAGGGTCTGTGCCCATCAAGAAATGGAGTTGTCGGGAACTTAGGTATTTTCTGATGTAGAGATCCTTCAACATGGTTCTGATGGTCTTGGTTGTTTCTGGGTAAATGGGCTAGTCAGAGGCTGGTAGTATTCTTGGTCTGCTAGCTGTCTGTGGGCTTCAAAGGCGTGGTCCACTCGATCCATAATCTGTGGTGGCTTGTTGTGGTTTTATGATGATGGAATGTAAGGATTTGAGTTTGTTAAGGGCTGCTTGTTCTGGTGGTGTTAGGTTGGGTTGGATTGGTATGGGGTGTTGGGTTTTGATTGCGGTTTTGTTTCTGTTGCAGAATTCCAGAATTTCTACATTAATTTCCGTCTCTGGGGGTTCCAGGTGGAGGGGCCTGCAAAAGGGCGTTTATTTGGAAAGTGTTGGGTGGGTCTTCTGTGAAGTGGGCGGCTAGTTTGGTTCGGCGGTGGAACAGTTGTAGGTCCAATTTTAACTGGTCTCGGTTGGGTCGGTTTCGTTCGATGGGATGAAAGAGAGGCCTTTATTCAACAGGTTTCGGACGGCCGGCGTCATTTGGAACGTGTTGGAAAGATTGAGTACCATGTCCTCTTGTCTGGGGAGGGGTGGGTTTTCATAAGTGGTTTGGTCATGAGGTTCCCCCTGGTGGCCTGCATAGGGTTGGAGGGTGTTATCCCGATTTCATTGGGATGCATTAGTTTAAATATTGGAGCCAGGATGTGAGAATGTGTTTTGCTGTTGTCTGTGTCAGTGTATTTGGTCTGGTGATGTGGAGAACACTGAGGCTGGGAGGGGGGAATTAATGGTGTGGTGGAGAGAGACTTTCAAGGATTCGGTTGATCTGTTCCAGGTTTTCTTTCTGTTGTTGGGTGAGATGTGGGGAGTAATTGAGTAGTGGTAGGAAAATGTCTGCATTTGGGAAGGTGTTCTCTGCTGCAGAGAGCATGTTTCGGATTAATTTTCGGATACCGGGTGGGTCTCTGTAGTCTTTGTTGTTGATGCCGAATGCAAGGCGACTTTCTTGGTTGTCGGTGTTGTGGGTGTTTTGTGTTTTAAAATATGGGTGGCGTGTTTAAACTGCGCACCTGGGTAACTGTCTATTTGTATAAAGGGGTTGGTGGTTGGGGGTAACCGGTTAAGGTTTGAGTCCCCCATAATGACGTATGGTTTGTGAGGGGTGAGTTTCCAGTTTGTGAACTTGTCCCCTGATGTGGATGTGATGTGGGAGAGTGGTGGTGGTTGATGGTCGGAGAGGTGGGGTGCATGGTGGTCTCTGGAGTGGCACCAGTCGTGTGTGTTGGAGGATTTCCTCTACGGAGGGAGTTTTCCTCTGCAGTGGTGTTTGGTTTGTAGTGGTATGATCGTATGGTTTGGTTCTATTTTTGAGGGAAAGTTTGTTGTTCGGGTGGGGGTGGGTCTGTTTGGTTGCATGGGGTCTGGTTCCCGGTGTTCGGTTGGTGGTGTGATGTTGGAGCTAGTTTGGTTATGTGTGGTGTTATGTACGTGTCCAGTGTGCATGGGAGACTCAGAGGTCTCATGGTTGTCTTGCTGTTCTCCTCTCATGTGTGCATCTGCCTCCCTGTTGGAGGTGGCCCTGTTTTGGTTGGATGTTTCTCCCAGGTCTTTTTTAAGGTGATCCTTGGGCTGGTTTGAGTCTCCCATGCACACTGGACACGTACATAACACCACACATAACCAGAGGTCTCATGGTTGTCTTGCTGTTCTCCTCTCATGTGTGCATCTGCCTCCCTGTTGGAGGTGGCCCTGTTTTGGTTGGATGTTTCTCCCAGGTCCTTTTTGAGGTGATCCTGGATCGTTTCTCTAGCTCGTTTAAGTGTGTTTTGTTTGATGTTTTTAAGTAATTTCTGTGCAAGTGCCGTGGTCTGGTTCAAGGCGCGTTGTAACTGTGAAGTGGGAAGGTGGTTTAACTGTTTGAGAAGGGGTTCCAGCGTTGTTTCTAGTTTACTTTGTGTTGGAGTTTGTTCATGTAAGGTCTGAAAAATGGGCAGCATGCGTTCGCTCCAATGACTGGGATCGCCGGTTCGTCGGTTAGGTGCCATGGTACCGTTGCGAGGTGGCCCTGCTGCTGTCTGGTTGTTCTTTTACTCTATATATGGCCTAGTTTGGTTTTTTGCAGCAGTAATTCTGGCTCACTGGTGGTGGACCGGAATTATTGAGTACCTAAGTTAAGAAAATGAATTTCAGAACCTCTCTTCAGTGGTGTACCACAGGGATGCGGACGGGCGTTTTGGCCGTTTACCACCATACGCCCTCTCCGTGTGGCTGGCTCCACGGGATGATCAGTTCCCGGGCAGGTTCTGTTTCCAATTGTTGGGTGGTTGGTGATAAATGAGTTTAGGGTCTGACTGTCGCTGGCCCTGTGTCGGTTTTGGTTCCGGTTGTTTGAGAAGCGGTGTTTAAGCCGGTAGAAAGAAGGGGAGAGAGTCTAAGCGCCGTAAAGATTTTAAGTTGTTCCCAGGAGGTGTGGGTTTCAAAATCTTCTTGAGACTCGGCCACGACCAAATTCAGACAAAGAGGTGGATGTGGTTAATTTTTTGGCAGGAATCTACAAGATATATGGCTTTTTGTTGTGTCGTTAAGGGCTGCTTGAAACTGTTTTCTACGGATCAGTTGTAGTGTTTTGGTGGGTTTTTTGTCTGAAAAAACAAGTACGGAGATTTGAGTTCCAGGGGAAAGGGCTCAGTTAAGGGGTCCCTTTTGGTAGTTTTTCCGTGAAATTGAAATGATTTCGTAGCGGTATAAAGGGGAGGTCTTCTTTTGGAGTAAAGGTGCAAAATGGTTATTAGGTTGTGTCTAGGTCCCGGTGCACCCACGATCAGTTCCTAACTGAACTGAAGGGTGTTTTTCTAGGCTGGGGGGAGGGTTAGGATAGGGAGTTTTGACCTGAGTGCACCCGGGTGCAGCTGGTTTTTGGTGGATATCTTTTGACAGGAAGGTGCCAGGCGGATGAAACCCACATGCACCCCCCCCCCCCCCCCAAGTGGGAGGACGGGCTTTCCGATGGCGCCAGGCAGGATTCTGTGCGACCTTCCCATCCGGAGATACGGATGTGCACAACACATGTGGTGTTTTCTGTAGTGGTTAGGTCTTATATCGGCGTGATGGCTTTAATAGCGCTCAGGCTTAAGATTGGGTGCCCAGGAACACCTGGAGAGCCGGGTTAGAGGCCATAGCAAAACCTTTTTCATCAAAACAAGTACTTTAATTAAAAAAGAAAATACATCCATTGAATATTAATTCTGATTAGTAAAATATTTTTTGCATAATTGTTTTATCAATTTGACTGAGTGTAAAATATAAATATTTACATCTGTTATTATGCCAACCTCTACACAGGAGTCACTAGCTTGTTGCTCTGTTTTGAAATGGCATTTTCCCTTCTTAGTATCTCATATTAAGCAGGCCAAAGCAGGATGAGGGTGAAAGTAGCAAATGGGCTCAAAATCCCTGCAGAGGTTGTTTCTTTCCTCCTGGACATGCAAGTTGAACACTGCTGATGCTAATTTACAACTAGCCAGCTCAGTCACATTGCTAATGTGATTAATAGTCATAATGATGATAATGATGGTGATAATGGTAATGTCATTGTAATTTTATTGTGATTGATACAATACCATGTGTGTTGCTGTAACATATGTGTTGTTGTGTAGTGTGCACCATATGTGATTCACGCTGCAGATGATAAAGCCGTCTCCCCGGAAACCATAGAAAAGAAAAAGCAAGCAGTTCCCTCTCTGTTTGTGACAGGATCAGGACATGGTAAGTTCCAACTGATGCTGCAACACCTTTCTTGATGTGTGCGGATTTGGTAATATTGCATTCTACACGTTGGACTTTTTGTGAACTTTTGTGAACCTAATTTGTGTAAACTTATGTATGCATAATAGTTTACACAATGTATGTAAACTTTTTGCTCTTCCTTGGAGGATATGACCGTTGCAGTTAAATTGATTGAATTGGAGAACTCACTGAAGGCTGCCAGGCGGGTCCTGTGCCAGGAAAGACTGGCAGCACAGAGTTATCAAACCCCACTCCGAAATGGTGTCATCATTGGATTTGATGGTCAGTGATAAGCTACTTTTGCCCTTGCACATTGTGTGTGTGTGTGTGTGTGTGTGTGTGTGTGTGTGCATGTGCATGTGCATGTTTGGAAGGGCATGCATGTAACTGTTGTAGTATTTCAACATATGTTAGTGACTGACATTTAAATCTGTCTGTTAGGGACAAAAATCCAAAGCCCTACCTGAGAGGACCTCCCCAGGAGCATCTTTCACATTAGCATGCCCCCCACTGCCTGGCTGCCATTAAAGCAAGCCACCTTCTTCCTCAACGATGCCTTGCAGTTCAGCACCCCCGCCTCTCTCCCATCCCTCAGGTCATGTTCAACATGTGAAGTAAAGCACCGTCTTATCAAACTTGAAGATACTGTTTCAACCTTAAGGAGACTTTAGCCATGCCCTGCTGAACTGCTAAGTCTGGATTTCTCTGGCTGGGCCATCAACTTAAGTTGCTTAACTCCCACTGCTCTGGCTAGTTCTACACACACAACTTCCTGCTGGCTTTCAGCAACTCAAAAGTAAAGAAAAACACCTGTAGGACCCGCAGCTGAAACAAACACCAATGGTGAGTAGAAATGTCCTCCCCTCCCCCTCCCCCCTCTGTTTCTCCCTTCCTAAGTCTTCCTCCCAAAATAGGTGAACATTTCAAGTAGGTCTTTGTGTGAAAACTTTGCACTCAATGCTGGTAATGATGGTT
Source organism: Atherinomorus stipes (assembly GCA_023101725.1). Lineage (NCBI taxonomy): Eukaryota > Metazoa > Chordata > Actinopteri > Atheriniformes > Atherinidae > Atherinomorus > Atherinomorus stipes. The sequence continues at coordinate 54,420 of JALJCO010004112.1, forward strand.
TTGTTTTAGGTTGACATGCGTGAATGTCAAGCATGTTTTACATGCCTAAAATTAAAGTTGATGTTTGTGTGTACAGGTCAAATCCTCCTGCGGTTCCAGAGAGACTCCCGGGGTTCCAAGTCCAGGCCCAAAGATCGTGAAAATGCTCGTACGAAGCAGGGTCATGCTGAGCGTTTCGCCAACTACATGTCATCCGGCAAGACTGAGACTGTGGGCCTCCGGTACTTGTACGACCCCGAGAAGTTGCAGGCGTGAGTAGTCCTAGCTTACACCAGCAGAATATTTTAGGCATTAATGCAGGTGTGTGGTGTGTACATGTGTAAAAAGTTGCAGGCGTGAGTAGTCCTAGCTTACACCATCAGAATATTTTAGGCATTAATGCAGGTACGTGGTGTGTACATGTGTAAATGCTACTTTTTCTTTTCCTCTCTCCAGGTGGCCAGAGATTTTACAGGCAGCAGGTTACCAGGTGAGCTCCATCAAAGTCATCCTGCTGAATGTGAAGGTGTTCCTTCACTACCTGGGAAAGTTCTATCTAAGTTAAAACTAAAGCCAGCTAAGGTCTAGTGAAATCAAGGAGCTGCTCGACCTCATTACATCCTCCAGTCCCAGAAACTAACGAAGCTTCCAGCCGTCCAGGAGAACGCAACAGGTAAGTGTCGATATGTCTTAGCGTGAAAAGAACTGGCACTGCGGTCTGGTGGTCAGGCATCTTTCCACATGTGCTGTAGTGAACATGTGGAAATGGTGTAATAATCATCTTGACAGTTGTCAGTGAAGTTAAAACTTGTCACTAATTTCCACCAAATGTTTGCTGTCTGTCTCTCCAGGCAAGCCTAAGTCCCTTGCAGAGGAGTTGACTGGGGGTGCGGTCGGGAGCTGCTTCTACGGAGGAGGAGCATGTGGCGGGCAAGAGGTCGGCAAAAGGAGATTATGCATAGACAGTGAGGAGGAAGAAGAGGCTGGTGTTGGGATGAGGAAGACCAGAAAAGATGAGGACCAAGCAGCCGCGGAGCCGCTTCTGACAGAGAGTCTCACTTCTGACAGAGATGGGGTTGAAGGGAAGCAGGTGTCAGGACCCAGAAAAACTAGCACTGACTCTGCTACAATTATTGTGGACTCTGCATGCAGTAACCTTTCAAGTTCTTCACCGCTGTTTTCAATCAAAAGACAGAGCCCATAGCAGGCAGATTTTCCACGCTCTGTCGCTGCTGCTGTCTGTTTGCTATTACCAGTAGTTGTCGTTTTTCTTTTTGTGTGTCTTTTTTAAAAATCATGTTTTCGTTGTTGTGTGAATGTAACAGAAAAAGAGTAACTTAAATAAAACTGTAGTGAACTTGGATTTGGAGTGGATTGCTTTTCTTGCAGGCAGGGCTGCAGGTGTTGCTTTGGTGACAGTTGAACATCACTCTGTGTACATGTAAAACTTAGTGGAAATGGCTGACATGTCCTCATTTACACTGCAGGGGTGGACAAACTAACAACAAGAATGATGATAAAAATAATATCAATTAAAGACAGTATCAACATTTATAATAACAGCGAATAGCCAATAAAAGAGTGGACCAATATACTTGTCAACAGGTGCAGCAGTCTTATTTAGTATTACAGAAAATACTCTTTTTTTACCTTGCATTTTAGTAATATCTTTCTTGCTGTCTGTATCCTTTACTCCGTTAAAAGGTCTGAAGGTCACGGCCAGGTGTAATTTAAACAAGGGGGACCGACCTAAGTTGTTTGATGGGTCCTGTGGACACATCTGGACGTGCATCATTATTAATTTGTTTTCACTGGCCTTTCACCCAGCTTGAGGGTTTCACAAATTATATATATATATATATATACATATATTATACAGAGGTGCACAACACATGTGTTGCTGTGTCTAGTGGTTTTGAACAGCCAAATTCTAAGTGCTAGGTGGCTGCAGAGCTTTCCTCATGCGCAAAGGGAGCGCAGGAGGGCAGCAGCAGGAAGATTCATCACATGTGCTGCATGGAATAGCAGCCATCTGCAGGATAGGGAGTTTTGACCTAAGTGCACCCGGGTGCACATGGTTTTTACAGAGGTGCACAACACATGTGCTGCTGGGTCCAGCGGTTTTGAACAGCCAAATTCTAAGTGCCAGGTGGCTGCAGAGGCTGGCTCAGGTCGCAGGAGGCGCAGGAGGGCAGCAGCAGGAAGATTCATCACATGTGCTGTCTGGTGTAGCAGCCGTCTGCAGGATAGGGAGTTTTGACCTGAGTGCACCCGGGTGCAGCTGGTTTTTGCTGGATATCTTTTGACAGGAAGGTGCCAGGTGGATGAAACCCACATGCACCCCCCCAAATGTGAGGGTGGGCTTTCCGATGGCGCCAGGCAGGATTCTGTGCGACCTTCCCATCCGGAGATACGGATGTCCACAACACATGTGGTGGTCACATGCCTGGTCTCACACACAGATCTGCAGGTTTACATCACATGTGCTGCTGGGTCTAGCGCTTTTGAACAGCCAAATTCTAAGTGCCAGGTGGCTGCAGGGCCTTCCGCATGCGCAAAGGGAGCGCAGGAGGAAAATTAGAGGCCAAAGCGAAAACTTGATCAAAACAAGTACGTTAATGAGAAAAAAAAACCTATAGAATATTAATTTTAATTAGTAAAATATTTTATAGTGCAATTGTTTTTACCAATTTGGGTGAGTTAACACTGATGCTCTCACACCTCTACTCACGTGTGAGTCTTGACTCATTTCCATACATCCAGTTTCTGCATGATTCATAGTTGTTTAAAACATTTACTTTATGGTCCAGTTCTCTAATGGGTTTGTTGATAAATGATGTGGTCAGATGAAATATTTTTTTAAAAAAGGTTCCCAATTACCCCTCTGGGCAGAGTTATTGCATACTTTAATGCTCCTTTAGCAGTTTTTAAAGGCAATATCCCCACATTGGATTAATAAAAATTTGTTTTAATTGAAATGAAAAATACTTGTTCATCCCAGAAGGGAAATTTAGCATTGTAAAAAGCTTTTTTTTTGTAAACACAACATTTATATGAAATGATTATATAAGTCAGTCTTGGTCTGTAGGGTGATGGCTGCCGGTAGGAATTAATTTCTGTATCTGTCCTACAGCGAACCTGATGCAGCGTCCCACTGAACACTGTTGATTCTTCACCATGGTGGAGAGGGTGGGAAGAAGCCTCCATGCAGCACTCTTTTCTGAATGATCAGCTGCCCCAGCAGATGCTGCTAAGCTGATGCACTTTCCACAACAGTCTTGTAGAAGATCTGCAACATCTTGGTGCAGACGTTGAATGATCTCAGCTTCCTTAAGTAGAGTTGCTGTTTTCTGTAGCATAAACACTTCTAATTTTACTTTACCATGCACAGCATTAATGTCAACATCAAAGTATTATACACAACATGGAGTGAAGGAGTCGTTTTCTGTAGCATAAACACTTCTAATTTTATTTTATCATGCACAGCATTAATGTCAACATTAAAGTATTATACACTAGTTAAAAAAAAAAGACTCAACAGCAGAAAACAAATGGGACTTCAGAACTCCCTGAGAGCACCAGTCCTTTTACTCATCCAACCATTCTAGGTCCATTCCTTCACTTTTGAAGGACCGTCGGCGCACACCATAATCCCACCTCAGCTCTTCGTTCACAGCAATGTTTTTTGTGGCCAAGAACAGGACAGTGTCCTTGGGTCCGTCCAAAAAGTTCAGCTGGAAGACCACAGGTTTCACATTGAAAGCCTTGCCCAAATGGTTCATGCACCTTCCAAAGGTGTCCTTACCAGGGTGACACTGACAGGGGAAAGTCTGGGCATCGATGCAGAGCTTGGTGCCAACCTTGCCCCGGATAAAGAAGTAATAGTTCATTTCTCCATCCTTCATCTCATCTATCTTTTTCCCCTCCGCCTCAGATATTAGAGGTCCATGGTAGTCACAAATGACTTCTCCTTTGGAAAAGGGCATAGTGGCAATAACACCTGGACAGGAGAGCAAAAAAAAAACAAAAAAGAAAAAACAGCTGTTAGTCTGCTGCCATGACAGTTGCGACAATGCAAACTCTCCCCCCACCCCCTCACCTTTACCCTTGTGTTCTCCAAAGTCTTTCATGTCAATCCCTTTCCACTTTTGCTCGACCACTGACTTCATGATGCTTTCATCGTCCTCAATGGTTGCCTTTAATGGGGACACCCAGGCTTGAAGTACGTCCAGAGCAGAGGGAACGTTTGTTTCCCACCTCTCCTTGGCCACAATGGCTTTAACTTAATCTGCTGTAGGTCGCTGCCTTCCACAGCAAGCTGGAAATAAAGAAAGTGAAAGAGTGAGCGAGTCTGCCTGAGTGAGTGAGTGAGTGCGCCTTCCTGCCTGAGTGAGAGAGTGAGTGAGTGAGTGCGCCTGCCTGCCTGCCTGAGTGAGTGAGTGCGCCTGCCTGCCTGCCTGAGTGAGTGAGTGCGTGCGCCTACCTGCCTGAGTGAGTGAGTGAGTGAGTGAGTGAGAGTGAGTGAGCGAGCCTGCCTGAGTGAGTGAGTGAGTGAGTGAGTGAGTGAGTGAGCCTGCCTGAGTGAGTGAGTGAGTGAGTGACATCCCGAGCATAATAAGGTTTTAACAGGTTGACATGACACACCTGGGACTTTTTACGTCGCTCTGGCATGGCAATAGAATAGTTCTGATCAGAAACCCTGTCAAGAACTGTATATTGTGGACCACCGAACTTTGCCTGAAAAAGAGAGGTAACATCAGGACAGAGGGCCAACACCTAGTCACCCGGCAAAAACGTTCGGGTCTCCGACCGCCGATCAAACAGAGATTTCATCTTTTCCTGTGCTGCAACAAGCTTGTCCTGGACAATCTCCCTAGCGGCATATAAGCGTCTCCTGAAGCCATTAACATAATCCACCAGATTCTTAGGTGGATCTGGCTCCTTCAAACTATCCGCCACCACAGCCAACGGACCCCTCACCGTGTGTGCAAAGACCAGCTCATTGGGGCTAAACCCAGTGCTTTCCTGAGTGACTTCTCACGCAGCCAACATCAACCAAGGCAAACCTTCCTCCCAGTCGCTCCCCAGCTCCATACAATAGCGCGCAGGAGGGACTTCAGGGACTGGTGGAAGCGCTCCAAGGCCCCCTGGCTTTCTGGGTGGTAAGCTGTGGCTTTATTATGCTGCATTCTGAGCTGTTTCAAAACCAGACTAAACAAATGAGACGAAAAGTTCGTTCCCTGATCCGACTGTATCACCTTGGGAATTCCAAACACAGAAATGAACTGGGTGAGAGCATGCACAACTGACCTAGCCGTTATAGTCTGTAGCGGGCAGGCAGCAGGGTACCGCGTAACCCGACACATCACCGTGAGCAGGTAGAAAGACCCAGCCCTGGAACGAGGTAAAGGACCCACACAATCAATGATCAAATGCTTAAACGGTTAGACGCTACTTTAATTGGGCTCAAAGGGAACGGCTTCAGTACTTGGTGGGGCTTAGCAGTCAACTGGCAAACATGACATGTCCTTATACCTGCCCGGCCAAAAAAAGCGCCAACAAAAAAAAGGTCAAACATTTAACATTTCGTTGGCCGACTTTGCTTTGATTGGGAGCATTGCTGTGTTTAGAAGCTTCTGCAATGTCACCAGATTTATTTGCATCCTGTTGCATCAATTTTTACAAGATCTTGATGATTGTAGAGTCTGCCACAGCACATCCCAAAGTCTAATGGGGTTAGGTTGGACTCTGTGGTGGCCAATCCATGTGTGAAAATGATGTCTGATGATCCCTGACCATCTTTCACAATCTGAGCCCGATAAATTTGGCACGGTCTCTTGGAATATGGCCGTGCCATAGGAAAGAAACATCCATTGATGGAATAAGCTGGTCATTCAGTATATTCAGGTATCAGCTGACCTCATTTCTGAGCTCATACTGTTGCTGAACCTGGCCTGAGCAACTGCAGCAACCCCAGATCATCACACTGCCCTCACAGGCTCATACAGTAGCACTAGGCATGATGCTGCTCACTTCTTGCCTTTCTGGCACATTTCTTCCTGGAAGACGATGGTCCCTTCTTCAGTTTTTCATAATGCGTTGGACTGTTCTGAACCCAGTTTCAGTAGTTTCTGCTCTCCTTAGATGTTTTCACCTCTTGATGCCAATGATTTGACCCTTCTCAGACAGACTAACATCTTTTCCAAGACCACGGATGTGTCTTTCCACATGGTTGTCTCGGAAATGAGAAGCAAGTCATTGCACAGTTGGGGTTAAATAACTTGTTGCCAGCTGAAAGATAATCGGCCATGCAGTAATTATCCAATAGGAGGCTGTACCTTTTGCTTAGTTAAATCCAGGTGGCGACTTTTTTGGCAGGCAGTGTATATGAGGAAACATCCCTCTTAAGGCGGGGCCAAAAAAAATGCCTTAATACTCTGTCATATGTCTTAGTCACGCCAGAGTGTCCAGATTCATCATGGGCGACCTTCAACACAGAACGAAATTTAGCTGGCATGACAATCTGAAACACAGGTTTACCGACAACACCAGCATGTGGCAACCATTTTCTCACCAGTAATGGACCCTGAAAAAAATAACCACACGCGCAGTCCATCACCTCACTCATTGGCCGCGTCTGATTAAAAAGAGACCTCAAAGATGTCAAAGGCAAATGCACATCCCTCACATTTTCCTCTTTCCCAACCTGGTTCCGCGCCATTGCACGCGTTACTGGGGGGGTTAGGAATCGAAGAGTTTGGACCAGGGCACCCCGAAGGGGTGTCCTGGTCAATTGCACACTCCATCACAGTCTAGAGGGCCAGGCAGACACCGCCACTCCCATCCCCCCAGTAAATGTCAGGTAGGCCTTGTAAATAATGGGGCATAATTGACAATGAGAATAAATGATTAAAAAAATAAAAATTGTAAATCTTTTTTGATCCTCCTTGTGAGTGTTATATTAAATTTTTGGAATTTTAGGGTTAGGCATGAAAGCCACTGACCCTAGGGTTAGGGTTAGGATAGGGAGTTTTGACCCGAGTGCACCCAGGTGCAGCTGGTTTTTGGTGGATATCTTTTGACAGGAAGGTGCCAGGCGGATGAAACCCACATGCACCCCCCCCCAATGGGAGGACGGGCTTTCTGATGGCGCCAGGCAGGATTCTGTGAGACCTTCCCATCCGGAGATACGGATGTGCACAACACATGTGGTGTTTTCCGTAGTGGTTAGGTCTTATATCGGCGTGATGGCTTTAATAGCGCTCAGGCTTAAGATTGGGTGCCCAGGAACACCTGGAGAGCCGGGTTAGAGGCCATAGCAAAACCTTTCATCAAAACAAGTACTTTAAAAAAGAATATACATCCATAGAATATGGACTTTCCACAACAGTCTTGTAGAAGATCTGCAACATCTTGGTGCAGACGTTGAATGATCTCAGCTTCCTTAAGTAGAGTTGCTGTTTTCTGTAGCATAAACACTTCTAATTTTACTTTACCATGCACAGCATTAATGTCAACATCAAAGTATTATACACAACATGGAGTGAAGGAGTCGTTTTCTGTAGAATAAACACTTCTAATTTTATTTTATCATGCACAGCATTAATGTCAACATTAAAGTATTATACACTAGTTAAAAAAAAAGACTTAACAGCAGAAAACAAATGGGACTTCAGAACTCCCTGAGAGCACCAGTCCTTTTACTCATCCAACCATTCTAGGTCCATTCCTTCACTTTTGAAGGACCGTCGGCGCACACCATAATCCCACCTCAGCTCTTCGTTCACAGCAATGTTTTTTGTGGCCAAGAACAGGACAGTGTCCTTGGGTCCATCCAAAAAGTTCAGCTGGAAGACCACAGGTTTCACATTGAAAGCCTTGCCCGAATGGTTCATGCGCCTTCCAAAGGTGTCCTTACCAGGGAGACACTGACAGGGGAAAGTCTGGGCATCGATGCAGAGCTTGGTGCCAACCTTGCCCCGGATAAAGAAGTAATAGTTCATTTCTCCATCCTTCATCTCATCTATCTTTTTCCCCTCCGCCTCAGATATTAGAGGTCCATGGTAGTCACAAATGACTTCTCCTTTGGAAAAGGGCATAGTGGCAATAACACCTGGACAGGAGAGCAAAAAAAAAAACAAAAAAGAAAAAACAGCTGTTAGTCTGCTGCCATGACAGTTGTGACAATGCATACTCTCCCCCCACCCCCTCACCTTTACCCTTGTGTTCTCCAAAGTCTTTCATGTCAATCCCTTTCCACTTTTGCTCCACCACTGACTTCATGATGCTTTCATCGTCCTCAATGGTTGCCTTTAATGGGGACACCCAGGCTTGAAGTACGTCCAGAGCAGAGGGAACGTTTGTTTCCCACCTCTCCTTGGCCACAATGGCTTTAACTTAATCTGCTGTAGGTCGCTGCCTTCCACAGCAAGCTGGAAATAAAGAAAGTGAAAGAGTGAGTGTGCGCCTGCCTGCCTCAGTGAGTGAGTGCGCGCGCCTGCCTCAGTGAGTGAGTGTCAGAGGCATGGGGAAAAAAAACAAAAACAGAAAGTGTTTACCAGAGACATAAAACACCCGCTTTTCCAACTGCAGCCGCCTCCATTTAAAGTAAAACGCACGGTTTTCCCCATGTCCAGCACTGACCATGTCGTCTTTCGAGGGCGCAATCGCACCAGTTGTTATGGGAAAATCCCTCAAAAAAGTTTCCCAGCCGTCATCAACTGGCCCCATCATCGATGTGGAACTGAAAGATACCGCCATCAGACAGTTGTGATGTCAGACACATTGACATGAGCAACAAGAGAGAGCATCCTTACCTTTGGTCTTGGGAGGACGTCCCCGTGGCCCCTCTTGTACCTGATGTCTTGCTGATATTCTTACAGCTGTAAGACAAGGAGAGGGGGGTGGGGAGACAAAGGGCATCTTAATCCTCAGGGAAACACTGTGTGGAACCGCAGCAGTTTCATTCTGCAGCAATGTTAACAGGAGGTGTCGAGCGCATTTGGTACTGTGCGGAGAGCTGCGGCACACAGCGCCAAAATCTGCGTGCGCCCTGAAGTGATCGTTTCGGCTTCCGTTTGATTTTCTGCACGAACCGCAGCCAAATTTGTCAAGCCAGGCAGGAAAATAAGCAGGAAAACATGACAAATCTACAAAAAGTAAAATATTTTCAAAGTAAAAAAAACCCACATAAGCTTTAACCCAATCCCCTCCCCCACCTCCTCTTTTGGGGGAAACAGATCTAATTATGTCAATCATGTCTTCCATCCCTATTGAAAATGCAGTTGGAAGGATTCTCACAGAAATGTCAGCTTTCTGCTTGTAAACAGTATGAAAGCAGAACAGGAGATGCAGCCGTTGGGGAATTACCAGCTGTACAAGTACGGCAGAGAGGTCTGGACTGCACGCTTCCGCATGCAGTGCGTCTCTAGGGCAAGATCGTTTATCCATGTAGAACATGCCTTTTCTGGCATGAAAAGCACACGGCCATACAAGTCTAGCACTTATTACATCAGCAAGCTGCTGCTAGCTCTGGTCACTGAAGGAAGTAACACTGCCACAGTCACCACAGTTTAAGAAAGGAAAAGACGACTTACTGCATCCACAAACGGTCCAGATCAGACCAGGGATTGGCCACGGGGAGTCCAGTACTCCCCAGGAAGAAACAGCCCTGGTCTTCCCCTGGTTCACATTGTTTCTTCAGGTTCAGAGGACGGATGTTCACAAAATAGGCATCAAACCACTGCCGGTGGGAAACAAAACTTCAGCTGCCTGGGGAAATGGTTGCGCGACTTGCATGTGAGAAAAAGAAAAAAAAACAACCCCCCCCCCCAAACAAAACACAACAAAACAAACAGCAACAACAGGAAATCATTATCAAAGGGTCAGCTTACCCTCTCCTCATCCACAGTGATGAAAGTTCTGTCCACATCTGCTTGGAATCTGATCAGCACCCCCAAAACCGGGGCTCACCTGCCTGTCATTCCAGTCGGCCACCTGTGATGGGAGATCAGTCTTGCTCACAGAGATACAAGAAACAGATGGAAGTGTATTGGAGTCAAAGTTGCAGGGAAACAGAAAGGTCAGAGCGAGGGCCACTTACTTTGAAATCCACAACTCTACCTGCTGATTTCTGGTATGTTATCATCAGAGTCGCCATGCAGAAATACCGGTACAGAGTCATCTGATGTTGTGATAGCCGCTCCCCCGTTTGCAGGCTATGGCAAGCTTCCTCAATCCACTCTTTGCCCATCTCCAGCAGGCACTTGTGCTCAGACCTGTACTTACATGCATCACAGATTCACATAACAGACGTAGACTATGAGACATTACAAGAAAACAAAAAAAGAAAGATGGAACAGAAAAGAAAAGAAAGAAAAAGGAGTCGCCTTAAATGTGAATCCCACAAGCATAACCCACCTCACTTCACCCTGTGGGTCCTCCACTTGTTCTAAAACAATGAAGAATCCCTTTTCATGCGTTCAAGGAGCATCTGGCGAGGTTTCTCATCAGGGACTATGGAGGTCAACTCCTGCAGTTGCCAGCGTCTACCAAGCTTGGTCCACTTTTTTCTGAGACTCTTTAGCTCGCTTTAATTCCGCATCCCGTTCTTCTGCAGTGTGGTCCTTCATGCATACTCTCTTCAAGTGGACAGAGAGCGAATTGTACCCCTTTTTGCACCGGAGGCAGTACACAATTCGCCTGTCAGGGCCTTCCCTTCCAGAACAGAGGAGAATGAGAAGGCATTCATCAGATATCAGCAAATGCACAAGAGTCTTCTGAAAGTTGCCAGGTAAAGTCGATAGTAGGCATGTTCTTACTTACATCTGTTGACCAACGACAGAAAACTCCCTTGTCTGTGAAAACAAACAAACAAAAAAAAAAAAAAAAGGGGGTTAAGTCAAGTCAAAGTTGACGTTGACTTGACTTTCAGTTGTCCAATCATTCTACTGTTGCACCCATCCTATATATAGAATCCCATACAGCGGTAGCTGCAAAATTTTAAAAAGCAAAACCAAAATGTCGAGGGATAAAAGGACAAAAAACCCTAAATGGAAGAGCTGCAGCCAACATACCATTGTCATGCACTTAATTGCAGGCCCCCTCCACCCAACCTGACTCTGCAGGTGGTCTAATTAAATACAGAGATGACACCAAAGGACTACAAAAAAAAAAAGAAAAAGAAAAGCAAAAAAAGTTAAATAAAAAGAACTGAAAAATTAATGGTAAAAGCCCATTAAGAAAACAGAAAAAAGAAAAAGAAAACTGCTGAAATACATGCAATATTCTGAGATAAGAATCCATAAACCTCTTACCAGCAGATGTGCAGTCCCTCTCACACTAGCCACTCTCATACCCGTTTTTTTTTTGCTCAACTCTGCGCTGCTGTATTTATGCTTTTTATCAGGCAACGTATGTGTTGCTGAGTTGCAACACATGTGTTGATGTCTAACTCTTCACCATATGTCAGGTATGGGCAACTCCAGTCCTCGAGGGCAGGCCTCCTGCAGGTATTAAGAGCTTCCAGGCTGCAACACTCCTGATGCCAATCAATGGGTAATTGTGCAGCGCTTAATGTGAAGCTCTGCACAGGTCACAGGGGCCCAATCGCAAACCGTCCCACACCGCCCCTTCACTATCCAGTTTCACTCCCAATAAAGTCACACTCACAGCTGTGGAGGGCGCTTTGATAGGAGGTGAAGGCTACAAATGAAAATGGGACATCAGTCTCATTTTCAGTCATCACCGTGGCAACACAAACATGCCCCCATCAAATAAATCTGTGTGGAAATAACAACATACTCATGTGTGAAGACCAATGTTTTATTTCAAATCAATAACAATAATCATGATCGTAAGCATTTAAATGGTTGACAAAATTATTATTATTACTACCAATAGTTCTAATAATTATTGCTATTATTAGGCTAATCCTACTCATTTTTATTGTTGCTATTGTTGTTGTTGTTGCTACTGAAGCATTCCCTTTAGCAGTGGTTTGAGAGCAGCTGTCATCACTTTTCCCCAATAAAATAACTGTGTTTGTGACGTTCTGTCAGTATTGACAAACGTGCAGGACACGTGCATGACTCATGTGCAGAACACGGCTGTTTCCTCCTCCATTCAGCGGTTGCACCCGCTGCAAAATTCTGGCAAATCTGCACTGACGCAGGCTCACTGATTAAGGGCTGAACGGTCCACTCGCCCTCTGCCCAGCGCGGTTTGGGACGGCCCTCAGTATGGCAGAGCCTCTGCAGGAACATGCCAACAGAGGGGCAGTGTTTAGGGGTCAGTCAGAGGGTCAGAAGGCGGCAGCGAGGTGTCATTTGAACTTGGGGCATGGAGCTGAGTTGTTTGATGGCTCCCGTGCACAGTCATGGACAGATCTGGAGGTGCACATCACACGTGGTGTTCTCTAAGTGCATCTGAACAGCCAATTTCAGAGTCAAACATGCATTCAGTAAAGCAGTCAGTCAATGATGATAAGAATGATTATGATACAATACCACATGTGAGTCGCAACATATTTGTTGCTGGTACATATTTGTCTCCGCTGCAACGTGTGTCTCTGCAACTGTGTGTTGCTGCAGCATGTGTGTCTCTGCAACTGTGTCTCGCTGTAGCATGTGTGTCTCTGCAACTGTGTCTCGCTGCAGCATGTGTGTCTCTGCAACTGTGTGTGGCTGCAGCATGTGTGTCTATGCAACTGTGTGTCGCTGCAGCATTGTGTCTCTGCAAACTGTGTCTCGCTGCAGCATGTGTGTTGCCGTAATGTGTGTTGCTGTAACATATGTGTTGTTGTGTCAGTGTGCACCATATGTGATTCATGCTGCAGATGATAAAAGCCGTCCTCTCCCTAAAACCACTCAGAAAAAGAAAAAGTCAAGGAGTTCCCTCTCTCCGTTTGTGACAGGATCAGGACATGGTAAGTTCCAACTGATGCTGTAACACCTCTTCTCATTAATATACACCCTGTTTCTGCATGCTCTACAACTAGGGATGGGTACCTTTCACATTTGAATCGATACGGTACCAACTTTCGATACCTGCGAATCGGTACCGGTACCAAACGGTACCAGTTTTCGGTACTTTTATGTGTGTTTATATGGCAATAACAGATTTATTTCTCATTCTCAACATAGAATTTTTTTAATAATATATTAAAGCAAAATCCAGCTGTTTCTCTATGATATCAGAGCGTCTGGTTACAGGGAAACTTAATGACAAGGCAAGTTTTTTTATACAGCACATTTCATGCAGCCTACAGGAAAATTCAAAGTGCTTTAGATAAACCATAAGCATTGCAGCGGGGTGCAAAAGGGAAAATGATTAGGAACAAAAAAGTACAAGTATGATTTTAAAATGATAAAAATTTAAAATATTTATGATTAAAAAGAGCATAGAGCCGTGCAGATTTGAACTTTAGAGTAAAATCTATGTGTGAATGCAGCTGAGAACAAGTGGGTCTTTAACCTGGATTTAAAGGTTGAATATGGAATACGGACAGAACAGCGACATCACGTGTGTCTTGGTTGTAGTTGCAACGGCAGAAAAACAACTCCAGCCGCTGGGGTGCCAGGCTCACTGCCGATACGCAAGTGACCAACAGTCTGCAGCATGTTTAACAAGTAACACAGAGAAGTTTATAACTGACAGCTAACGTTAGCCATGTTAGCAAACAAGCTAGCTTACCGATCCAGGAGAAAAGTCGCCATTTCCGTGTTTTACTCCGTGGAAAACGTTTATGTGGGTCCATTTAGTGAAGTCTTCACCTAAATTTACTCCAGATTTAGCTTTTCTCAGGTCACTCCTCCTCAGAAACAGATAACAATATCTCCAGGGCTCTGAAGCAGCTGCTTCACTCGTCGTCTCTACGGTTTTCCCCTGTACAGGCCTGACTATGACCGAAATATTGTTTCCACACAGAGATCGTATTTGGCAACCTGCAATGGCGGCGTGTATTGGCTTATAGACATAAATAAAATGCCATTATCGAACCCGTAAAAATTTATTTTATAATTATTTTTAGGCTAAATATAATTTTTCTGGGAAACGTTGTACTTTCATTCTGTACACCCCCAAACGACCTGTGGAGGTATTATTTTTGAAAAAATATAGCTTTTAATAAAAATGTTCCATATTCAACCTTTAAATAAACTAAGTGTTTCAGCTGATCGGAGACTTTCTGGGAGTTTGTTCCAGACAAAATAATAATAATGACAGAATAATTTAATGAGAAAAAAGACGGAATATTCTTCGACACTAAACTGATTCTGTGGCGGCGTTTTGCGCAGGTCTGGAGGCTGTAATCCTGCTGCAGGGATCAGGTTACTAACTTGATGCAGACAGTTTCTGCCGTGCTGGTTAAACCATACAAGCTGTTTCAGAGAGACGCAGACTCTTATTTATCAGATGTAAGTATGGTGGCTGGTGCACTCGCGTGCGGAAACTCCGCTGTGATGAGGAATTTACTAAAGATGTGGGATGCGACAGAGGGAGGGAGGGAGAGACGTGACATGCGCGTCGCCCCAGAACTGGTTTACTGTCTTGGTTAATGCTAAACTCAGTAAATATTCACATCGTATTAAGTTGTTGAACGGCAGTTTGTGAACCCTGCTGGTTATAATCTGCCCCCGATTACATCTGTTCAGCCGCCGAGGCGCTGACCGACTTCTCCCTCTTTTTTCTGCGGGCTGCGGATGACGTGTCGGTAACGGAGCTTCGAAAAGAATATTGTGTTTAATCTGCTGCTTCCTCAGATCAGACGTGTTCCCGCCGCTGGCATCACAAATAATGCAGCGAACTTGATGTTTTAGAGAAGTGAAGCCAAGAAAGCTTCTGACTGAACATGCGGCCGCTGCTGCTGATGTCATGCTGCGATGCAACGTTCACGTGCGGCATAGAAATAACAAACTCCTCCACTACCTCACATTAAAAATGATGCATTTAGGTACCGAAACATGGTACCATTTGACTTTACGTGAATCGGTACCCGGTAGTACCGACGGAGTTCGGTAGGTACCAATAAAAGTACCGATTTCGGTACCCATACCTATCTACAACACTGTGGATTTTGTCAGCACATACTGGGGTAGTGGCTATATTCCTTACATTTTGCAGTTAAACTCCCTCCTCAAATGATTTTACTGCCATTTTTGTCTACTGTTTGGTGTGGCATTCTACATTGCTGGTCACTGTTGCCACTTTATTTTATTTTTTGCAAATTTATGTGCAATTTTGGTTCATTTTTATGTTTCTAGTGGCTTTGTACATCTTATTCTCAAAATGCATGGCATGCATGCATAGTATTATGCTTCTGGCCTTGACATTCCAGCGCAAGTTTGTGATAATCTTGCAGAATTCCAGTAGCAACACCTGGCAACTTTAGTTGCCAATGAGTGCATGTACTACCTAAACATGCTAAATGCTGTTATTCTGTCTGTTGACGTTGCTGTATTATTGAAAACTTTTTTTTTTTTTTAAAAAAGCGAATTTAATTTTGTATTTTACCTTCTTTCCGTGACAAAGGGTGCAGATTGCGATGACATCGGCCACCATGAGTTCTGAATCCCGTTGCCCACACCAGAGGCCAGATGCCACGGACACAGTGCTCATCACTGTGGGGTCAGACAACACCAAAGCTCTCCTAACTGAAGTCAGTAATCACAGAGATTTTGGTGGATTCCTTCATGCTGATTTCAAGCTACCCATACACTGCACCAGCCTCAACAATCCCCATTGCCTTGGATACACATTTGATGTTGACGGCGTTGTGATCCATCTGCGGCACATGAGAGGCATCTTTGCCGATATCTGTTTTTTGAACTTACCCCAGCTGAATGCCAGCAGGATGACAAGACAGTACAGCTACCTCAAAAAGCATGTCTCGCTGCCACGCTGCAGCCCAGAAGGGATGGCAGCACTTAGAAATTGCCTAGGCCACAAAACAGCTACGGTTGCAGGTGGCTATGTTCTGACTCTCTGTGTTGTCCCCAGCAGCCTGACAAAGCCAGACTACAGGTTGCAAAACTCGACCTTGTACGGGATACATGCCGCCACGCTGTTGAATGGGGTGACAGAAGAGTTCGCCCGGCTCCTCAACAACCTGTTGAAGAGGGACATGTGCCGCCCCACTGTCCAGAAACAGGGTACCACCAACCTGGCGTCATACTGAGTCCTCAGGGTAGATCAAACATTCATCTTGAGCCTCTTGGACCAGGCTGTGGAGAAAGCCAACAGCTGCTCATTCATGCAGGTCATTGCTACCCTCGGGCAGTTTGGCCAGCGGGATCCTGACGTCCCTCAGCTCGGCAATTTGGTCAACCCCGATTCTGTGGAGTCCGTATCGGTCCATCTTGCCCTAAAGGTGCAGGCCGTGAAGGAGGACACACACCTTCTCCTCTCACGTTACGGCCTGCTTCCCCTGATCGGTGTGAGGGGGTCGCTGTTTTCCACTCTGGGAATGCACGAGACGTGCAACTTCCAGTCCAATTTAAACACCCTAACCATGGACGTGAGCCCGGCCCTTATGAGCGTGCTGTCGAAAACCGGCACAGTCACATTCTTGCAGCTGTATGCAGATGCTCCCCACATCCACTACAACCAGCCTTTCAAACACCCCGTCAGTGGGGTGATGGTCACTTGTGGCTTGAGCCACCCAAACTTCAAGACCGCCATCACCAGCAGGGCGTCCGGTTACTTGCAGCACATTCTGGACTTGAGCTGCCGCCTAGTGTGTCAGGTGGGAGTCCGTATCGAGCAGGTGGTGCGGTTCGAGGGGGAAGGTGTTCCACTAGTGTTTGACCCCAGAGAGTTTTTTGACCTTCCTGCTCTGCAGAAGCTCTTTGGAGACAGTGCACTGGTGGTTCACTTCCAGGACAGAGAGAATGGCCAGGGTCTCCTTTCCACACTGCGGGGTGTCATTGACCACCTGACCGGCATCCTTGGAGAGTCTTTTCAAAGCAGCGAGGGTGTAGGTCAATATGACCCTACGTGGAAATCTTTCCAGGCAGAGCTGGCTCTAGAAGAGATCTTCTTTGGGCATCCATTCTCATCACTCGACAACACCCTGAGTGCCAGCCTGGGAACAAGCACAGTGAGCAAATGCAGCATCACCCACGAGAGGGGGTTCATCGGCCTGGCACCCCACAACAGTGCCAGCTTTGAAGAATCGCCACCACCGCTCCATCACTGGACCAAAGACCCACTGCAAAGAACACGCATTGAAAGGCTGTGGGCATTTTGTCAGTGTCTGGAAGCTGGACCAGCTGTGCCCGGGGCTGCCCTCATAAGGGTCTTTTTGGGGGACCTATACAAGAGGAACGATCAGCCTCAGACATTTCTAAGGCTAGACATGCCCCCCGGTAGGCTGACGGGTGCACTGGATGTGAAGAAACTCGCTGCCGACCTCGCAACCAAAGACAGCTTCCCTGTCCCTCACACATTCCACAGGGCCCGTGCACTGGTGAGAGATGCAGGCCAGGATGTGGAGGAGTGCCTCATCCAAGGCTTCACAGCAGAGGGCATAATTTTCTTCCCGGTCTTTAAGTTCACTGACCTCTGAAGCACCAGAAGGATCTGGTGGAATTTCAAGGACTGGATGCAGGTCAGTCACGGGGACCAATCCATTCTTCAAATTTCCCAAGTGGCCTCCAAGACTCTCCAAGTCTTAACTGAGATCAAGCGGCGCTCCCTCTGCTTTTCCAAACGGCTGGAGGTGTACAGAGAGCATGGCATGCCCTGGATGGCAACCGCCTTGCAGAGGCTTCCAAAGCAGATGGTGGGAGGTTTGCTACTCCACACGCTGACCTTCATCTCCTCTGTGGCCTTGCTCCACAACGGACAGTATGTCGACTTTGTGCATCTTAAAGAACTTCTTCAAGATATGAGCTTGGGGGGCATGTCACAGGCCAGACTACAGCAGCTACAGATCCAGGGGAAATTCACCCTGGACAAAGTCAAGAATGTGAAGATTTGGTGTCTGCATCCAACCATTCCCTACAAGGTACTCCAATCCCCACAAACATTGTCTTTATCTTTTTAAGGATGCTGTAAAACTATTGTTTTACAGCACTAAACTATTGTCATAATGAGAAGATTGATCGTCCTTGTTGTTCTGACATTGTTGCTATAAGTTGCAGACAAAAGTTACCGCCATCCCATCCCTTCGACCGCCACCAACTGAGCAGAATGAGAGCATCCAGCCCCCGGAAGATGTCCAAGCTGTGGACGATCAGGACGAGATCAGGCCCCCTGTGGTGACAGATGCCATGTGGTTGCCAGCCAACTGCGCGCGCAGGTGGAGCACAGATGAAGAGTCAATGATTTCAAAACAATTCTAGGTTAGCCACAGCACGGCATACAAGGAATATGTACAAAGATGTCGAAGGAGGAAACTGCCATCAAGACCATTTGCTGCATTCAAGCACAAGAGACAGCGCCTAATGGCATCTGTCAAAGAACACAGATAGAGTGAGAGAGAAAGAGGGAGAGAGACAGCGAAAGAATCCCCTCTCCAAATATATGTTCTTCTGTTGCAGTGTCTAACCTTGTTTTGTTTTTTTAGTTCAGAGTACTTGCTTAAAAGAAAAAAAACATATTTTTGTAAATATAATTTATTTATATAGGGTAAGATGTCACACTGGACTATGCAACTGTTAAAATAAGGACACAAATGATCTTTCTTTTCCAAAGAACACATTTAATCATTGTGCCCTGTTGAAGTCATTCATTTCTTGTTAACTACAAGATTAGCAATCTGGACTTAAAACTGCAATAAAAAAAGAGAAGATTCTCTGTAAATCTGTGTCATAATTTAATGACTCACCATAAAAGATAAACTCTTTGAATGCCAGTTTACCATGTACTACAAGGAACATTTTTGAAAAATACACCAACATTAAAAATTCTAAAAAATAATTTGCTTTTAAAGTACTGGGAAAAATGAAGTCATTCAAAAAAAATTGCCTCATTCTCTTATGTATATATATAAATAAATGAATTAATTAATATATGTATATGTATATATATATATAAATATATATGAAAAAAAAACATTTTTTTTTTTTTTTTACTTTGGATAGTGCAAAATGGTTAAATGGTGCTCACCTCACCTCACACTGTGCTTATACGATGGTTGCATATCTTTTGAAAATGAGTGTAATTATTACACGTTACAAAAAAAAAAAAAAAAAACATTTCCATCTATTTCTACATTCTTCTATTTTTAAAATTGTACTGTCAAACTCTGTTGCCTGTGGTATGGTGTGCCATAATTAACAGACATATCCATGTATGCAGAGCCGAATTAAATAAATGGACTACACTAGGCAGACTGTATATTTTTGCCCCCCCCCTTCATTATTAAATGCTACTAAATTATCCTTATCCATCGGGAGTGTCATTGTTGATGCAGGAGTACCAGTAAATGACTAATGGGTGTCAGTAAACTATGTAAACAGAGCAAATAAGATAAATGTTGTAAGCTATTGCATTTAGCAGAAAATCTCAATGAAATATGTTGACTAACTTCAATAGTTAAATAAGTAGTCAAATATACAAACATCAATAAAACTTGCAGTAAGAATTAATTAAGAGTAAGATTTGCAGTAATATTTATAGTAAGAAAGTGTGCTGTTGTGGTAATGATGTTTATTTTCATGGACAATTTCTCATTCTCATTTCCATTTTCTGGTATTCAACACACAGCAGCTCAGCTCCTGGTCTGGACTGTTCAGCAGTTCTTCTGCACCGGTCTGGATGTTTGTCTGGATGGTGTCCTTTACCAAGTGCGCTCTTTCTGAAATGAATTGTACCAAACTGCATTCTCATTTGATTTGATCACAAAAACATTGAAGAGAAACCATTAAATACCTTGATCCTTATGTGGCGCCAGGAGCTGCTGGGCAAAGTTGCTGGGTGAAGCTGTGGATGCTGATGGCTGCTCTCCTCCTGAAATGAATTGTGTGCAATAATGTAAATGCTAAACTTTTATCAGAAATGCAGGAGGTCACATATTATGACATCAGATAAGATGCAGATCTATTCAGCTAGGAATTTTCTTTTCACAGTAACTAACTGTGTCAATTTACAATTCCAAAATTAACATTATAAAAATTTGCTCCTTTATTTGGGAGAAAGTTATACTGACCCAAGCATACAAGAATTAAAAAAAAAACCTACACAATCATTCAGTCTAATGGAGGCCTTGATGATATCAATCACTGCATTTTGTATTGGTTCAGTGAGAATATGATTTTACATGATAGGCATAAAGTGGTGAGAAAGGTTTATGTTTTCAGAGCTAGCACAACCAGCACTCAGCATCATTCAAACAAGTCAACAGGATGAGGGAGGATTTGGGTATCACAAGGACCCAGCTGTAATCAATCTTTGTTTTTATTTGTTTAGTAGCTGGATTTATCTGCCTGCAGTGCTTAATTTGTGCCGGAGCAAGCCAGAGCCACTTGGGGACCCCTTTGATCGGATCCTGGACCTTTCTGACCTGCTCTCGCACCTGTTTGATCTCCTGCAGGACTTTCCATGTCATGAAAATCTAGAGATACACTGTGTTTTTATGTCTGGCTTTTATTTCCCTCTGAAGGGATGCCTGGTGGTTTATTCAATTTCATTTTAATCAAAAACTAGGAAAATAGATATTTATGCCGTCATTGCGTTATTTACAGTCATTGGTTGTGACACGTGACGCGGTTGTTTTTGTTTCTGCAGCGGCGCCACGCACAAAGAAGTGAGTAAGAAATGTTAATTCATTTGACTAAAGTTGCTAAATGTGTTTTTATGTATGTTTGTGCTGTGTGAAATGATGAGTGTCTAGCTAGTGAAAACGTGGTGTAAGTCCTACCCTCTCTCTCATCATTGTGTGGGCATGACCAGCGCATTATTGCTTCATCTGTAAAACCTTTTGGCAATCAGCACCTTGGACAGTTGCAGCGAGCTGCGCTGTTTGATGAGTGCGTGCATGTGTCGTGTGTCTGTGAGTGAGAGTGAGTGTTTACAGTTGCAGCGTGATTTCAAACTTGTCACTCTGTTTAGGCTTTTTAAAATAAAGATTTAAGTCAGTGGTCGGCAACTCACGACCCGCGGGCCAAATTTGGCCCGCAGCCAAAGATATGTGGCCCTCCAGATTATCATGGCTTTCAGAAATTGACTCTTCTGTTCAACACAACAAAGCTGCCAGACTATCATCCCCCTGCTCTGATGCTGGACAGGACAAGTAAAGCCAGGATCAAACTACACGACTTTTTCCGTCGTTCACGATGGTCATATGTCAGATTAACAGAAATTGTGTCATAAAATCGTACGGTGACGTGTTACTCGCGAGTGATCACACTACAAGAATGACAACAGACAGACAACCGCCTGATCATCGCGTGGTGTCGCAAAAGACAACACGAAACGGGAGGCGGGACAAGCAGCTGTCAATCAGTCACTTGGTTTGGAGTCTCTGAATTGACTGTTTGGGTCACTTATGAAATGGAAAGTGGACGGAGACATCAGTCCCCTCCATTATTGTGACCAACATTAACTGTTTTGTGTATTCTGCCTGTTCCAGTTGTTCTGTGGAGCGGGTTTTCATTTGTAACTAAACAGGATTAAATCCATGATGCGCACAGAAAGACTCGCTGCTCATCTTTGAAAAACAGCTTTGAAAGAGAGAAACTGGGCTCTGATCAGCGCCGTTGCTTCCACCAGGTGGATCACGCACCGCGCGCAGGACGCCCAGTGCCAAGCGAAGCCAAAACCATCAGGCTGACCACAGTCTGCTGCCACGAGAGCAAAGTCCAGCCGACCCAGTGACGCTGCTTTTAAAAAACTGCCATAAAGTGAAATAAAGTGTGTTGTTCTATACGAACGCATACGGGTGCTCACGTCATTCACTGAACTCCATCAGTTCAGAGCGCACGCTGGAAACCATGGCAACCACATGAAACCACACACGCATGATAAACTGAGAGCTGCGCAGCAGCAGCTTCGCTGTGTCTATATTCTGCACCCAGTGTTCAGATGGTTAATTAGCTTTGATGATCACGTGTAATGTGGATAGTTACGGATGAGTGCACGAGTACGCGCATGAGTGTCATATTTGCTCATCTCATTGAGCGCAATGTCTGTTATGTTGCGGTGTTTTTATTTAAACAAAGTGATTTTTCTGTGACTTTGTCATAGATTTATTTGAGAGCGTCACATTCGTGCACGTTTGGACCTGCTGTGAACTACTGTTGACTATTACTATTACTGATAGAACACATATAGTGTGGTTATGTTTCGAGTTAATAAAGTAATGTTTTATTCAACAGAGATACACCCTTTTGAATGTTCGTGGAGGTTTAACACTGTTGAAAATAAATGTGGCACACCCAGTCTTGCTTTTCTTTTCTTTTTTCTGGAGTAAACTGATGCTACAGCTCCATAAATCTCTCCACCGCTCCACCGGAGAGCGGCTGCGTCTCTCCTCCTTTCCTCCACTGTTGTTTGTGTACCGGCGCTCCTGAGCGTCTCTCTGGTAGAGGCGAAAGGCGCACTGTCCTCCTATTGGTCAATATGAAGGGACATGTCGTGGGACGTGTCACACTAGACCAGGGGTGTCAAAGTGGTTCCAGAAAGGGCCGTGTGGCTGCTGGTTTTCTTTCCAACCAAGCAGTAGCACACCAGACTCCACTCATCTCATCAAGTGAGTTCAGTCTTAACCTGAAGACTTGACGAGATGAGTGGAATCTGGTGTGCTACTGCTTGGTTGGAAAGAAAACCAGCAGCCACACGGCCCTTTCTGGAACCACTTTGACACCCCTGCACTAGACGGACAAAATCAAAAAATTCTGACACGCCAGTCTTTCTGTGTCGTGGTCGTGGAGTGTCGCAGACGCCAAATCGCCAATCGCTGATTGTGTCCCATTACATGGAGCGAAGACACGAAGTCCTGCGACCCGACAACGCAGAATCATGCACGACAGTGACTGTCTGTCTCCGTCGGGCCAAAATCGGGCTAAATTCGTGTAGTTTGGACCAGGCTTAAGAGAGTGTGACGGCCATAGGCCGTCTTCCTGTGTTTTCCTGCTCCTGCCTTTTTCTTGCTTGTTGCAGATCCTCCTTGATTCAGATCCTCCTGGAGGGCCTGCCCCTCTTACCTCGTTAGAGGATTGGTTTCACCTGCTTGGAGGCTTTAAAAGCATGGGGAATCCAAAATGGCTTCTCTCTTTTCCTCTTCCCTCTCTCCCTCTCCATCCTGGAAGACAGGTGCCTGCTGGGCTCCTGTCTGGGTCCTGGTTTTGGTATGGTTTGGTTGTGTTGAGTTAGTGTAATAGCTTCTTGAAGCTTTCAGGCTTCACACCTAATTTAGTTTGGAACACACAGGTCCTCAGCACCCATCATTCTGTTCCTCTTTAGTACATCTAGTGTTAAGCTGACATTGCCACACATAGTTGGTCAAACCATCTGTGTGCCTTTGATTGAAAATAAAGGATTTGTCAAATAAATTATTGCTTTTAGCATCCAACAAATACAATGTGGATTATCCGTGCCTTTAATTATTTGAGTCTCTGCCAACAAAATGTGGCAAAACAAATAAGAAAGCACGATGGGACTCGATCCACGCCTCCGAGTAAAAGGCAAAATTGCTAACCCTGTACAACGACAGATAGGTTTTGAGGACATGTTTATATGACAGAATAGGTTGGGTTTTGTCTGGCATTTTATTTTGTATTGTGGAGAATTAGCTGTTGTCATGGTGACTATGTTATGTGTGGAGTTTCTGGCACTACTATGAGGTCATATAGGGCTGAAATCTGTATTGTGGCTGGGTAGCTGTCTTCAGTGTTCGGTTTGGAGCATTCTTTATGTCCTCCAAATAATGTGCTGCAGAAGAACCTATCTCACAAGGAGAGTTGCTGATTTTTTTGTTTCCTGGGCTGTTTGTTGTTTTTGTGTGGGGTCCGCGCGGGTAGCAGCAGTTGTCTCGGGAGCACCCCGAAGTATTGGCTGAGGCAAGTTGTCTCCCCAGTGCAGACGGTTTACAGGTGCATAAAAACCCCCCGCCAGTACACACATGAAGACTAGGGTTGAGCTAGTTAGCTTTGGGATAGGCAGTTAGGAGGGGCGCTCCATAATAACTCAATCTCCCTGTAGGTTTGTATTGTGTGACTCAGACTCCTGTATTTGTTTCCTTTGATGTGCCGGCTAGTTGGTGTGACTTTGTTAAACATGGAGACAGAGATTAGTAATACATTGGTTACGGAGTTTCTAGAAAGGCCATCTCACAGTACTTTGAATCAGTTTAAAAAAGCAGATCTAGTTGATTTGGCAGTTCATCTAGGGTGGTCAAGTCCTGATAAGGTGCCAGGGAAGGCTGAATTAAGGGGTATTGTTGAGGGGCTGGCTGTGTCTGCTGTCTGTTCAGGCTCCAGTGGCTTCGAGTCTGGTTGGTTTAAAGCGTGTTGGTGGTGTATTGTCTGTTGAATATCTGCAGTTGGAGCAGGAGAAACTAAAATTAGAAAGGGAGAAGCTACAGCTCGAGTTGGAGAAGGAGAGGATCAGGGCTGAGGTAGCATTGGAGAGAGAGCGAGCTAAGATTGAGCAGTTAAAGTCGGAACTGGGCATGGAAGGAAAGGCGCGTGAGTCATTGACAGGCAGTGGTAGAGGTGGATCACTTGGTTTTGATGTGGCTGAGAGCCTGCGTCTTATGCCTAAATTCGACGAGAAAGATCCAGACACATTTTTTGCATTGTTTGAACGTGTTGCACAGGCTAGAGGTTGGTCGGATAGTCATAAAACTGTGCTGTTGCAGTGTGTCTTCACAGGTAAGGCCCAGAGAGCTTTTTCTGCCCTTAGTCCTGCGGATAGTAGTGATTATGCTAAGGTTGTAGCAGCAGTCCTAAAAGCATATGAACTAGTTCCTGAAGCATACAGGCAAAAGTTTAGAAGCTGGAGAAAAAGGGATGGGCAGACGCATGTTGAATTTGCCCAGGATATTGGGGCTAATTTCACACGGTGGACATCTGCATCTGAGGTAAAGGACTATGCAGGTTTGTGTGATTTAATTGTGTTGGAACAGTTTAAGAGTTCTCTGCCAGCTCACCTTGCTACTTATATAAACGAGAAGAAGGTGAAGACAGCTTCTGCAGCTGCGGTCCTTGCTGACGAGTATGTTTTAACTCGCGCTCGTGGTTTGGTGGCTGGTCATGTCCATAGAGGTCAGCCGAGGGAGAATTTCAGGCTTAGGCCTCGTTTGTCTCCAGGGGTTGCTCTTGAGCCCTCTTATCAGACTGTGAGGCAGGTTCCTGGGACTGATGGGAAAATTTGACCCAACTAAGATACAGTATGTCATGCATGTAAAAACAAGGGGCACTGGAAAGGGGAATGTCCAATCAGTAAAACGGGCCAACAATCAGCTGGTTCTGGTGTGTATGTGAAATCAGCCGGCCTAGTCTCTGCGTCAGGCATTGCTATGGCTGATTTGGATGTTTTTCCCATCAAGCCATCTTCTTCTGAAGTTGATCAGGCATATATACCTTTTGTTTCAGATGGTTATGTGTCTTTGGATGGTGAACACAGGGTACCCGCGAAGATCCTGCGTGACACAGGGGCTACTGAAAGCTTGATTGTGCGGAGTGTTTTGCCTTTTTCATCTTGTACTGCAACTGGTAAGAAATCACCTGTTCTTGGTGTTGGGTTGGTTCCTCTGTGGGTTCCTTCCCATCGCTTTCATCTCTTCTCTGAACTGGTTTGTGGGGAAGTGGAGATGGGTGTCCGTCCACGGCTGCTGATTCAGGGTATAGACGTTATTTTAGGGAATGACTTAGCCGGGGCTAGGGTTTGGAAAGAGGGCCCTCAGCCATTATGTGTTGGTTCACCCTTAGAGGATTCTAAGGACCCAGATGGGTGTGCTAAGCAGTTCCCTGAAGTGTCTTCTTCCTGTGCTGTGACGCGTTCACAGAGTAAGGCTGAATCACAGCATTCTGAACAGGTTCTGGCCTCTCATTTGACAAGTTCTCAGGGTGGTGATGGCTCTGAGAGAAATGAGCACTTTAGATTTCCTTCTATACCACTGCTGTCCAAAGAAGAGTGCATTAAAGAGCAAGTTGCAGATCCCACACTGAAGTCCCTGTTTGAGTTGGTTTGTCCAGAGAGTGAGTTCAAGAGCTCTCTTGTTGGTTATTTCCTTCATGATGGGTTGCTGTTAAGGAAGTGGTCCCGGGTAGTGGATGGTGTGCCGGTTGACAGTGTTGTTCAAGTTGTGGTCCCTTCCAAGTTTCGAGATCTTGTGTTGGGCACTTCTCATGATGGTGTGGCAGGTCATCTTGGTGTGAAGAAAACATATGACAGAGTGCTCCGCCAGTTTTTCTGGCCCTGTCTGAAGAAAGATGTAGCACTGCATTGTCGAAGTTGCAACACCTGCCAGTTAACTGGAAAGCCTAATCAACAGCTTAAGCCGGCTCCATTGTACCCCATTCCAGTGGTTGAGAAGCCCTTTGAATATCTGATACTTGACTGTGTGGGTCCACTTCCAAACAGTAGGACAGGAAATAAGTATTTGTTGACAGTAATGTGTAAAAGTATACGATACCCTGCGGCTTTTCCATTACGTTCCATTAGAACGAAGCCAGTACTTAAAGCTCTGGCGTCATTCATTTCTACCTTTGGGGTCCCAAAAGTTGTGCAGACTGATCAGGGGAGTAATTTCATGTTTCGTACATTTTCCCAAGTGGTAAAGCAGTTGAACACCAGGTGTCCAGTGCATACCATCCTGAGTCTCAGGGAGCTCTTGAACATTTTCATCAGACGTTGAAGTCTATGTTGCGTTCCTACTGTACAGAACTGTCTCAGGATTGGGAGGATGGCCTGCCTTGGTTGTTGCTTGCTATACGGGAAGTTGCACAGGAGAGCACAGGTTTCAGTCCAAATGAACTTGTGTTTGGACATAACGTACGGGGTCCCCTGGCCATGTTGGCTGATGGTTTGAAGCCTGCTGAGCCGCCGGATACTGTTCTGAATTATGTGAATGACTTTTGCTGCTGTTTGCATTTTGCCTGTGTTACTGCCCACAGAAAGCTTGGCTGTGCGCAAGTAAAGATGAAGAGGCTTTTTGATCGCAAATTTGACTCTCGCCTGTTTGAGCCAGGCGATCAGGTTTTGGTGTTGTTGCCTGTGGTAGGTTCGCCTTTTCAGGCTAAGTTTTGTGGGCCATACACAGTTAAAAGCCGCATGTCAGATAGGGACTATTTAGTGCACACACCAGAAAGAAGAAAGAAAGTTCAGTGGTGTCATGTGAACTTGTTGAAGCCCTGTCATTCTCCTGATTCTGTTTCCCAGATCAACCACGATGCTGTGGGGGCAGTGGCTGCAGTTGGTGTCCTGCCATCTGAAGATTTTGATGTTCCATCTGAGCCGATTCTTACTGGGAGGCTCCACAATTCTGAGTATGTTAATCACCTGGGGTCTCATTTATAAAACTGTGCGCAGGATCTATACTAAAAGTGTACGTGCGCCAAAAACCCAAAGTTTGCTTACGCCGAAAAATATTCAGATTTATAAAACCGGGCGTACGCAAAAATCCAAGCAATTTCCCCTTTATAAATCACACTCTCCTTGGAAGTTTGCGCAGGTGAATTTGGCTCATATCCCGCCCCCTACACGCCCACTTTCTACCATGAAGGGTCAATGCAAAGCACCTCATGGATATCTTTGCATATAAATAAGCAGCTGATCTGAGGCATTTAAACTTGATCGTGGGGACTGAGAAGACGAGAAAACGCAGTTTCATGGAGAATGAAGTGGAGGAGCTTGTTGGTGGTGAAACGTTGAAAGAACGTTATATTTGGACTTCACAGTGGAATCGCAGATAAACAGAAGTGACATCACGTTGCTGCAGCGGTGAATGAACACAACGGCTGCTGCACACCGGAGCGAGTTGTGGTCAACAACTGCGCACTGGGATTAAACGGATTCGGCGGGTCGGTCGAGTCCAGTTTAACACACAGATCCAGGAGTTCCCAAACTTTCTGAGCTACGACCCCCCCAGATACCAGACGTTGTTGTTCCTGACCCCCGCAACAGCTGAGCTCTTTATTGTGCGACATTTCAGACCATCCTGCAGCATCTACATGTTAGGCTGGAAAACTGTCAGAATCTTCATGAATTAGGGGGGTAACGGGGGTTTGGTGGATTATTAATGAAATGAAAAAATTAATCCCAGAAGGGAAATTCAATGTTTGTAATACTGTTTTTTTTTTTTTACAATATAACATCTATCTAACATAACAATGATATAAAAAGTACAAGTGCAACAATAATCATACATATGTACACAACTGTAAGAAAACATGATGATAAAAAAAAACAACTTAGCTGACCAAGATATGAGAAGGGGCTTTTGCAAGATTTTGCTAAATTGCAATTTTTATTATGAGTTATAGGCTCAAATTTATTTATTTGAAAATGAATGCGTTTATATTCCTACAGATTAATCTCCTGCATTAACAGATTTATTTTGACAACCCTAAACATTCTAAATGTATTTAGTTAACAGCGATTACAATCATCTGGCGACCCTCTGAAATGATCTAAGAATCCCCAGTTCGGGAAGGTTGCTCAGGGGAATCTATCGGCATCAGTCAGTAATCATGGCCCAGGGAATATTCGTGGTTTCTAAAAATTCTCTCCATCTTTATCCTCTTCTTTCCATGATCTTCCAGCAGTGCAGCGCGTCCGTTGTGAAGCATTATGTACGAGTGTCACCGTTTCCTCAGTAATTACAATCAGCCTCCACACCTTGTTACAGGTAACCTACCAATAACTGTCATCCTATATAACTGAAGCTGCAGCTACTGTAGCTCTGACATGAGGCAGATGGATCGTACAGCTCAATCCAGGAACAGACGGGGGTTTACGATGGTCTCCAGTCTGATATGATGGTTAAATGCACGATCGGGGCTTCAGCTCATCATCTTACCAGCGGTGCCGCCAGTTTCCCGTCTCCAAAATGTTCGTGCGCAAGGTTCAGAGTTTGCGTACAGGTGCGCACATTGTCCCGTCAGGTTTGTTTTTATAAATCTGAAACTTTGCGTGGAAAATTACTTACGCCATTTTCAGGCCCTGTTTTGTGCGTAAGCAAGCTTTATAAATGAGACCCCTGGAGAGTAATTTGGGTTATTTAGTGGATACCCAGCGTGCAGACTTGGTTGAGTTGCTTAATTCCCACTTGTCTCTCTTCTCAGATACTCCATCACGCACCCACCTGATTGAGCATGACATTGATGTGGGTGATTCTAAGCCCATCAAACAGCGCTTCCACCGTCTGCCCATAGGAAAGCATGAGCGTATGGAGAAGGAGGTGGAGTACATGTTAGAGCATGGCATAGCAGAACCCTCTTATTCAAGCTGGGCCTCTCCATGTCTGTTGGCAGACAAGGTCGGATAGATTTTGTACTGATTTCAGAAAAATTAATGCTGTAACTAAGCCTGATTGTTATCCCATGCCACCCTTTGAAGACTGCATTGATCAGGTGGGAAGTGCACAATTTGTCACCAAAATTGACCTGTTGAAAGGTTATTGGCAGGTGCCATTGACCTCAAGGGCCAAGGAAATTTCTTCTTTAGTTACACCTTGGGGGTTGTTTTCCTATAATGTGATGCCATTTGGGCTGAGGAACGCCCCAGCAACATTTCAGCGCCTTATGAATAGGGTATTGGCCAGTCAGTCAGGGTGTGCAGCATATCTTGATGATGTGGTGGTGTTCAGTGACACGTGGGAAATTCATATTCAGCGACTGAAGGCGGTGTTTGATAGGTTGGCCAAGGCAAACTTAACCGTGAATTTAGTAAAGTGTGAGTTTGCTAAAGCAACAGTTACCTATATTGGCAAGGTTGTGGGGCAGGGTGAGGTCTGTCCTGTGCAGGCCAAGGTGAATGCTATTGCTGACTATCATGTTCCAACCTCCAAGAAGCAGCTGATGCAGTTTCTGGGGTTGGTGGGTTATTACCGCGGCTTCTGCCCCAATTTTTCTACTGTGGTGGCCCCGTTGACCAACCTGCTGAGTAATGAGACTCCTTTTGTCTGGTCTCCCCAGTGTCAAACTGCTTTCTGTGCTGTAAAAAACCTCCTCTGCTCCACTCCTGTTCTTGCAGCTCCTGTTTTTGACAAGCCTTTTGAGATGCAGGTGGATGCAAGTGATGTTGGAGCTGGGGCTGTCCTCCTGCAGGACGGGGATGGGGGAGTGAGACATCCGGTTTGTTTCTTCTCACGCAAGTTTAACCATCACCAACTAAACTATTCAGTAGTTGAGAAGGAAACACTCGCTTTGATCTGGGCATTGAAGTATTTTGAGGTGTATGTGGGACCGTCGGTGCCAGTGACAATCTATACAGATCATAATCCGCTAACTTTTCTGGCTAGTATGCAGAATACTAACCATAGACTTATGCGGTGGATACTGTTTCTTCAGCCCTATACGTTTATTGTGAAGCACATCAAGGGTCGTGATAACATATTGGCTGATGCGCTTTTTAGAGCACCATGTTAATTTTCCAAAGACCATGTTATTGGGGTCTTTGTTTCATGGGGGGAGGTGTGACGGCCATAGGCCGTCTTCCTGTGTTTTCCTGCTCCTGCCTTTTTCTTGCTTGTTGCAGATCCTCCTTGATTCAGATCCTCCTGGAGGGCCTGCCCCTCTTACCTCGTTAGAGGATTGGCTTCACCTGCTTGGAGGCTTTAAAAGCATGGGGAATCCAAAATGGCTTCTCTCTTTTCCTCTTCCCTCTCTCCCTCTCCATCCTGGAAGACAGGTGCCTGCTGGGCTCCTATCTGGGTCCTGGTTTTGGTATGGTTTGGTTGTGTTGAGTTAGTTTAGTCTTGGTTTTCTCTTTACACATAATTTAGTTTAGAACACACAATTCCTCAGCACCCAATACCCTCACTACTACTTTAGGTTCACCCCTAAACAGCACATAGCTTATAGTTACAGCAGAGTCCCGCACCTGCCTCACCTCAGCGGGGAAGGTGAAGAGTTAACGGCCTCGTTTGGAGGCGGAAGCAGAGAATATTAACAGATGAATCAGTCGGAGTTTTAAACGATGTGGAGCAGCGCAGTTACTAAACAAACAGAATTGTTGCTTTGGGATTAAAAAAAAGACAGACAGACAGACGAGGAGAATAACGGGGTTGTTGTTACTGAACGCTGCTGTGTGCGGTGTTCTAGTTCACAGCATCTCCGCCTTATACATGCAGCCAGCAGGTTAATCCTGACAGTTTCTCCTCTAGCTGCTGTAGGCCACAATAAAGCCCACGAGAGCCAAAAGAATGTTAAATATATATAAATTAAAATAAACTTGTGTGTTTGGACACATCTACAAATAACATTGCACGTTTTCCAGCACATTTCCCCTTTTGGAGATAAACTTGGCCTATTTAGGCTAATTATTTCCTTCATTGATAAGGTCGCAACTAATCGGTCTCTGCCGAGTGACCTAACATTTGTTGCTTAACCAGCAGTAACCAGGCTTGAAGCCATTTAAAGTCAGTGATCAAACCGGCATGGAAATGAGCGCACATCTGATCATAAAAATCTAGGTCAGAAATTTACCGTCATCCAGTTGTTTCTACCCTGATGCAGCAGCAGCGCTGACAGGTGAAGGCCAGTCGGATCCGGGCCTGACCCGGACATGGACATGAGAAACGATAACTTTCATTCGTTAAGCTAAGAAACAGTCTACCGACTGAGCACTGACTAGAAACGATGGATCGCCTCCTGTATCTCCAGTGGGAGCTGCAGTTACCAGCCAATCCGCCTTTCTGGCTGCGCATAATGTTCGTAAACTTATTTCTGTCAATAAAGTCTAGTGGGGGGGGGGGGGTGCTCCATCAGCTGCCAGAGCGACCGTCGTTTCTATTAAGTAGAAACGACCTAATTTGTACCCTAAAGGTGTAACCATAAGTGCTCAGTCAGTAGACTGTTTTTTGTTGGGTTTTTTTTTTGTTTTTTTTTAAGCTTAGCTTGTAAAAGTTGTCTGTTCTCCTGTCCCTGTGCGGGTCAGGCTCAGATCTGACACTCCGGGTCAGGCTTGGATCGGTCTCCACGTGTCAGCGCTGCTGCTGCTTCAGGGTAGAAGCAGCTGGATGATGAGGGGTTTCTGACGTAGATTCTATTGTCTGGTTAGACAGGAACATTTATAAATCACATGTGGATACAATCATAAGATCATTTTTATGAGCAGATGTGCGCTCAGTTCCACGCTTGTTTGATAAATGGGACAGCTGACTTACTTCCGCCTAAAATGGCGTCTTAGCAACGCATGTCACGTGACTGGCAGAGATCGATATCTGCCACCACAAAACAACCATTTCACACAGATTTCAGAACATATAAGTCGTGAACTGGCAAAATATGATCAAATGAAGCACATCTGAATGACCTCAGACCATCTGGCTTTAAACAAAAACTTAAATGGCTCATTTTAGAAAAAAATTAGTAAAAAAAAAAATCTGAGGAAAAAAAAAGAGCTTTTTTAGCACCAACCTTGAGATGTTGGAGGGACCTGGCACCTTTTTGGAAGGCAAATCAAGCACTTCTTGTACAACCAGCAGGAAAGATGACTTACTTTCTTCTGACAGGAAAAAGCTCGGACAGACTCCTGATTTGCGCAGGCGCAGCTGCAGAATCACATTGGCATGACAAACACTTTGACAGGGATCAACGATGGTGCACGTGCTCGAAGCAATCACTGGCATGGGTCTACGTCAAAGAACACTAAACCGGATGAAGAAGGTGACGTAAAATGGCCTGTTTCCTGAGTACAAGAAAACGAAACTTAATACCCCCCCCCCCCAAAAAAAAAAAAAAACATCCATAGAATATTCATTTTAATTAGGAAGATATTTCATAGCATAATTGTTTTTATCA
This sequence comes from Atherinomorus stipes, assembly GCA_023101725.1. Classification (NCBI taxonomy): domain Eukaryota; kingdom Metazoa; phylum Chordata; class Actinopteri; order Atheriniformes; family Atherinidae; genus Atherinomorus; species Atherinomorus stipes. Next base: position 87,308 of record JALJCO010004112.1, read on the forward strand.
ATTTGGGCGGTAATAGTTTGATTTAAGAAAAGAACACATCCATAGAATATTAATTTCACTTAGTTAAATATTTCATAGTATAATTGTTTTTTCAAATTGGGCGGTAGTACATTAACTTGGGAAAAAAAACACATCCATACAAAATCAATTCTAGGCAGGAGTCAGTGCAAGCTTCCCTTCGGGAGATGTAGAGGTACGCAACACATGTGCTGCTGGGTCTAGCATCTTTGAACAGCCAAATTCTAAGTGTCAGGTGGCTGCAGAGGCTGGCTCAGGCCGCAAGGGGGCGCAGAGGGGCAGCAGCAGGAAGATTCTTCACATGTGCTGTCTGGGAGAGCAGCCGTCTGCAGGATAGGGAGTTTTGACCTGAGTGCACCCGGGTGCACATGGTTTTTGGTAGATATCTTTTGACAGGAAGGTGCCAGGCGGATGCACCCCCCCAAATGGGGGTTCCCACAGTGCAACTGCGTTTCTGACAGTGTGTCTTGGGCTATTTCCCTTTCAGCTTCTTGTGTTCAAACTCTAACAACTTTTAATGCAGAAGCTGACACATAGCCTGTGTCTGTTGGTGGTGTTCAGTGGGCTGAAATGGATCATGGACTTTGTTCCATTATAAAAAGAAGAAAAAAAGCCATAAATCAAATTTAAAAACAAGCAGTCGGTTTCTCATTTGTTTACCAAAATGGTTTAATTCATTTTTTGTGTTGCAAATGAAAAAAAGAGCAGACTTGGGTAACAACCTTTTTAGTTATTGTTGGATTGGATTAATAACTCCTTTTCTTTTTTTTTTTTTTCATTTTCACTGCAAGTGACCAAGTGACTTTCACTCAAAGTACATTTTAAGCCATGTTCCCTGTTACTTTCACTCAAGTACATTCAGAGGCGTGTACTGTAACCTTTACTTGAGTACAATTTGAGTACAATGTCATTGCTTTGAGTACAAAGCAAAGACAATTTTACTTCATCACAATTTTTCAGGACCCCCCACATCCTGCATCCAGTTAAATCCTGCATTATCTTCACAAAAAGGCCATTCTCGCATCACCAAGCTGGGAAAATTCTTGCATGTATTATGTCGGTATTGTCATGTCATGAATTTAGTTGATCCTGTCAGTTCACCTTCTGCCAGCCTGAGGGCTGACGTCACCTGCCAGTTACTTTCTTTACTTACCAAAAAAAGAAAAAACTTTATTCTTTAAACAAGGAAGCTCCCAAGGCAAAGGTTAAAATGTTACATGTTTGTAAAATCATTAAAATGTGTCAAGAATATTTGTCAACTTTATAATAATAATAATCACTATAATAATCACTATAAAATGACATAATCTTAAATACATTTCAAATGCATATGTCTTGAATTTATTTTGGATGTTGTAAATGTTTACAAAAGTAATCGGACTGTTAATCAGGATAGTTTTTATAAAGAGCTGCCCTTTGTCTGCGTATGTTGCAGATTAATGTCTTCTCAAAACATCATGTTTCTGGTACAGCAAGTTATTTACAAATTTCCATGGCGTGTGTCAGGCTTAAATGTTCTGTTTTTCATGCCTTCATGACTTCATGCCTAACTGATATAATATAATGGATATGCAACATTTAACTTTAACGTTATTATTGTTGTTTACAGGTGAATAAGTAATTGTACCTAAGAGCAGTCTTATTATTTTTCATTTGAATGAATTTAATTATGTGAATTGTAAAGGCCAGAACAATAAGTGTGGAGCAATTCTCTTTAAAATATCAAGTATTTCTGCCAACCATTAAAACAAAACAAGGTCAGAAGATTCACCAGCACATCTTGAAAAATCTCTGAGTTGTCTAGTAACATTTTCTTCTAAAGTACCCAACAACACTGTACAGTATAAATTAAAAAGAAACAGGACCACTAATTTCTGTGACCTTTTTTTTTTATTTTTGTCTGTCTTTAAATGTTTGTCTGTGTTCCCCCTTGTGTCATTCCTGAAAAGAAAAGAAAAGAAAAGAAATTATTAGGACTTTATAAAATTGTGTCATGCATAAATGATTTTAACTATGTATTTGCATGAAAACCTACTGTAGTCATCCTCGTCTTTTGTCCGTCTTTAAATGTTTGTCTTTGTTCCCCCTTTCGTCATTCCTGAAAAGAAATTACATTTTTAGGACTTTATAAAATTGTGTCATGCATAAATGATTTTATCTATGTATTTGCATGAAAACCTACTGTAGTCAGCCTCGTCTTTTGTCTGTATGTTTCAGTGTCTGTCTTTCCCCTTAGTGTTATGCCTGAAAAGAAAAGAAAAGAAAATTATTAGGACTTTTTAAAATTGTGTTATGCATAAATTATTTTATCTGTCCTTGTCTGGCTGAAATAATAATAATAAAAAGGTTCTTTATAGATTGAGCTTTTTTTTCAAGCACATAATGCAGTAACATAGAACCATATCTTAAATCAACTGTACCTAACCACTGGTGAAACATGACTTTTCAGTCATTTCCTACCTGCGTCTTCAGTCCCTGCTCCATTTTGTCCATGGCACTGCCGGTGGGCTGGAAAGATAAATTTTCAAAATTAGTATTTGAAGTTGGAGGCACCCTTCCATTTGAATGTATAGTTTGCTTATTGTTGATCCAAAAAAACAGTCACTTGGGGGGCAATGTACTCCCGGCCCATGTTGTCCCACAATTTCCAGGTTGATGCAGTTATTTTTTCATTCTTTTGGAAAATAAAAATATTTCACACTTTGAAAACCATTATGTTTTTTAGAGCTTACTGTTCCTGACAATTACCGTCAAAACATAGACAGCCCTCTTGTGATCCGATGGGGGTCTTGGGTGAGGGGGCGTCCCCTGCCCAACATCCTGTCTCTTTTCAAAAAGACAACTCAAGGTATTATCTGATTCCTTTTGCATTCCATCACAATTCAACATCTTAAATTATCACATAACCCAGTATGGTCGCAATACATTCTGACTGTAAAGTGTATGACTTTATTTTAAACATAAGAAATTGAAAAAATATGGAAACAGTATATATTTTTCTGTTTACACTGCATTATTCTTTTTTTTTTACCTCTGCACCATCCGGTGTCGCACATGTCCAAATCCGTAACTGTCTGGTCAGGTACAGTAGAGGTATGAGGATGATGACCGTTGCCAGGCTCACAGTCACCAAACCAATTTCTGAAGGGGAGAAATGTGGTTTTGTTGTAAACATACAGAAGAAAAAGAAATTTTCCTATGAAAATAAAATAAACGAGATAAGAAATGATGTCACGCAAGTAGGAGTAAGTTAACAACTTGGTGGGAAAGAATTATCAATAAACTCCATTTTTCTTTGAGACAGGACATTTTCTCATTGAACCCCACAGATAGCAAATTACCATAACTATTTTTTTTTCCTTTAGGAAAACTATTATTTAAGCAACAACTTTCAAGTAATGGATAATGATGTATTATACTTATAATGACTTATAATCATGTCAGGCAACATTTCAAAATTAAATTTTGATTCTGTATTGCAAGTTTGAAACATTCAAGCCACAGATCTGTATAGAGATTAGATTGGTCCCTCCCCCATTCTGGCAGAAGATCTGGCGGCCATCCTAAAGAGGTCGACTGGCCAAAACACAGTGGGACTACTGCATTGTCGATGAAAATATCCTCAACAATATGCAGCCTACAGTTGTAAAAACCGATGTACTGTACAATTCAAAGAGGTAATTAACTTTCACAGGAGGCCACTCTCTGCTGCAAACACTTCAAGCAGATGACTGACAGGAGCAGTCAAACTGCCAGACCTGAGGGTCACACAATCCGTTTTCAGCTTCCCAACTCTTAAAAAAAGTGTATCATTCAGGCTTTTTGCATGCTGTATACCAAATATGCTTATGTTAATAATATGAACACCAGGGTCTATTTGGCTTCTTTCACATTAGCATTTTTAACCTGGGATCACAGACTTGCATAATGAATCCCCCTGAGGATTTATAAAGTATCTTTGGTTTGATATAGTGATATATACACAACATACACACTAGTTAAAAAAAAAAAAAAGAAAGAAAAAAAGATCAATTGAGGTCCTCTGACAAAGAACAGGGTTCCTGAACTAAAATGCTGTTGAGCAACACTTGGAGACAATCACTGGAATCAGGTGTTTTCTGTAACGTATAACAAATAATTTTGAGGACTGTATTTAATATATAGGTAAACGCGATATTAATGGCATTAACTGAAACCAATTATAACGGCGTGCATTTCTTTATCGCGAGATTAACGCAAGTTCTGTTCGGGCCAGACCTCGTCAGACGCTTGGTTTCCAGCGTCTTGACGCCCTGACGCGTGGCGAGAGATGCCCAGCCGCACCGCGCTCGCCGCGCCGCAGGAGGATCCTGTGCTTTCTCTTTTTCCTTTAACCGGTCTGTCTGCACCATGACCGATGCAGCAGAGAGAGAGGCTCGGCTTTATGGGAAAAATAAAGCTAGGGAACGTCGTCACCGAGCGTATGTGCTCCGTGTCTGGTTCACCAGATGATTCCGGGTGTTCTGTGTGATGAGTTTCACCGTTTGCTCCATGGAGCTGCTGACGAGGGGCGCTTTCAGCCGTCTGATCCGGCCCAGTTTAACAACCCGCTGTCAGGCTATTTTGCCTAATTTACTAGTTTACCATAACATGCACTTTATTTGATTTTTTATTGCCCTGTTTTGAAACATTTGCACAAAGCAAGCCAATCCAAGCTTCCATGTGTATGAGAGCATTAAAATGAGGAAAGATAATTGGGACAAAAAGCAATCAGGGGAAACTTACACTAGATAAAATTTGCGATTAATCAAGCTTAATTGTGAATAAACTTGGACATTAAACCGATCATTAGACTACCTACCAGCTGCTTGCATGTCCGCTGCTTAGCATCGCGCGCAATCGTATCCAGAAGTACTAGAAAAAGGCGGATTGTTACAGGAAATGCAATCGGCTATCTCATGATTGTTGAATGAAGGCTTATCATTATTATTATGATAATTATTATGATTATTATTAATAATAATAATCACAATAATAATGATAATAATAATAATAATAATTATATGATTATTATTATTATTCCCTTATTACTTTTACTCAAGTACATCAGAGACGTGCAATCTAATATTTACTGGAGTCCAATTTGAACAAAACAAAGATAATTTTACCTCATCAGAATTTTTCAGGACCCCCCACATCTGTTTATTTGCCAATCTGAATTTGTCGTCTCAGAAGATTAAATAGGGCCAGCAGGCCCTACGTATGTGTTGTTGTGTCAGTGTGCACCATATGTGATTCATGCTGCAGATGATAAAAGCCGTCCTCTCCCTGAAACCATTCAGAAAAGAAAAAGTCAAGGAGTTCCCTCTCTCTGTTTGTGACAGGATCAGGACATGGTAAGTTCCAACTGATGCTGTAACACCTTACCTTGCATGTGTGTGGATTTGGTCGATGCATACTGGGGTAGTTGGTAGTCCTTACTTACCCTCACCGCTTTGTTTTATGTGCAATTCTATATGTTTAAATGTATGCATGCATACATCACTTTGCCTACTTGTAAACTTATGTAGGTACGTAAACTTTATTCCTGTAACACCTTATTTTGGATGTGCCAGTTGTTGTCATTCATAATAGCACAAGTTTGGTAAAAAAAAAAACAAACAAAAAAAAACTGAATGATTCATGCCCCCCCCCCCCAATTTACATTGTTACAGGCACTAAAAGAAGTCTTTCAAGAACGGTCCTCTAAAAGAAGAGCTTGCCCCATGTGTGGAGAACAAGTGGAATGTCTGAGTGGCCACATCACGCAAGTAGAGAATGTCGCCAACGGCCAAGAAAAGGCACTTTGCTGGTCCTACGCACGGTGAATTATCCTTTTAAATCTGTAATCGTACATCATTATGATCAGTACCCTCTTCTTTACTGAAAAAGAGTAGCAGAGATGGTTTTTGTTCCCAACTTAATGCAGCATGTCACCGTTCTGTTCTGTACACTGTTTTCAAATACACCGTACACCTAAAAACCACCAATCAGGCCAGAAATCTGGGTGTAGTGTTCTGCTGTTGGTCTTTAAAGCTCTGAATGGTTTGGGCCCAAAATACATCATTGACCTCGTGACCCAGTATGAACCTACTAGACCCATCAGGTCATCTGGACCCGGTCTTTTATCAGCTCCCAGAGTCAGAACCAGACATGGAGAAGCTGCGTTCAGCCTCTATGCTCCAGACATCTGCAACAAACACCCAGAGAGTCTTAGATCAGCTGAAAAACAGTTTATTTTAATCCAGGTTGAAGGCCCACCTGTTCTCGGCTGCATTTACCTAGATTTTATTCAAAAGTTAAAATCCGCACATCTCTATAGTCTCTCTTTTTAATCTTAAATGTTATTAATTTTGAATTATGCTTCTAATTCCCCCCCCCCCCTTTTTTTTTTGCTTATAATGTTTTATGTAAAGCACTATGAATTGTTCTGTACATGAAATGTGCTATACAAATAAACTTGCCTTGCCTTCAAAGGATCTCTGGGAAGTTGACGTGTCCTATTTGTGACAAAAGGGACCTCAAAAGGCTAGACAGGCACCTCCGAGACGTTCATCTCTTGTCTAAACCTGTAAGTCACAGTGTAAAACAAGGGAGTATGTCAACTTTATTCCCTTTGATTTAGAGGGCATGATCATTGCATTGAAATTGATGCAAAACTTCTCTCTGTGGAATACTTTCAGGAATTGGAGAATACCCTGAAAGCTGCCAGGCGGGTCCTGTGCCAGGAAAGACTGGCAGTTTTGAGGGCATCAAAGCCCACTCCCCAAATGGTGTCATCGTTGGATTTGACGGTACGCACATAACTGTTGGATTTGATGGTGTGCACGTTACTGTTGTAGTATTTCAACATATGATCAGCGACTGACATTTGACTCTGTCTGTTAGGGACAAAAGCCCAAAGCCCCACCTGAGAGGACCTCCCCAGGAGCATCTTTTACAACTAGCATGCCCCCCTCCACTGGACTGCCATTCCAAGCGAGCACACCTTCTACCTCCATGATGCCCTTGCAGTTCAGCACCCCCCCACTCTCCCTGCCACAATCCCTCAGCCAGTGTTCAGCATGTCATTTAAACCACCTACTTGTCGCAATTGAGGGCACTGTTGCACAGCTGAAGGAGTCTTTAGCCATGCACCTGCTGAACTGCTCCCAGTCTGGCAATTCTCTGGTTGGGCCTTCAACTTCACAGTCTGCTTCAGATCCAGCAGGTCCTGTCTCAGAGTTGGATCCTGCTCTGCACGGGCCCACTGCCCCACCCCCCTCACCTGCAGTATCTCCTGAAAGAGAGGGGGATTTGTCTCCAGCCCTCCGGTTTTCACAGTCTGCTTCAGATCCAGCAGGTCCTGTCTCAAAGTTGGATCCTGCTCTGCACGGGCCCACCGCTCCACCCCCCTCACCTGCAGTATCTCCTGCAAGAGGGTCAGGAGTTGGTGAATGGTGGGCAAAACGAATCTGGTCTGAGTCCATTCCAAAAATTTTTGCACTAAAGAAATACCATTCCGGAATGGTGGTGACACCATTCTGGATTGGTCCTGCGGGGGCACTGTAGAGCGCAAAAAAATCGCTTTTATGATGCAAAATTTTGTAAATACAAATTTGGCTTAGAATCTTGATTGGGAAATTTGTCCTCAAAATGTGAAATGGGAGCCAAATGTCCGAAAGCTTCCAGGCGTGTCTTCAGATACAAAAATGGTGTGAAATGTGCAAAAGTGTCCCAGCAGGTCCTGAGATACAAAAATGGTGTGAAATGTCCAAAACTGTATCAGCATGTCCTCAGATATGAAAATGGTGTGAAATGTCCAAAAGTGTGCCTGCATGTCCTTAAAAATAAAAATGGTGTCAAAAGTCCAAAAGTGTGCTTGCATGTCCTGATGTATGAAAAAAGTGTCAAAAGTCCAAAAGTGTGCCTGCATGTCCTTAGATATGAAAATGGTGTCAAAAGTACAAAAGTGTACCAGCATGACCTCAGATACAAAAATGGTGTGAAATGTCCAAAACTGTATCAGTATGTCCTCAGATATGAAAATGGTGTGAAATGTCCAAAAGTGTGCCTGCATGTCCTTAAAAATAAAAATGGTGTCAAAAGTCCAAAAGTGTGCTTGCATGTTCTGATGTATGAAAAAAGTGTCAAAAGTCCAAAAGTGTGCCTGCATGTCCTTAGATATGAAAATGGTGTCAAAAGTCCAAAAGTGTACCATCATGTACATAGATATGAAAATGATGTCAAATTTCCAAATGTGTTCCTGCATATTCTCAGATATGAAAGTGGTGTGAAATGTGCAAAAGTGTGCCTGCATGTCCTCAATTACAAAAATGGTGTGAAATATCCAAATGTGTTCCTGCATATCCTCAGATATGAAAATGGTGTGAAATGTCCAAAACTGTCTCAGCATGTCCTCAGATATGTAAATGGTGTGAAATGTCCAAAAGTGTGCCTGCATGTCCTTCGAAATAAAAATGGTGTCAAAAGTCCAAAAGTGTGCCTGCATGTCCGTAGATATGAATTTGGTTTCACATGCCAAAAAGTGTACCACCATGTCCATAGATATTAAAATAATACCATGTGTCAACATGGAGTCACAATTAAAGGGCTCCAGTTGTGTCTGTGTGTAAGAGAGTATTTAGGGTTAGTGAAACGTCTAGGGTTACCCTCGTGTTTACATGATGTACTGTGGGTGCATATACTCTCCCCCTCATGTATGCCCATAACCCTAACTAGCTAGGGCTGTGTATCTCTAGAGTTACCCCAACACTGATATGTTGTGCTGACTATACATACATGCATACATGCAACCCTAAGCATCCAACTAGGGTTTCCTGTGTCTCTAGGGTTGCGCTCATGCCTACAGGGTATACTGTGAGTGCATATACTGTTCCCCTCATGTATACATGTAACCCTAAGCATCCCTCTAGGGTTTCCTGTCTCTCTAGGGTTACTCTCATGACTTTAGGCTATACTGTGAGTGCCTGTACTGTTCCCCCTCATGTCTATGTATAACCCAAAGTGTCCAAGATGATGCTAAGTTCATCCCTAGGGTTACCCTCATGACTCCAGAGCATTCTCTTGGTCTATGTAGGGTTACCATCATGAATGCATGTATCAATGACACTGTCTTTGGTGTTGATGATGGAACTAGGGTTTCCCCCATGTCCCTACAGGCTACCAGTGCATGTTGTGTAACCCTCAGACAGTTTGTAGTGTCCAGAATGATCTAGGGTTACCATATGCCCAAGTCATTCCAAATCCCTATATCCACACCATATCATTGAAAGAAATACAAAAATGGAATATAGATACAAAATTGGACCGCTAGTAGATAGAAATGGCACTTTTTGTATTTCTGCAATGCAATGTCCGATCGGGGAGTGCGAGATAGTGTCACAGAGGGTGTGGGCAGCTGCTAAACATATCCTAAAATCATATGGCTGGGATATGTAGTTTTCTAAATTGATTTCTTGATTTTTCAGCTCAAAATGTATGTAGGGGCTCTGTCCCCTACCCCCATTCGTAGCGCTTCGTTCTGCTTTGCCATTTCGGCCATTTCAAGGGCTACGGGGGCGTGGCTGGGCTCGTTGGAAAGGTCTTGTCCAGCCGGACGCAAAGACACCTGAACCATCCTCTTGCGATGCACGGTTTGGCCGCTAGGAGGCAATAAAGGTTTTCAGAAAATGGGGCGTATCTCGCCTCAGGAAGGTTGCAGAACACAGCCGAAGACATCGTTGGGCTCGTCTTGGCCAGGCCTACGAAATACCTACTAGCGGGCAATATCGGAGCAACTTTTGCCAAAAGTTGTCCGCACGCCCCCCAAAGCCACAGGGATCACAAAGGGGGTCAACCCCATGGCGGGCATACCTTTGTTGCTCAGGTATGCCCCCTAGTGTCCAAATGGGACCCCTTCCAAAAAAAAGTTTGAGCTACACCCGCGCCCTCAGAGTATGTCATGGGTCCCTATGTGGCGAGCCAGGATCACTGGGTCTCATCCCCCAGAATTATTCCCACGAGGAATGGGAGGGGAAAACACCCTTCCATTTTCATATCTCTTTCTGTAACCCTACATAACCCTAGCTTCATCTCCTAACTTTTAAATAGGAATTTGGAATTTCCAAACTTCATCGTATCATCACAAACGAGGTGTCCAAGCGTACGTCTCGCAACCTCGAACTAGGGAAAATTAGTGCCGAACCTGTACGAATCACATGCGGTAAGGCAAAGTCTGTTTTGTGCCGACTTTGGAGCCCCGTAGCTCGGCCTCCGTGCGTCCGTGCGAAGTCCAGGGATATTTTTCTGATGTGGCGTACTAAGCTCTACAAAAGATTTTAAATTCGTGACCAAATTCAACCATTCTGAAAAATGAACGCTTGTAGACCTTTAGAAATAGGAGATCTCAACGGAAGGTCGTGGAGGGGCGTGTGGGGTGTCATCGGAAAGACCGTGGCACGCCGATGAAGGATCTGTCAAATTTGTTCACAAAAACATTGTTTGGACCCCGGGATGTCCTCCGGAAATAAGAGACCGCCCAAAACCAAATCCGCCACCCCTTGACCTTTGACCTCGCGTTTGGTATGGTCACGGAGATCTCATGCAGACGGTCGCAACAACCTAAATTACGTCGCTCTACGACGTTCCCCCGCGACGTTATGGCCATAAGAACATTGTTAGCATATACCTCGTTAAGCTCGTTGTCTGATTTACCTAAGCACAGGAATGTCGCACAAATAAAAGAAAGGCATCTTTGCGACGGGCCCGAGAAGCTGGATAAGATGGTGTTTGTCCCGTTCCTCTACGATGAACTTTTGTGAACTTGGAGGGTGGATTTGGAATTTGTCCAGAGATGGAGGCGGAAAATAACAGTCATACACGGGTTGAGGCGGGAAAATGGCATAGATATAAAAATGGATTCGGGATACTAGCTTCCACACTGATACGGCCGTAGGGAATGAATATGGTGGTGGGACCATGACATAGATACAAAAATGGTGTCAAATATCTAAAACTGTCCTAGCATGTCCGGAGATATGAAATTGGTGTGAAATGGACAAAAATGTCCTCACTCGTGCATCATCGTGAAATTGGTGAGAAATGTCCCAAATTGTCCTCAATTGTCCTCAAGTGTGAAAATGGTCTCCAAATTCCAAATGTGTCCTAGTAGATATGAAAATGGAGTAGTATGTCCCAACACTTCCTAACATGTCCGGAGATATGAAAATGGTGTCACATGCCCAAAAGTGTCCCAAATTGTCCCAGAATATGAAAATGCAGTCCAATGAGTGCAGGATAGTTGTCACACGTGTCCGAACATCCATCTACACTGCCAGTAGTCTACATGACATCACGAGACCCAATGATGGGATCTAAGGTTAGTGAATGATGTGAGGTTAATAATGGATGTAGGGTTACACCAGTGTCTGTATATGACCTGCTGGGTATATGTAGGGTTCAAGTCATGTTTATGCACAACCCTAACAGTGTATCCAGTGTTTACTCTGTCTCTAAGATTGCCCTCATGCCCACAAAGTATACTATGGGTGCATCTACTGTTCCCCTCATGTATGCCCTGTAACCTGAAGCATCCATCTAGGGTTTCCTGTGTCTCTAGGGTTACCCTCATGTCTACCGGGTATACTGTGGGTGCATATACTGTCCCCCTCATGCATACATGTAACTCTAAGCATCCCTCTAGGGTTTCCTGTGTCTCTAGGCTTACTCTCATGACTTTGGGTTATACATAGACATGAGGGGGAACAGTACAAGCACTCAGTATAGCCTAAAGTGTCCAATATGATGCTGAGTTCATCCCTAGGGTTACCCTCATGACTCCAGATCATTGTCTTGGTCTATGTAGGGTTACCATCATGAATGCATGTACCAATGGCACTGTCTTTGGTGTTGATGATGGAACTAGGGTTTCCCCCATGTCCCTACAGGCTACCAGTGCATGTTGTGTAACCCTCAGACAGTTTGTAGTGTCCAGAATGATCTAGGGTAACCAAATGCCCAAGTCATTCCAAATCCCTATATCCACACCATATCATTGAAAGAAATACAAAAATGGAATATAGATACAAAAATTGGACCGCTAGTAGATAGAAATAGCACTTTTTGTATTTCTGCAACGCAATGTCCGATCGGGGAGTGCGAGATAGTGTCAGAGAGGGTGTGGGCAGCTGCTAAACATATCCTAAAATCATATGGCTGGGATATGTAGTTTTCTTAATTGATTTCTTGATTTTTCAGCTCAAAATGTATGTAGAGGCTCTGTCCCCTACCCCCATTGGTAGCTCTTCATTCTGCTTTGCCATTTTGGCCATTTCAAGAGCTACGGGGGCGTGGCTGGGGCTCGTTGGAAAGGTCTCCTCCAGCCGGACGCGAAGACACCTGAACCATCCTCTTGTGATGCACGGTTCGGCCGCTAGGAGGCAATAAAGGTTTTCAGAAAATGGGGCGTATCTCGCCTCAGGAAGGTCGCAGAACACAGCTGAAGACATCATTGGGCTCGTCTCGGCCAGGCCTACGAAATACCTACTAGCGGGCAATATCGGAGCAACTTTTGCCAAAAGTTGTCCGCACGCCCCCCAAAGCCACAGGGATCACAAAGGGGGTCAACCCCATGGCGGGCATACCTTTGTTGCTCAGTTATGCCCCCTAGTGTCCAAATGGGACCCCTTCCAAAAAAAAAGTTTGAGCTACACCCACGCCCTCAGAGTATGTCATGGGTCCCTATGTGGCGAGCCAGGATCACTGGGTCTCATCCCCCAGAATTATTCCAACAAAGGAATGGGAGGGGAAAACACCCCTTCCATTTTCGTATCTCCTTCTGTAACCCTACATAACCCTAGCTTCATCTCCTAACTTTTAAATAGGAATTTGGAATTTGCAAACATCGTCGTATCGTCACAAACGAGGTGTCCAAGCGTACGTCTCGCAACCCCGAGCTAGGGAAAATTAGTGCCGAACCTGTACGAATCACACGCCCCTTGTGGCAAGGCAAAGTCCGTTATGTGCCAACTTTAGAGCCCCGTAGCTCGGCCACCGTGCGTCCGTGCGAAGTCCAGGGATATTTTCCTGATGTGGCGCACCAAGCTCTACAAAAGATTTTAAATTCGTGACCAAATTCAACCATTCCAAAAAATGAACGCTTGTAGACCTTTAGAAATAGGAGATCTCAACGTAAGGTCGTGGAGGGGCGTGTGGGGTGTCATCGGAAAGGCCGTGGCATGCTGATGAAGGATCTGTCAAATTTGTTCACAAAAACTGTTGTCTGGACCTGGAATGTCCTCCAGAAATAAGAGACCGCCCAAAACCAAATCCGCCACCGTATGACCTTTGACCTCGCGTTTGGTAAGGTCGCGGAGATCTCATGCAGACGGTCGCAACGACCCAAATTACGTCGCTCTACAACGTTCCCCCCGCGACGTTATGGCCAAAAGAACATTGTTAGCATTTACCTCGTAAAGCTCGTTATCTGATTTACAAAAGCACAGGAATGTCACACAAATTAAAGAGAGGCATCTTTGCGACGGGCCCGAGAAGCCAGATAAGATGGTCTTTGTCCCGTTCCTCTACGGTGAACTTTTGTGAACTTGGAGGGTGGATTTGGAATTTGTCCAGAGATGGAGGCGGAAAATAACGGTCATACACAGATGGAGGCGGGAAAATGGCATAGATATAAACTGGATTCAGGGTAATGGATTCCACACTGATAAGGCAGAATCAAATTGATATGGAATGAATATGGGGGTGGGACAATGAAATGGGTACAAAAATGGTGTCAAATATCAAACTGTCGTAGCATGTCCTCAGATATGAAGATGGTGTGTAACATCCAAAAATGTCCTCACTTGTGCTTAAACATGAACCCTGTCAAATGTCAAAGTATCGGAGCATGTCCTTAAATATGCACATGGTGAAAAACTTCCACTTTAAGTCTCCTGACTTATGCTTATCCGTGAACATGCTCAAGCTCTATTAGCTTAGGTAATGAAGAGATCAAAATCTGGAGGAAGGAAACAAATTGGCCCTTTAAACTGGGAGCATAAATCACTCAGGATTTCAATTTTTGTGAATTTGGAAGTCAAAATTCCAATTTTGTATCCATGACATTTACATGCATAAATACAAAATTGGAAGCTGCGCTTCCAAATTGGTGATTTTGGAAGCAAAGATCCCAATTCTGTATTTATGGCATGTAAATTGTAAATGCCATAAATACAAAAGTGGAATGATGACTTTTTAGCAACAGCGGGTCAGATAAGTTTCATTTCACTCAGGGAACCCAGAGCACATGGTGAGTTTTGACAACCCTCCCACTTTTAAGAGTTGTTACCACATGTTTTGTTGAAGTTTAACAAAGGTTATTCCTAAAATATATTTACAGGACAAATGTAAAAGTGCATGTCAGTGTTTGAGACTTTTTCCAAAAGTATTTTACGCTCAAATAGTGCTAAACAGCAAATGTGGAAGCCAGACATGGTGGCACCGGGCTACATGCATGCCAATTAAGTACTTTTTAACATGTTTATTGATTTGTGCCTTGTTAATTCCTGCATTTTATGTCCCTGATGTTTTTACATGCAGTTTTGTGTATGTGGATATTAGATATCAAAGATTTATTAGCTCAGGTATTGCAGGGATCAAAATTTGGTGGAGGGAAACCAAAAACTTGGAGCAAAAATCATTCAGGACTCTAATTCCAATTTTGTGAACTTGGAAGTCAAAATTCCAATTTTGTATCTATGACATTTACATGCATAGATACAAAATTGAAAGCTGCGCTTCCAAATTGGTGATTTTGGAAGCAAAGATTCCAATTCTGTATTTATGGCATGTAAATTGTATATGCCATAGATACAAAAGTGGATTTTTGACTTCTAAATTCACGAGTTTGGAATTATGACTTTTTAGCAACGGCAGGTCAGAGAGGTTTCATTTCACTCAGGAAGCCCAGAGCAAATGGTGAGTGTAGCTGTGCTTCCAAATTGGCAAATTTTAGAATTTTGACTGCAACAAATAAAAATATGGAATTCAGATTCCAAAATGACTTTGGATTTATAACCAATAAATAAATATATGGAAATTGGATTTCAAATGTGTGTTACATTTTATAATTCCAATTTCATTAATCTGAAAGGTGAAATTCTAAAGTTCTATGAAATTTACATGCAATAAATATTTTTTTTTAAATTTTGGGTTTCAACTTTTTTAAATTCATGGTTTTCAATGTCATTTTATAGAGAGAAAGAGAGAGAAAACAGATGACTGACACGGTAAGTGCATCGCAGTGAAAAATTTGTGAATAGATCAAGACATAATTTAGAATTTTTTATGACACTGTATTTACAGGTGACAAAGGTGTGCGGCCTTTGCTTTAAAGGTTTTAAAAACCTCAACCAACACCTCACTAAATCCCATGAGATCCCGAACCATGGGGAATTCTTACTGCTGCTGCAGTACGGTAGTGGTCGGTGAGTGAACACACACACACCCCTAAAATATTTGTTTTTTGGGGAATTCACGATAATGAAATGGAATGAAATGACATTATCTGTACCAGAAGTGAAATTCAACAATGTAAAGCTCTTTTTTTCTTTTCTCTTTTACAAAATAACATTTATATGAAAACAATATAATAATTCAATCTATTGACACTAATGATACAGGAATATGAGCCGATGAATTGTGATACAATGAATGTTTACATAGGCAAAGTCGTATAAACAAATTTCCAAGCATATTTTCATGTTTCTTCAATATGCAGGTATACTGGGAAGTTGCAATGCCCAGTGAGTGATTGCATGTTTGTTCGCCTGGACAAGCATCTCCGCAAGTTCCATGAACTTAAGGACAAGCCTGTGAGTTGAAATCAATTGCATTTATGCATTCATTTTCTGAAATACTTGTCCCTCTTGAGAGTCTAAAGGGTCTGAGCAGTGATCACAACCTAAAGACCGGTATCTGCTGGTCAGGCTCTGCTGCGCACACCAGAGTCAGACTCAGACAGCTCTGGACAACTCTGCTAATTAGTCAATGATTTCAATCAGGTGTGTTGCAGCAGTGAGACATGGAATACCTGCAGGATAGGTCTTTCCAGAACAAGCAGGTAGCTGCTGGTTTTCTTTCCAAACAGAGCACCAGACTCCACTCAGCTCATCAAGGAAATCCAGTCTTAACTTGAAGACTTGATGAGATGAGTGGAGTCTGGTGTGCTACTGCTTGTTTGGAAAGAAAACCAGCAGCCACACGGCCCTTTCTGGAATCACTTTGACACCCCTGGGGCCTGTACGACGAAGCCGGATTAACATGCCCGGGATTTCTCTCTGTTACCTGGGTTGACTTAACCAGACATCTGTGGTCTTGATAAACGGTACTATGAAGCTGGTTATCAACTCGGTAACTCAACCCAGGGTTTTCCAATCTTAATCAGTGCGCGCTCACATAAAAGAGGCGGCGTTGGAAGCATCTGACCAATCGCAGACATGGAGAAACAGAGAGCGACATATTTCACCATGGAGGGGCAGAGGATGATACTTAAGAAATATGTAGAATTCAGGATCATCGTTCCTGAATGATAACACAACTTTATCATTCAGGAATGATAATAAATGGCTCCATTTATGCTGCAGCAACACAGTCGCCGCAGCAAAAGCCAGGAATTAATGCTGGCTGTCAATGCGCAGCAAGTCCGTGCGATTGTACAATCATGGAACAATATCGGACTCTGATCATTTAGTGTTCATCACACTACAGCGCTTCCTCAGAATATTTGCTTCTCATACTGTGCATATGGATATTCTAGGCTCATATCGCTGAACGTGTTGTAACCCTTCACCATGCCGGCATGGGTGGGTGTGCGCTCCATAAATTCATGTTTTCTACATGTGTGACCTCTTAATCACATTATTTCAGATGCAACCCCGCAGCGCAAGACGATCATGGGAACAAGTAAAGAACAAATACAAATATATAATCCAAACCGGCCATTGACGAGATTCTATGCTGCCACACTCTTTCATGAATGAATGGAATTTCATTTAATATTTGTGCAGCCCACAGGGGAAAAGCGGGTATTACATGACATGTTTTTGCATACGTTTTCAGTGTCGCTGACGGTGTGCATCAAACTACCAGTGAATGAATGAATGAATAAATAAATGAATGACGTTTTACTGAGTGGGACCGTGAGCATAATTCGGCCACAAAAAATAAGCTTTTCAGCTACATCAGTACAGCACTAATTTTTTTTTTCACTCGAGGTGAGGCGTTGGTCTATAGGCTATCAAAATGAATTCAATTAGTCTAACATTAATGAAACCTCAGTGTGATGCAGAGCATCTGTGGTGTTGTCGGTGTCCGGCTGCCATGCGTTACATTAGTGATGTACGGCTCTAACAGCTGACAGATGTAACGGAGTCCAGCACAGGAAAACCTACATCTTTCATATAAAGTGTCATGTGGCAAATCAAAAGGGCACCATCTCTGAATATTCTCTCTCTTCTAAGAACTCCTCTCACGATCTGCGCACCGGCATCGACAGGATCTTCTAAAAATGGGCAGGCCATTTTCCAAGACCGCTGATTGGTCAGGGAGTGGTGCTTTCATAGTCGGAGATCTCTTATCCAGAACTTAACCTGGTCCAGACCAGGTTAGGCGTTCAGCATAAGTTACCGGGGAGATATAACCCGATCAGAAGTGAACCAGCGTCATAGGACGAAAAACCCAGGGTTAAGCCTGAAGTTACCTCGATAAGAGAAAATCCGGCTTCGTCGTACAGGCCCCTGGTCTAGAGCCACAAAGATGTATTTAATTACTGTCTTTTCTGCAGAAAATCCAAACAATTATGAGGCAGTCAAAAAGAGGAGCCTTAATTAAAAAATTTCAGCAAATGCGGGAGGAGGATGTTGGACCCCCAATGGTGTCCAGATTGGGACTGTTGGAGTCCGGTAAATATTTCAACTTTATTTTCACAGGACCAATTCCCAACAGTTGTGTCAAGAGACTTTACAATGTGGTCTGGTTTTATCTTCATGAAATTGTCCTCCCAATAGATGAGGAAGTTCCTGAGAAGGGTGAACCAGATGACCCCATGAACCTCCCGACACATGATAACACATCTGACGGTGAAGATGCATCTGAAGAGGACAATGAAGGTGAAGGACGAATTCTTCAGATTTCAGACACCGAAGCAGAAGACCAAGATGTGCCGGTTCATACACCAACCACCCAAGTAAGATTTCTTGTTTGATGTTCATCTCCAAAAACTCCAACTTCATCTTGGATTCCAACTTCATCTTGGATTCCAACTTCATCTTTGATTCCAACTTCATCTTGGATTCCAACTTCACTTCATTTTGGATCCCAATTCTAATTTTTCTGTTTGAAAATACTGTTTGATTTGGATTCCAACTTCATTTTGGAATCCAAATTAATCTTGGAATCCAAGATGAAGTTGGAATCAAAGTTAGTTTTGGATTCTAAATTAATCCTGTATCTCTATTTGACATTGCATTATGACTCCTTTTTTAAATGCATATATCTCATTGAGAGATACATCTTAGGACTCACAATCTGACATTGCCTACTTTTCAATTTTTAAGATATCGCTTGCTCCAAGTCACCCTGAGGAGTTTCCCATTCTCCAGGGGGGACCCCACTATTCTCTTGAAAAGAGAGTACATGATTTGGAAGACAGAGTGCAGACCCTGGAGTTCACTGTCAATCAGCTGCTCGGGGAAAGAACCCCAAAATCCAGGTCATCTGCAGTCCCACAACCCTCCAGCACCCCATTGCCTCCTAGTCCCTCGGGCTCCCAGTCTCTCCCCAGGCGCTCGGGCTCTGTCAATGGAGCTCAAATCTGAGGTCTACAGGAGCCAGTCCCCACTCTGACATCTGACCTAAAGGCCAGCAGAGACTTTTGATGGCAGATTGAGCATAAGAAAATGAGTTTTAAATCACAGAAATGTATTACATATATCGTTGTGTATAACAAATGAGTAAAAAACATGTCATTGTTGATTTTGTTAATCAGAGGTTGCTGACAATATAAAAGTCAGAATGAAGGAGACTGCTAAACACAGGGAGAGCTGGTTTCAAGTTCCTAACCCCGCCCTGCGAATGGGTTAGCATAAGGAGAGTATTGAAGCAGATCATAGAAATATGATTGAAATAATGAAATGATGTGTGATGAATGTAATCAGTTGTCTGAAATGTAAGAAGAATATAAAAGTCAGAGTGACTAAGCATAACCCGAGGTCGAATTTGAAAAACAACAGCTTGAGTCTGTTAAAACACTGAGGTAACCAGCAAAAAGAGGAACTTGGACACTCCCTAGCTCTCTGCAGCGCCAAAGAAAGAGGAACTTTGAAACTCCCTAACTTTTGGCAGTAAACAACATGACATTAGGTCATCGTTCTGGAAAGATCATTTGTTCAAGCCAATCAAATGGACCAGACCGGGCCTTGTGATCACCCTTCAACCAAGGTGATAAAAGATCCCTCTAAAGTGCAATTATAGCATTACGTCTCGGTGGATCTGAAGAGGCAGGATGCGTCCTCACCATCTGAAGGAATCGGACAGAAGGCTTATTTTTCAGTTGGACTTTTAACACCAGATCTGGACGTAATCTCAACCAACTTTCAGCTGAAAAGGATTTTAGCTTCTGGACTGATAGCATTGGCCTTGTGCTTCTAACAGTGGCAGTTTGGACCCTCAGGACGGGGGTTCCAGGATAGCTGTCACTGGGGCACACAAGTGGATTTGAGGTACGATCCGGGGCCCCGGATTCTGGACTTTGGACCACTCTCCTAAATTTTTAATGGGTTATCAGCTTTGAGTTTCCAAAGGACTTTCAACATTTAAAGGTAGACTGAGAGATAATTAGGCTTAATTTGTGAGACATTTTACACAGAATGGAGAAGTTAGGATGTTGGATTATGATGAAATTAGTCTGATTAATTTGGGAATTGTTGGATTTTCTCTGATTATTGGAATTACTTTAATAGGATTTAATTTCAGTTATCCCATTTTTGATTATTTTTACAGAATCGGAACCCGCAATTAGATTAAGGTGTTGGAGACAAATGATTATTCCATTTATACTGGGTTTTATAAATTACTTGATTGTACTTTTGTTGATTTTACGCTGTTCATACCTTTTTATCCCCTGCTAAATTGCTTCAATAAATTTAACCTGCATGAAGAAAAATTAGTGATTATTTCACGTTTTCACAGTTCGATGGTTGCTACCCTCATTGAGGGAAGTAAAGTGGTCTAGGTAGTTTCCTGCCTATTTTTAACAACTTTAATGGTCCTAACAGGTTGGTTTTAGCCAAAATTAACTTGTCCTGACATCTTGTACTTTCCTGGATGTTAAATATTCCGGATCTGAACAAGTGCTCGGAAAACGTTTAGGGGACAAGCTGTCGATGAGATAAGGTAGCTGGAGAGGGGGTCCGGGATAAAAGGTTGTTCGCCCGTGAGAGACTCGCAGCTGTAAAGGGCAGACCATATCAAATTAAGGCAGTTAGTTGTCCGGACGAATTGTCCCCGCCACCAGCTTAGACTGGCTTATGAGTCAAACCCACTGAGGTTAATAAAGAACTGTACTTACATGGATTTTAGGCAGCAGCTGTTCTACAGCTGAAATAAATGTGCAGTTCACTAACTTGGTGTTTTTTATGTGCAACAGCATCACTGGTTTTTATGGACGTCTGTGATGCTGTTCATAGATAAAACCTCTTCTTATTTTCATATTCGTATTGTTAAATTCTGTCAAATGGCCTTAGTTTCATTGTGGGATTTTTGTGGTGAAACTCAAAATTATCAACATGGTAGATTTTGGGAAGACACTTGAACTACATTCACGCGTCAGAAAAATCTAACATTTTTTTTCTCCTTTTATCTGTTTTTTCATATCTGAAAAAACATGTCAAAACAGATAAAGGAAAAATTGTTGTTGAATTTTACTGTCTCATGGCGGTCTTTTTTTCCTTAAAACGCAGTGTGATTATGTGTTGTTTATTAAACAAATACACTGAAATTAGCTGTTGTTACAGTGGTAACATTGTTATAACGTCTGTTTTTTTGTTTTGTTTTGTTTTTTTGCTAGAAATGTGTTATTTTCTAGTTGTTCTAGCTCACAAACAGGCTGTTTTGGAGAGTTCTATTTTTTCCGAGTTGGTGCAACTGGAAAGCAAAATAACCGGTAATGACGTCACCAACTCGCATCTGCTACGAATCCCGAGACAACTGGAACGCACCACTGAAGTACGCTGAAATGTACGGATGGGAACTTCCTCCGCCCATTTTACCCAGCATGCATCAGAAGAGATCCAAGTGAACTTAGATCCCGCATCCGCGGGTTTGAGACGTGTCAACGCAGCAGCCATCTTGGGTCCAACCAGGCTGCCGTCAGAGTGAATCCGTGCCTGTTGAGGAAAACCCTTCTTAACCCGGTGAATTTCCACCCGATTTCCAGATAAATGGAAATTGGTATCAAGTAAATGCTGCCCTTTTAGGGGCTGCACGGAAATATTTGATCGAATAAAACAATTGCACAGCTTTATATATGGCATTTTGTTTATGTATTGACAGTGGCAAACCTGCAAAGCATTTCCACTTTTGTTCAAATACAGAGGAATATAAACCACATCTCGTGTGATTATATACATTGTGTATGTATGTGTTTATATATATGTGTGTGTGTGTATATATATATGTGTGTGTATATATGTGTGTGTGTGTGTGCAAATGTGTTTTATTTATTCTTTTATTGTGTTATTAAAACCCTAGAAGCCTGAAAAAGTAGTAAAGTTTAATCAATAAATCAGTTAATGATAAAGTAATTCATTCACATTCATAATTAACTCATAATGTATTAATTAATCCATTATTTATTAATTCATTAAGTCGTTAATTAATTTATGAATGTTCATTCATTCAATAATATTCACTTATTAATTGAATAATTATTTAGGAAATAATAATTTAGGATAAATGAATCATTCCTTCATTTATCCTAAACTTTGTTAAAAATGTACATGGATCCATAATAATACAAAAAGAGTAAGGGCATTACAACGGGTAAAGGAAGAAAAAGTACATAAATAAAAATCCAGTGATCAGAACCTTTTGCATAAAGGCTGACTGATCCAGTTTATTTATTTATTTATTTATTTTTTATATATATATACAGTGGCTTGCAAAAGTATTCATACCCATGACCAAAACTAAATTGCTCAGAAAAGAACAAAGCAAAAGTGCGTTTCACCTTTTTATATGAAAGGAAATGGCACAAACTCAACAATCCATCACTGTTCTTGTTCGTAAGCACTCTTTACTATGAATAGGTTGCATAAGTTTGTATGTCATTGTTGCAAAAGTATTCACACTAAGTCATTAAGTCACAATCAGTACTTGGTTGCAGCTCCTTTGGCAGCAATAACAGCTACCAATCGCTTTGGATAGCCAGCAATGAGTTTTGTGCAGTGGTCCTTGGACAGTTTGGCCCACTCCTCTTTGCAATACTGCTCCAGCTGAGTCAGGTTACTTGGTGACCTTCGGTGGACAGCAATCTTCAGATCCCTCCACAGGTTTTCTATTGGGTTGAGATCTGGGCTTTGACTGGGCCAGTCTAGAACCTTCACTTTCTTCTTCCTGAACCATTCTTGTGTCACTCGAGCCGTATGTTTTGGATCATTATCCTGTTGAAAGGTGAACTTCCTCCCAAGCTTCAGGCTTTTTGCAGATTTGAAGACGTTTTCCTCCAGGATGTTGATGTATTTTGCACTATTCATAAACCCTTGCACACGGACAAGCTCACCAGGACCGGAGGAAGAGAAACAGCCCCATAGCATTATATTCCCACCTCAATGTTTCACAGCAGGGATGGTATGAGCTGGATCATCAGCTGTGTTGGCTTTGCGCCAAACATACTTCTTGGCGTTCAGGCCAAAAAGTTCTATTTTGGTTTCATCTGACCAGATCACACGTTCCTACGTGTGTGGTGGCATACTGCAAACGAGCCTTGAGATGTTGTTTCTTCAGATATGGCTTCTTCTTTGCAACACGCCCATAGAGACCTTCCTTGTGTAAAGTGCGGGATATTGTGGACTTGTGTACGTTAGTCCCAGCACCCTGGAGAGACTTCTTCAGGTCTTCAAGAGTGACGGAGGGGTTTGCTCTGGCTTCCCTGAGCAACTTCCTTTTGCCTTTTGCCGTGATCTTGGAGGGGCGCCCTGTTCTTTGGAGGTTCACAGTGGTACTGTGGCGCTTCCACTTCTGGACCAGTGATGCAACAGTACTTTTTGGCACATTGAGTGAACTTGCGATGGCTACATAGCTTTGCCCATCTCTATGCTTCTCTACAACTTTCTTTCTGAGGTCTTCTGAGAGCTCCTTGGACTTCATGACTGTTGCCTGCTGACAAGCATGGGATGACTGTGGACAGGTGACTATTGGGCACTAATTATGGGGAGCAATCAAGGATATACAAATCACCTGGGACTGAATACCGCCCTGTGACACTGTGAGGCAATAGTTTATAGTGTGCAATCATTTTCGACTCAAAATAACATCTTTGGTGCAAGGGTGTGAATACTTTTGCAACAATGAAATACAAACTTATGCAACCTATTCATAGTAAAGAGCGCTTACGAACAAAAACAGTGATGGATTGTTGAGTTTGTGCCATTTCCTTTCATATAAAAAGGTGAAACCCACTTTTGCTTTGTTCTTTTCTGAGCAATTGAGTTTTGGTCATGGGTATGAATACTTTTGCAAGCCACTGTATACTTGTTAGATCCCTGAGGGGAAATTAGGGCTCTGCATTTTACCCATCTCTGTACTGTGAGTATCAGAGAGCAGTGGGCTGCTACTTAAAGCGCCCGGGGAGCAGTTGGTGGGGGGTTAAGGACCTTGCTCAGGGGTCCACAGTGGTACACCTAAAAATCAAATGAATAAAGTAAATTAATTAATAAATTAATAAAGTTAAATCAAGTGAATAAAGTTTGACTTTATTCATTTGAGTTCAAATTTTTTTGGTTCTAAATACATAAATGTTATCCACATAAAGTTTTTTTTTTCCGAGTTTGCCTTGGTTATTGAAATAACCAAGGCAAACTCGGTTATTTGCCTTGGTTGTAAGTGCTTATTGTGAAATTCAATTTAATTTTCTACGTTTCTTACATGTGATTAAACTGAGATGTGAGGAGCCTCCCATTCATTCTGACAGCAGCTGTCTGAACTGTGGTCTGACCCAAGATGGCCGCCCGATAGGCACGTCAGCCTAGCGGACAGCAGCGCCCAATGGGGCGTCTATGTATTAATGTCTATGGTGTACTTGACCAGAGTTTAGCATGCACCTGCACAAGAGCAGCATTTAAGAGCCCCCTCCTCCCTTGTCTGCCTCCAGCAGCCAAACCTGAGCTGTTACTCCTTTTCTCTGCAGCTCTTCCTCCTGCTTTCCTCTCACAGCTGTTTTTGATCACATAATTATGACCTCATTGCCCGTTTGCTATATGTGCTGTATTGGAAGTAAATATAATTTACACATTGGAAACAAAAAAACATCCATTCAGTATAATTTTTTTGGAGCAGTTATTTTTATTGTTTTTATTTGTTTGAGTACAATTACTAAATCTCCACAACAAAAGATAACCAACAGCTGTAGATAACCAAGATAACCAACAGCCACAATATTGTTTTCATGTTGATATGCAGCTCTTGCTCACTGCTGCGCACCATTGGTGATAATGTTTAAAACACTTTTTAAAGTACTTTTTAAATAATCATAACTTGCTCAATTTTCTACCAACTTTCAAAGTACCTGTACCATTAAATCAATGTAATGAGTGGGCGAGCTGATTGAGGTAAGATGGCCACCAGTGCAGACTTTTGAAACACCCTCGTGTCCTACCTAGTACTTATATGGATATCTATTTTTCCAACAGAAAGCAGACAGTCGAGGTTTCGGTTCTTGCCACCTTCAGACATGAGCAGTTTCATGGAGGCTAACGCCTGGTTTCACGGGAATGAAAGGGCAGATTTGTAAAAAGTTTTCTGGTGTTACTGCTCTGTCAGACACCATGAAGCTGTCGGCTGACTCAAATATGATCTCTGAGAACATTTTCTCACCTTTAATCCATGAGGAGCTAAATAAGATACTGTTACCATCTACTTCATCCCCCATTCACACATTTGACTTGAGATGAATGTGGCTCTGACTGAGATGTGTGTTGCAGCTTTGTCCAGCAGATGGCAGCAGCCGACTGTCCTGTCTGAGCATGTGCAGCACTCAGCAGGAAAACTGCTGAGTTTTCCTGCTGAGTGAAAACTCAGTTATTTACTTATTGAAGTTAATAACTGTATTATTAACTTCAATAATACAGTTGTATAATGATATACTGTATTACTTGATTATAATAATAAAAGCCTGGCATATGAATATTACAAGCTTATTTGTAATATTAGCTTGTAAATCAAGCTAACAGTAGCTTATACTACTAAAATAAAAACAGTATATTTTATTTTACGAAATATTTTATTTTTATACATCAAATTGATATTTCATACATTATTATAATTTCATAATATATTATATTATAACTTTCTTTTTGGTTACACAAGCCACGATCATTAACACAGAGCACTGCACCTCTGCTTTACATTATTAAAGCAGCAGCATTCTCTGTAGTGAGTTTTGATTAGAAACTATATTTATTGAACATCACTGTGATTGAACATGACAGTCTTCTGTAGAGATCAGTAAAATCTTTAATCTCCATCATGAGGATTAAGTCAATGGTTTTAAGATTAATTCTTTGACAGGATTTATTTATTTACACATATATGTATCTATTAATTTACAGTACTTGTGTGTATGCTGCTTCAGATATGTGCTGGCCCGGGCAGCCCTGGCGCTATGGGCGGGCCTGGTGGGCAAGGCCTGCTATTCACAAATCAGTACCTCCCATTCATCAATTTATTTCAATTTAAATAAAGTCTGCTTTAAAATTTATAATTTATAATAAAAAATTCATAACTACTTAATGTTCAGGAGTGAGGGAAAAATGGAGCGAGAGATGGACAGACGGATTGTTGCAGCGTCTGCAGTGATGAAGACTCTGCATCGGTCCGTCGTAGTGAAGAAGGAGCTGAAGAAGGAGAAGCTCTCGATTTACCGTCCATCTACGTTCCTACCCTCACCTATGGCCATGAGCTGTGGGTCATGACCGAAAGAACGAGATCACGGGTACAAGCGGACGAAATGAATTTCCTGCTGACAGCACTTCTTACCCCCCCACAAAGGGTCCACCGCGTGTCGCCCCTCATCCACCTCCCTTAGAGATAGGGGGAGGAGCTCGGTCATCCAGGAGGGACTCAAAGTAGAGCCACTGCTCCTCCGTATAGAGAGGAGCCAGATGAGGAGGCTCGGGCATCTGGTCAGGATGAGGTCCCTGGTGAGGTGTTCCAGACACGTACCATCTGGACAAGACCTTGGGGGAGACCCAGGACACGCTGGAGGGACTATGTCTCCCGGCTGGCCTGGGAACGCCTCGGGATCCTCCCGGATGAGCTGGTGAATGTGGCCGGGGTGAGGGAAGTCTGGGCTTCCCTGCTTAGGCAGCTGCCCCCGCAACATTACTTTGGATAAGCGGCAGAAGACGAACGAACGAACAAACTACTTAGTAGTGTTTCTAAATATTCACTAGTAGAATGGTAAATGGACTGTACTTATATCACGCTTTTCTAGTCGTACTGACCACTTAAAGCACGTTACACTGCAGGTCACATTCACCCAGTCACACACAACATTCGCACATGCATTCAAACCCCAACAGGCACATCGGGAGGCAACGTGGGGTTCAGTGTCTTGCACAAGGACACTTAAGCATGTAGTCTGTAGTCCAACCTGAGCTACAGCCACCCAGAACCAGTTTGTGGTTTTTTGGTGTTGAAAAAACTTAGTTCTAAAACTATTTGCAAGCTTTTTTGTCTTTGTCACACTAATTGTGCCTGTTATAGCCAGTGTTGGGAACATTACTTTAAAAAGTAATTAATTATAATCACTAATTACTTCTAAAAAAAAATAATGGCGTTAGAAACACCGTTTACTTCTAACGCTGTTGTTCCCATCACTGGTTATAACTAAATCTCGCAATAATTTAAAAAACAAAATACGTCAAGTTATCGCGATATTTGGTGCAAAGATAATATGAGCTTAAAGTTCTTGAAAACTTGAAAACTGGACATATGAAAGCGTTTCAGAGGACATGAAGAAAGGAACATGCAGCCGGCATTTTCCTGCAAAGAATTCCTCACTTCCAGTGGTTTTGAATTATTTCAACGATGTGATGAGAGGAGACCTAGCAAGTCCAGTAGCAAATCTGCTACTGGAAGCTTAGGTAGCTACGTCTTGCCTTCTCCACCTCGTCTGCAGGCTAGTGTATATGTCTGCGGCTTGCAACCAAAGGACGTGTCCTACAGTGGGTGTGTCACATAGTGGGTGGGTCTTGTTAGGTTTAGGGGAAGGGGCAGGGTTAGATTCTACCATGCTCTCACTTTACGACACGCCTCTGTCTTGCGATCCGTGGATAGAGGCTCAGTCCCACTCATCCTGACAACATAGGTCACAGTTATAGCATGCTGGTTTTCAGGGCTGGACTGGGACAAAAATTCGTCCCGGGCATTTTGAACCAAGACTGGCCCACCAGTCTTGGTTCAAAAGACTGGTAGGCTTGGTTCAAAAGACTTAGTAGGCTACTCTGTTATATAGAGTAGCCTACTAAGTGGTCTGTAGGCCTAAAGGATGAACAAGGTGATAAAAAGCTAAACGTATAATCAGCAGGATGTTATAATGGCCAAATTAAACAAACATGAACCAGGTGAAAAATGTAACCAATGAACAATATCTTTATCAAACCTGAACTTTTTTCAAGTACAAGTAGGGCAGCTCCCTACTATACTCATGCCATTTAGTCCACTATTACAATCTTACTCCAAACAGGCTTGATAAACTGGATGATTTACATACCTTCAACCTTAAAATCAGTAGGCCTACTCCTGAACTATACAGCTATTCATGAACTGGGTAACCTCTCCATCACAGCATAATAGTTAAATAATTTAAATATCACAGCTGCACACTGTGAAGTCACGTTACAATTCCAATCTTTATCGCAGAATAATATTCCATAAATGACTGAAATATGGCGATTAAAAACAAACAAACCCTCAAGTCAGACCAGTTATTTTATTTTCTTCTGATGCAACCGTTTCATTAGTGGTCTTGCTCTAAATATTCTTTCAAGTTCAGCTCTCAGAAAACACGATGACGTTAATAAAACCTGAGAATGATGGATTCCTTTTTACTACTGAGAAACACCGTTAACGACAGTATTAAGATCTGCGCGTGCGTGTGATGTAGGCGACACGTCGATGTAGCAGGAGAAATATTCCAGCTGATTTCCACATTCACCTCCCTGGTAGATTTATAAAAACGCTGATATCTGTGTCTGACTCAGCTGATGACGATGCGCGCAGGCAGCGCACTGTGCGATGCACAGCCTGCTTATAACTACTGACTTTCAAAGAGTTATCAAGCACAACAAAAATTAACTAGACTACACCCAAACTGGATTCATATCAGACCCAGGTAGAGAGTAGTTCAGCACTTCTTACCCCCCACAAAGGGTCCACCGCGTGTCGCCCCTCATCCACCTGCCGGCGGAGGTGCCTTCAACACCGGCTGCAGCTGAAAAAAAAGCCTCAGGGATAAGATTACTTATCCCTGTGATAAGTAGGGATAAGTAATCTTATAGTAATCTTATGGGAAAAGGTTTTTCCCTGTGATAAGTAATCTTATCACAGGGAAAAACCTTTTCCCATCCGAACCTTTTCGGATGGGAAAAGGTTTTTCCCTGTGATGAGATTACTTATTGCTCAGTAATCTTTAAAGGGACTAGAGGCAAGATTAAGAAACAAAAGTCGCGACTGCCCCTACTGGCGCTTCAGGTAACTGCAGCCACGCCATCACAGAGGATGCACAAACTGAAGCTATAATGTTGTTTACTACGCTTTTTCTTCGTAGTTACACTTTTTAGTGTCTTTCAGTTGATCTGGATCGTTTGCTGACGGCAGAAAAATCCATAACTATCGCTTACAGTGTTTGAATTTACTGCGACTGTCTTCTTTCTGGATCAAAACTGCGGATGTAGCATCATTTGACGTCACTTCCGCAGGGCAGCTATTTTTCCAGGTCTTCCCCTGAATCTGCTATGTCACGCAACCCCCCACCTGGTTAGTGTGCACAGAGACAAAACGTGCCCCAGGATTTATCTGCCCATTTTCCCTGTTGATCTGACTGTGAAAAGGTTTAAACTACTTCTACCTATCGGATTGAAAATTCTCTCTGATCAAGGCCGACTGGATCAGCTGACATGTTTACATGACGCTTTTTGTGCTTATTGACATCCAGTTGATTTAAAAATAAGGCAGCTGTGAATTGCTGAACCTCTTTGTCCATTCAGCCATTTTCCTGCCACATCTCTCTTCGCTCACATTTGCTGGCTCATCTGGGGGGATCCTGATTCAGGATCAGGCAACCTCAGAATAAGTTGGAACATCTTTACCTTGGCTACATGCTGTGCTGCAAAACGGCGCGTCAGCAAGAAATGCTGATGGCGTGAGATTGGCTGTGTGAGTAAAGTGTGAAGCGCATCATATTGGCTTTTCATCGGCTGGACAGCCGATGAAAAGCCAATTCAATGGGCTGCATTTCAAAATGGTAAGGAAAAAATTATGTGTTAATTTCAATGTGCAGTCACTCAGGTTTCATTTTGTGCGCTGCATAATTCCAGGTGTTCGAGTGTGATGAGTTTCAACGTTTACTCCAGGAGCTGCATGCTGACGAGGGGAGCTCTCGGCCGTCTGATCTGGCCCAGTTTAACAACCCGTTGTCCCACATCGGGACAACGGGTATTATAAGACCATTGCATCGCATCAGCATAGCAGGTCATCAAACCGCCGTTCAGACCCCGGGACTGGACACAGAGCACAGTTTATCCTCCTCTGTCTTTAGAGAGGGAAGAGATTCCCCTGGTTCTTCTGGGTGTTTCCAGTCCCGTCATAAAATGTGTATCTGTGTCATGACTTGCGCTGATTGGTCGACACCCCACGTCAAGACGCCAAAGTTCAGATTTTCCAAATCCGGCGTCTGACACCCGTGATGCGCGTAACGCGCATCAAATGCTCAAAATCTCAAATTAACTTTGCATATAAACCTGACGCCCTTGACACCCAAATTGCGCTTGGTCTGAACACACCGATAGAAGTAGTGTGCAATTGCACAGGCCCATAGCTTACAGGGAAAACTGGTGGCAATTGCCACCCCTGTTGATGTAAAGTGGCAAATGAGCCCCCTCAAGTAGTAAGGGCTATATTACTGAATAATATTTATTCATTATATGGTCTAGAAATGAGTATGTTCAGTGAAAAGTAATCTCCCTTCTTCTTTGCGCAACAGCCAAGCCATTTGGCATCGCCTGGTTACACCTGAAACCAGTGAACCCTCCCATTGATTCCAGTTTGGAACACACAAGAAATGACTGTAACGGCCTTTCACGGCACACGTTCGTCCTGGCATCATGAAACGAAGTGATAATGAACCTTAGAAGCTTTTCTTATATTTGTGAAAAACTTTGAACTTTTCTTGTCTTCGCCAGCTCAGCCCTGCGTGATGGAGGATGGGGTGGGACTTGGGGTAGTTATGTAGCGAAATGTCATGATCTCCAGCTTAATTCTGGACAATCAGGGGACTGAAGCCACTGCAGTTTAATGATAGTTAAAGATGACATTTATTGTCTTATTTCCCTTTTTTGCTAGTCTCCAGCTCCAGTAGCCAGCTCCTCTCTGGTCCCATCTGCTGCTGTCATTTTATTCATTTTCATTCTGGACATTTTAGTTTTTGTGCAGCACTGTGGAGACTGTCTGTTGTTTATGTGCTGCTGTATATAAAGTGGTCGGATTGGATATTAACGTCACCGGGCCATCAGGATGAGTCAGAAACACATTTTACATTCAGGAGGTTTCACAGTGTTACTTTACATCACAGAAATGACAGTTGGATCATGTTGTAAAGAACTCCACGAAAACTAAATTCCATGTGATCATACCGCCACAAGCATCAAAGTTGAATATGGAACATTTTTATTAAAAGCTATACGGAAAAAAACCAAACAAAAAAAACATCCACATGCCATTTGGAGGGGTGCAGAATGAAAGTACAACATTCGCTAAGAAAAATTACATTTAGCCTGAAAATAAATTTTAACGGGCTTGTAGATGTGTTATGTTTACATCTACAAGCTGATACACACCGTTATGGCAGGTTGCCAGATACGATCTCTGTGTGGCAGCAGTATGTCGGGCACATTTAGGCTGGTACAGGGAAACAGTGAAGTCAGCAAGTCCAGCAGCTGCTTCAGAGCCGGAGATATTGTTATCCATCTCTGAAGAGGAGTGACCTAAGAAGAGCTGCAGTAAATTTGGGTGAAGCTACACTAGATGGACCCGGCATCAAAACACGGAAAAACAACTTTTCTCCTGAATCGGTAAGCTAACTTACTTGCTAGCGTTAGCTGTCAGTTATAAACTCCACTGCAGTGTTGGACATGCTGCAGCTGCTGGTCTCTGACGTATCAGCAGTGAGCCTGGCATCCCAGCGGCTGGAGTTGTTTTTCTGCTGTTGCAACTACAACCTGGACACACATGATGTCTGTGTTCCATATCCAACCTTTAACTGATCTAGTTTTAGGACAAGTCAGTGACCAGCAGGCTTCATGAGTTTAATTGATTAAGTTATTAAATATGCAAATTTCAAAATGGTCCAAATGGCTTTTCTTGTGTTTAATTCACTGCAAGTTTTCATTTAATTTAATTTCATTTATATATTTATTTCAGACTTGCAAGAAATAAAAAAAACGGTATCCCAACGGTAAAAATATCAGCAGCAGAAATCCCAATAGATCCTAATGTTTGATCTCAGCTGCAAGAGCAAACATTGTCATTTTATTTTCACATGACCCTGTGTCGTCATTGTTCATATCTCCTGATTGTTTTCTCTCTTGCTCTGAATCTCATGGGACAAGCAGGAGTGGGCAGCAACGGTCCTGCAGGTATTAGGAGTTTCCCTGTGGCAACACACCTTGAGCAGAGCTTCACATTAAACTCTGTACAATTACCCATTGATTGGAGTCAGGTGTGTTGCAGCAGGGAAACTCCTGATACCGGGAGGCCCTCGAGGACCAGAGTTGCCCACCCCTGATAGTCTCCATGATGCTCTGCAGGAAAATGAGTCCTCCTTTGTCTGCAAAATCAGGTTTTCTTCCTGCATTAACGTCTCATTCAGACTGTAGGAATATCCACCTTCTCCCCACACTCAACTGATTCTTCACAAAGTAGGTACACATAACCATGTGTGTGTGCCTCAAAAAAATGCCTCAAAAACTCAAAAACTTGAATATACACTGCCTGGCCCCAAAAAAAAGTCGCCACCTGGATTTAACTAAGCAAATAGGTAGGAGCCTCCTATTGGATAATTACTGCGTGGGTGATTATCTGTCAGCTGGCAACAAGTTATTTAACCCCAACTGGTGCAATGAGTTGCTTCTCATTTCCTAAACAACCATGTGGAAAGACACATCCGTGGTCTTGGAAAATATGTTAGTCTGTTTGAGAAGGGTCAAATCATTGGCATCAAGAGGTGAAAACATCTAAGGAGATGCAGAAACTACTAAAACTGGGTTCAGAACAGTCCAACGCATTCTGAAAAACTGGACCATTGTCTTCCAGGAAGAAATGTGATGCAGCATCATGCCTAGTGCTACTGTATGAGCCTGTGGGGGCAGTGTGATGATCTGGGGTTGCTGCAGTTGCTCAGGTCCAGGTTCAGCAACAGTATGAGCTCAGATAATGAGGTCAGCTGATACCTGAATATACTGAATGAGCAGGTTATTCCATCAATGGATGTTTCTTTCCTGATGGCACGGCCATATTCCAAGATGAATGTGCCCGAATTTATTGGGCTCAGATTGTGAAAGATGGTTCAGGGATCATCAAACATCATCTTCAGACATGGATTGGCCACCACAGAGTCCAGACCTGAACCCCATTGGGAATCTTTGGGATGTGCTGTGGTCAGACTCTACAATCATCATCAAGATCTTGGTGAAAATTGATGCAACAGGTTGCAAATAAATCTGGTGACATTGCAGAAGCTTCTGGAAACACAGCAAATGCTGCCGCAATCAAAGCTAAAGGCGGTCCAACGAAATGTTAAAGTTGTACTTCCATGGTCATTTCATTAATATTTCTGTGTTCTCCATTATTATTGAATGCATTCTGCATCGTTTCTGTTTAAAAAAACCTTCTGGTATCTTTGTATCCAGCTGTATTTGTATACTAGAAGAGAGGCTTGTGGTCCAACGGCAGCTTTTCCGGGTCCTTCTCATGAATTTCCGTCTGATTGGCTGCCTCCCATCAGTGTATGAAGGAAGCTCCGCCCTCCGCTCTTATTTCGTTACAGACAGGAAATAGAGCCGACAAGCAAGTTTGTTCCGCCATGCTAACAAACAGTTAGCTAATTAGCTTCTCAACTCCGAAGCTACAGTCGTGCCGTCTTTACTTCTAGTGTGTAGTGGAGGGTTACCTGCCTTCCAATGGACAGATATAAACCCCACGTGGGATACGCTATTTGCAATGTGACGTAGAAGGGCGAGGCTGTTCCCGATTCGCTCTTTTCTTCGTATTGTTTCTCTGATGAGAAATCACAGCCGACTGGGGGGAACGCAACGCTAGCAAGTCAGCATGTGTAAGTAAACAAGGGGAAACCCTCCGTATTTCAGAAGGAGCAAGTTAAACGGGTTTTCAGTGGAAGGAGGCCTTTAAATGTTTGAACTTTTTTTTGTTGGCGACTTTTTTTTTGGCCGGGCAGTGTATATACAGTGTATATAACCATTATAAATGTTCAAACTCAAAATCAGTTTGTTGCTGAATGAGAATGAGGCAGAAGACTGCAGGGAAAGGGTCGGGGAGGCCCAGCTTTGAGAAGGAAATGATTGAAAACTGAAAAAAGAAACTATTCCTTGTCTGTCATGTAGCCATTTTGGCTGCAGATCCAGACAACTGGATCTGCAAAAAGAGTAAGACGCTTTTTTCAGGTGAAAGTGTTGAATCCTGTGCTGTTGTGCAAAGGGATGCCCTCTGTGCCTCTGAACTCCTCAGCGATGTCATCAAAAGTCCGGCCTTTTGTCTCTGGCAGACGAATCCAAGTGAATGTGAAGGCGATCAGGGCCACAACCATAAAGAGAAGATAGACGTAAGCGCCGCAGATTTTCTGTGAAAGAATAAGAAAGAGAGTCACTTGGACACTACTCAGATCAAGCCACAAGATTAAAACTGATATAAAATCACAGAATTTGTTGTGATTTAGTTCCCCGATCTTAGCTTGAAGATGACTGCAGTTTCAGACCGTTTCCCTGGATAACTGCTACCATTACTCGTTTGAAGACTTCAGCCTGATTTAAAGGGTTGATACTCATTAACTGTTTGAGATTTACAGTGGTGGGCAGCAATGGTCCTGCAGGTATTAGGACCGTTGCTAATACCTGCAGGTCTGCATACAAGAATGTCTGTCTTGTATGCAGTTGCTTGGACAGATTTGTAACTTGGATCTAACTGTAATGTTTGTAAGGTGCTTGTGAGCTGGCCCAAGCCTGAAACCCCCAGAGGTAACATGGTCTTGTAGCATGTGGGTCAGGACTATAAACGCACCAGTAATGGAGGGAACAGAAGAGCCAGGACAAACTTCCCTCCCCAGTTGAGCATGCTGGTGAAGGCCATGGCAATGGGTCTGCCCGGCTGGTCGAACAGCTCCGCAGCGATGAACCAGGAGATGGGGCCGGGACCCAACTCATACATAGAGATCAGGCAGAAGACCAGCAGGACCTGCAGGCTCCGCAGGTCTGGAACCAAGTGCTGCACAGTGGGTGCAGACGTTACTCAGAGGGGTGGAGAGCGGAGCATTTGTTACATAAGCTGATGTCAGATCTATCTCTGTCAACGAGATGTGTTAGAATTTCTGACATCTAGTGGCAAAGCTGGGCATAGCTGCTTCAATGCCAAGCACAGCTGTGTATGGATGGTGGCAATCAAGGGCCAAAGTTCCTCCAGCCCTCTGGGAGTGGATGCAGAGGCCTCACTGCATCCACATCCCAGGCTCGGTATAGAACCATGACTGCACTACAGGTAACTATTTTTGGTGCCTTTTAAAGATTATGGTGCTCCAGCACCTGTCAGGCAAAGCTGACAGTTCTCACTTTACACACAGCTTTGTTTATCCATCCTGAGACACCGTAATGAAAATGGTGGCACAACCCAACAGATGCACAGTTATTGAATAATAAATTAAACTTTACTGGCATTGACCATTGATTTTGTGACATTTAAATTCAAACATGTTGTATTAAAACACATTTTGGGGCTTTGTAAAGGTGCATTACAAAGCCCCAAAATGTGTTTTAATACAACATGTTTGAATTTAAATGTCTTTATTTAAAGGGACTTGAGGCAAGATTAAGAAATGAGACTTGTGACTGGCGCTGCAGGTAGCTGCAGCCACAAGCCAAGCCGTCATGGGAGCTCAAACTGAAGCTATAACCTTGTTTACTTCGCTGATAGTCTTTTTCTTAGTAGTTCCACTTTTTAGTGTCTTTCAGTTGATCTGGATCGTTTGCTGACGGCAGTAGAATCCATAACTATCCCTTACAGTTTTTGAATTTACCGCAACGTCTCCATCCTGGATCAAAACTGTTGGGGACGCGGATGCAGCGTCAATGATGTCACACCTGCAGGACAGCGCAAGAAATTCGGCCACCGAATCACAGCACATTATTTAGCACACAGCCTGTTAAAGGCAATGGAGAGAGAGTGGTGGAAATGTTCTTTTTGGTTTTTAGCGCTTAATCACCCATTGGCACTAATAAAATGGACATGCATGTTAATTCTATCACAATTCCTGCCTCTAGTCCCTTTAAAAAGGACAACATTGCACATAAATTAACACATATTGTACTTGTAATGTGGTGCAACAGAGTTAGCGCAGAAGATAATCTGGATGCAACTTAGACTTTTTCTCAGCACAGATGAAGGTAACAGCAGTAAAATGATCTTACCAGGACAGAATCCACTATGGTCATGACTAAGTTGCACACTGCTATGGAGATGAAGCCAGTCAGCAGCAGCCTCCTCCGGCCTGCCCGCTCCATCAGGAAGAACTGATGGGGAGAAAACTAATATATTACATCGGTTATACTGACGCATCAGTTAAACGATTAGTCCAGACTGGAAGGATTTTTGTACTCACTGCTACCAAAGTGAAAGTGACATTGACAGCTCCCACACCCAGAGTCAGATACTTAGCCTCATCAAACTTAGCCTGGAACATCCTGGTGGAATAATTGATAATCTGGAAGTAAAAGGGAGGGATTACTCTCATCCCAGTAGGTTACTGGGGCATCTTTCTGGGCTCTGCAGGAATTCACTGACACGCTGCCTCCGTTTCTCAGAGGAAGCTCAAGTACTGAGGTTGAATGATTTAGAGGATGCTACAGGTTTTCTTTCTTTCTTCCCCCAGTAAACAAGCCATGGAAAGAAGCCTCAGTGCTGCATCACAGGAAAGGAAACAGTGACTCACCGCATTGAATCCAGAGAGCTGACTTCCCAGGTTGATGACCAGGACAATGATGATGGGCTGTCTGTAGCTGCGTTTCTTGAAGAAATCATGGATGGTGACGCCCCTCTGGGTGTGCGCTGCCTCCTCTTTCATCTCTTCCAGCTCAGCAAACACCTTGTCTGCTCTGCCTCTCAGTCTCAGCAGGGCTACAGGGAGAAAACCACCTGCTGTTCAGGAAATGTTTGTTTGGAATCCACCACAGTATGGTTCATTTATCAGAATGCATTTAAAGGCACACAACAGAACTTTTAGAACCTAAAAATCTGAATTTCTGACTCGTTTTGATGTCACACCAACATTCATTATGTGCATTTTGGAGCCGTCACTGTCCAGAGGCGTCCTGAGGCTCACAAACAGCAGTATGTAAGGTTACTATCCGGGACGTGACTGTGACGTTGCAGCACGTTGCAGAACTGATATAACTAGTTAATTTACTAGCAAACGGAAATGAACCAGACATGAAAACAGCGGGTGTTTTGAACACATCATGTCGGACTCGATAAAGACTCGCAAAGAAACATTAGAGGAGAGAAAGAGAGGAAAAGAAAGAGAGGAAGGGACAGAACAAGAGTCAAGATAAGACTGTCTTTTATTGGCTGGAGGGAATCACAGTACAGGTACGATGAAGATGATGAAGATTAGCCATCGATAGGGGGGTCACTGAGAAAACTGATAAATTTCCGTTGTGTGCCTTCAAAGATTTTTTTTTTCTTTCTAAAAGTGAGCGCACACTCAACAAAGTATCACATTTATACATAGGTGGGACTCGATTAAAAAAAAACATTATAATCTCAGGCTTTGTAATTAATTAATCTTGATTGTATTTTAATCATATTTAAAAAATTGAACGAAAAAGTAACATTTTCTTTATCTAAATAGATTTTGGGGATATCTGAATCAAATAAGAGACACAGACATTAATGTTGTAAACTCCAGCTCTATTATTGTCTGACCGAATGCATTAATCGTAATTCAAAAGAAATAGAAATTATCTCTGGCCAAAACTGAGCATAACTTAAGTCTATATTCACCATTTTAAGCACTTTATCTATTAAACTGGCTTTTTTCTAAATGAAATCGAAGGAGCCTCAGTGAGTGAAGTCCCAGAGACCAACTTAAAACCAACCACCAAAACCAAACTGATCTCTGGAAACAGGCCCAACACAGACTCTAAAAGCAGCCGAGTTCATGAATGAGATAAGTAATCCTAATTATATTACCAGTAATGATTAAGGTCATCTACTGATATAACTTTAATAACTGAATGATTGAATTTACTAAAATAAGGTGTAGTGTGAGCAAATGACGTGTAGAGAAAGATGTCAAAAGAATGATTTTTAAGTGACTGTTGGTGTAAAAGGGTGGCATGTAAGTTAACCTTGGACGGCACAGGCTGTTCTCACAACAAGCAGATAACGTTGATAGAGTGGCAGCTGGCTGTCTACAGACGAGCTCTCCCTAAAGTCTGAACCCTGCGTGGCCAAGCCATCTCTCTAGAGAAAGAGATGATGTAATCTGCTACGTCAGAATACCTATAAATGTGTGTGCAATTCAGGACTTCGGGGTTGCATCTTTTGGATCTGAAGAGCAAGGAGCTCCCAAGGAACCAGGAAAAGGTGCACAGAGGAATATTCCAGTTGGACTTATAACACCAGATCTGATGCAACCAGGACCAACCTCCAACTGGGAAATATTGGATCCTCTGTCTGCTGCACTCGCTAAAGTGCTAAAATAACAGATTTGCTACCAAGTTTTGAAGATAACCGGAGCAGCTGTTCACGGCACTTGGAGAGGTGTGTAATGTCACCGAAATGCGCACTGGGCTGAATACTCACTCCTCTCATTTAAAAAGAAATATTTGGAAAATACAGCAAGGTCGCCAAGAAAATAAAACTAAGAGGAATTTTGGAAGTAGCGTCATCAATCTCAGATTTGGATTTTTAACATCAGTTTGCTCCAACCTGTGGTTTAATTGCTTTTGGATCTAATGGCAGGTCCAACAAAGGCTTTTCGCAGTGGAATACCTCAGCTGGATTAAAGCACTTGACCTAAAGAAGCCAGGCCTCCCCTCTAACTTGGATATCTGCTGCATGTCTCCAAAGTGCTATTCTAGCAAATCGCCAAGGTCGACTACGGAGTCTGTTTACAGACCGGACCGCTCCAGTCTAAACAACAGACCTCAGGCGTCAGGCTCCCCTCATCTAAAGATGAATATTTGCGATTACAGCAGGGTCTCCGGAGAGAAATGTAGCAAGGTATGCAATGGAGGGCCCGGGCGGGATTTGATCCCCAGACTCCCACAGTCATGCACACTGACCATTCAGCCAAAGGGACATCCCTGTGGCCAAGTAGCCAGGGCGCACGATCAGTCGGAGGCATAGTGACAGGACCGTCAACTGCCACAGAAAGAAACTAAGAGGATTTAGAACAAGAATCTGTTTTTAAGGGACAGAGCGAAGAGAAGTTTGGAAGAAATCCCTGTCCAAGATTTATTTTTGGAGAGTTTTACCAACATAGTTGCTATTCAGATCACATGTTTTACCTTTTTACCCGATGAGTAAGCTAATCAGTCCAATCTGTTTTTTGATTAAGCTGAGCTGTTTTTTTCCCCTTTACCCCCGCCAAAGCTTCAATAAATTTAACCTGCATGAAGAATATTGGTCATCATTTCACCCATAAGGTTCTTAGCTTGCAACTGGTAGGGTGTGGTCATAATGAGTAAAACATCTTCAGTGGCCTTGAAGATATTCAAGTTCCTGAGTATTAAAATTACCTGGATTGGACCACATGTGTAAGACGTTTAGGGAAACAGCTATTGACGAGCAGGGTTGCTAGGTCAGATAACCCAGAGCAAAAGTTGTTCCTCTGGAGTTACGCTCGCTGAAGCAGGGTAGGCCCTGTAAAGGATGGTAGTGAGTTTGCCCAGGCGAGTGTCTCCCACCACCAGCTTAGCACTCCGTTACTGGAGAGCTGGTTCCTGGTTTTTTAACCGATAAAAAATTGAGGGGCTTAGACAATCTGTAAACATTTTTAATGTGTTATTTTTCTCATAATTAATTAATCACAATTAACACGATAAAATCCCACCCCAAATGAAATTACTCTCACATTAGATGTCAGTAGACGTCTACTGACATCTAATGTCTACTGACATTAGATGTCAACAGCTCTGCCAGCTGTTGATGATGTAGTGTTGAGCCAGTTTAATGACAAAGATTACAAACTCGAGAGGGACCCACCAACTTCTGCTTTGGTTTCCTCTCCCCGGTTAATGAGCAGGTAGCGAGGGCTTTCAGGACAGAAAGGCAGAACCAGATACTGGGTCAGGGCTGGGATGAGAGACAGGGACAGCATCAAGGCCCAGCTGTGCTCTGTACCCAACACTGTCTCCAAACCAACGACCTGAAGCAAAACAACGGAAAAACTGTTTAACCAACACGGTCTGTTTATATTGCCTAAACTCAAAAGAGGTGAAAACAGCATAAATTATGACATAATAGGTTGTTTTCTGTAGTATTCAATTTACATGACAGGAGCCACAGCTCACAAACAGAAAGTGGGAACACTTTTATATTTCTCTCATGCATTCTGCAACAGTCCAGCCCAGCCATGAGTATTTATCCCAGCAGTAAAAAAAAAAAAGTCTAACACAGAGCAGTATAACTTCAACTTCAAGAGTAGTTAATATGAGAATTAATGAACCCTCGACATTAGCCATGGCATCCTTCCTGCTGATGAACACTGATGGGCAAATTAACCATTTACAAGATCTGTAGAAATATCAGAAATACGTATCAGAACCTAAGCTACATTTTTGTAGGTAACTGAGGAAACGTAGAAATTGCATCCTGGAGCCTTAGGCCACGTCTACACTAAGTGGTTAATGAATAAGGATGTTTAACTCTGTCTTATCCATACCGTTGTTTAAGAATCCTTTAAGACTCTACGCAAGCATGCACCACATCATGGGCAGCCGCACGTGTATTATATCTGCATGTAAACAGGAAGTTTGTTTCTGGGACTAGCTTCTGCTGCGTAGAGAAAATACGATTTTTTCCATTTGGAGAGAAGATGAGGTGGCGTTGTTGCTGAGAATAATAAATTATTATCCACCTCATTCCTGAGCTAGCACACGTAGAAACGACGATGCAATCAACTTCCTGTGAGAAACCGGAAATAGTGCTTCGCCATTGACTCACAGTGTAAGATGTAGCTTTGGCTATGTTTAGTTGAACATTTCAACATTAGTATTCATTACATTTCTAAACATTTTTCTCCAGAAAAATGTACTTGCACGGTTCGGGAACACGTTGTGTTCTGCTTGTTGTACTAACAAGCAGAGAAAGATGAATTTGTGGCTACAACAGCGATTTGTAGAACATGCACCTCGGTCTGAGTGAGAGAGTGGCTGCAGGGCTCCAGACTGCGATGTAGTGGTCGCATTTTAGGACTAAAATATCTACTTTTAAGTAAATACGATCGTATCCCACCTCTTTCAACAAAACAGGACCAACCTTATTCCTCTGTAATACTCTGCTCCCCATCTCTGGAATTCCCTCCCTCCCGATCTCCGCAGTGGACTCCTTCCCTCTCTCCAAATCCAGATTCAGAACTCCTCTGTACAGACGTCTGATTTCACCTTCACTATGTACATCAATCCAGTGTTGTTTTCTGTGTTCTGCTTGGTGTTTTAGTTTAATGTTTTGTCCGCTTTGTACAGTGTCCTTTTGTGCTTTGATAAGGCGTCTGTCATATTAAACGTATTTACTATTATTATGCACACTATTATTATTATTATTTATTATTATTATTTTTATTATTATGTAGGTACTGATAAGCCTCGGAGCTTTTAGAATTGCTCATTGCTTCACTGTCAGACATGACAGAGCTGAGAAGTAGCTAAAGACTGCTGTTTGTTATTTTTGGCCAGATCTTCATCATCCTCCTCCCACCCCTCTGTTGCAGGAGGCAGAGGGATTGTGACGTTGTCCTGTCTGAACAACGTCACATTCCCAAGTAGTTCCCAAGTATTTTACCTAAAAAGCTCGTAAAATGTAGCGTGCGTGAACATCTAACATGTAAATAAATGCCGGTTCTGGTCGAACCGGAAGTTGCTTGCATATCTCACGCAAGGGCTCATGGGGCATAGGAATAAGGTGGATAAAACTTTTATGGACAAGCAAAATGTCAACTGGGAATCGAGTTGTGTAGGCAACTTTCCTGTAGCGTGCTTTGCTAATTGCTATGAGTCTGCAGCAGATTTTTGTCGTTACTTCCTTTCATTAAACAGCAAATTTATCCATAGTTTACCCATCAGCTTGACACTTACACGTTACGACTTAACCAACTAAAGAAATATGTGAATAAGGGCCTCTCAAATGCTGGGAAAATGTGGCGTTATCATGCACGTTTAAGCACATACACGATCTCATCTATATGAGTCTGTGTATGTGCGGTCTCATATAGACCGCACATACTCTATATGACCGCTACCACATTTAATCTGGTAAATGTGCTACTTTTGCATCAAAACAATCATTTAAAAAAAAAAAATCTCTCCGCATGACGTCTAGAGGGGTGCGGAATAAAAAAGATTAATTTTGCCCAAATTTTATAGCATATAAATAATTATTTTATCAATTCTTAAAATTTTTCATAATTTTTTTAATCACTCTGACCAAAATCACGTTTGCAGAAAGCAAATACAACCATCCAAACCGGAGGCTGCCAGCACCGTCCTCACCATTCCCACCAGGATGCCAGAGGCGAAGGACACCTGGTTGAGAGTAGCAAAGGCCCCTCTCAGGCT
The DNA here is from genome assembly GCA_023101725.1 of Atherinomorus stipes. Lineage (NCBI taxonomy): Eukaryota > Metazoa > Chordata > Actinopteri > Atheriniformes > Atherinidae > Atherinomorus > Atherinomorus stipes. The sequence continues at coordinate 129,937 of JALJCO010004112.1, forward strand.
GGTGGGAGATACTTCCTGGATGTAGAGGGGGTTAAGAGTCATCACTAGACCACAGAAGAGCCCGAACACCAACCGTCCTAGTATGAGGACCTCAAATGACTCGCTGGCTTTGGAGGAAAACATAATGCAGGCTCCCGCCACAGACAGAGCATTTACTATCAGGATGGAGTTACGCCTGCAGATAGAAGAGGAATAAAGATTAAAGACAGCGACTGACATTCTACTCACGTTTCTGCCTCTCGTACTTTACCTGCCATAAGAATCTGCCAGGAACTTGACTCCCAGTGAGCCCAGTAAAGCTCCAAAGTCTTTAATACTGACAGAGAGTGACCACAGCAGAGTCAGGCTGTGATCCGGCATCGACTGGTTATGTCTAGCACTCCAGGTGTGGTTGAAAAATTCTTCAATGACCTAAAAATTAGTGAGAAAAAGAGACAGTCTGTTATTATCTACGATATTATCTACTGTAAACAAGTCACACAAAAATGCACATTGTGCTTTTATAAAGGAATGTGAAAAAGAAAAGACTGTAGATGATGAAGACTGAGACTACCAAAGGTATGCTGGTTACAGCCTGGAGGACCTGGAGGACCTGGAAGGAGTTTAGTAGTGTCTAGCTATGAAAAAGCAAAACGCTGCCAGCCAAAAAGACCATGTCTGGACCAGGACCAGAGACTGTCAGGGGCCTGTTAACTTTATTCAGAGCTTTATCAAGGCTGTGTAAGATCTGTTTGAAAGTCAGCCCAGTGTTCCCTCTGTGTTGCTGATAAATGTGTTTGCATTTTCACAGTGTGACATGGGCTACGTTCACACTGCAGGTCTTAATGCTCAATTCCGATTTTTTTTGTCAGATCCGATCTTTTTGTGTGGGTGTTCACATTACATTTCTAAATGCTCATGCTTCTGAAGTGACACGAATGCTCAGTTAAACATGAATGACATTCATGTTTAACTGAGCATGCGTTTAGCTTGTTTTAGGTCAGTAACCACTCCAGTGAAGCTGATTTGTGATCCTTATTTTGTATTTTTATTGTTCATTCCAACTGATTTTTATTAGGTGTGTGTGTGTGTGTGTGTGTGTGTGTGTGTGTGTGTGTGTGTGTGTGTGTCGGGGGGGGGGGGATCCAAACTTCCATGGCCTTGTGAGAAAAAGTGTTAAAACATAAATTAACTGTGGTTTATCACATCTTTGGAAAGCTGAGTTCAATTTCTAGCCATACCAAGGCCTGATTACTGCCATCACTTAAATAGGACCTGCCTGACGAAGTTTAGCAGACCAAAAGATCCTCAAAAGCTAGACATCATGTTGCAATCCAAAAAAAATTCAGTAAAAAATGAGAAACAAAGTAATTGAAATCTATCAGTCTGGAAAAGGTTCCAAAGTCATTTCTAAAGCTTTGGGACTCCAGAGAACCACAGTGAGAACCATTATCCACAAATGGTGAAAACATGGAACAGTGGTGAACCTTCCCAGGAGGGGCCGGCCGACCAAAATGACCCCAAGAGCACAACGACAACTCATCCAAGAGGTCACAAAAGACCCCAGAACAACGTCCAAGAACTGCAGGCCTCACTTGCCTCAATGAAGGTCAGTGTTCATGACTCCCCCATCAGAAAGAGACTGGGGGGCAAAAATGGCCTGCATGGCAGAGTTCCAAGACCAAAACCACTGCTGAGCAAAAAGGTCATAATGGCTTGTCTCAGTTTAGCCAGAAAGCATCTTGATGATCCCCAAGGCTTTTGGGAAAATACTCTGTGGACTGACGAGACAAAAGTGGAACTTTCTGGAAGGTGGAGGTCCCATTACATCTGGCGTAAAAGTAACACGGCATTTCAGAAAAGGAACATCATACCAACAGTAAAATATGGTGGCGGTAGTGTGATGGTCTGGGGCTGTTTTGCTGCTTCAGGACCTGGAAGACTTGCTGTGGTAAATGGAACCATGAATTCTGCTTCTACCAAAAAATCCTGAAGGAGAATGTCCGGCCATCTGTTGGTGACCTCAAGCTGAAGCACACTTGGGTTCTGCAGCAGAACAATGATCCAGAACACACCAGCAAGTCCACCTCTGAATGGCTTAAGAACAACAACATGAAGACTTTGGAGTGGCCTAGTCAAAGCCCCCACCTGAATCCCATTGAGATGCTGTGGCATGACCTTAAAAAGTCAACTCTGCAATGTGGCTGAATTACAACAATTCTGCAAAGATAAGTGGACCAAAATTCCTCCTCAGCGTTGTAGAAGACTCACTGCCAGTTATCACAAATGCATGATTAGAGTTGTTGCTGCCAAGGGTGGCCCAACCAGCTATTAGGTTTAATAATAATAATAATAATAATAATAATAATAATAATAATAATAATAATACATTTCATTTTAAAAGCGCCTTATCAAAACACCCAAGGTCACTGTACACAGACACTGAAAAACATAACATTAAGACAATGATGCAATAAAATGCAAAAACAAATTAAAAACAAATTAAAACCGGTATCAAACAACAAAAATTTGTGAGGCGGCTAGGTGGGGTATGATTGTCTGAACAGAAATGTTTTGAGTCCTGCTTTGAAGTGAGTGAATGAGTCCAGGGTACGGAGATGAGTAGGGAGGGAGTTCCAGAGCTGGGGGGCCGACCGACTGAATGCCCTGTGGCCCATAGTGGTGAGACGGGCCTGAGGGACAGAGAGCTGGCAGGTGTCTTAGTGAGCGGGTGGGGGTGTTAAGGTGGAGAAGGTCTGAGATATAGGAGGGAGCCACGTTATGGAGAGCCTTGAAGGTGATGAGAAGTAGTTCGAAGGCAACTCTTTGTTTGATTGGAAGCCAGTGGAGTTTATGTAAAATGGGAGTAATATGATGAGACATGGGGGTCCGGGTGATCAAACGGGCAGCAGAGTTCTGAAGGAGCTGCAGCTTCTGGAGGGATTTATTCGGGAGGCCATAAAGAAGTGAATTACAGTAATCAAGTCGAGAAGTGACGAGACTGTGGACAAGAATTGCAGTGGAGTGAGGAGTGAGAGAAGGACGGAGGCGGGAGATGTTGCGGAGATGAAAGTAGGCAGAACGAGTGATGTTGTTGATGTGTGACTGAAAAGAGAGTGTGCTGTCGAGGACGACACCCAGACTCTTAACCTGAGGGGAGGGGAGGACAGATGTATTGTTAACGGTAATGGAGAAACTATTGGCTTTGGAGAGAGTGAGAGGCGTACCAACAAGAAGGACTTTAGTTTTAGAGCTGTTTAGTTTGAGAAAATTGGATGAAAACCAAGAATGAATTTCTTGGAGACAGAGGGTAAGGGCAGATGGTGGAAGTGAAGAGGATGGTTTGGTAGAAAGGTAGACCTGGGTGTCTTCCGCGTAGCAGTGGAAATGAATGTTGTGTTTCCGGAGAATGTAACTGATGGGGAGGATGTAAATGATAAATAGGAGGGGCCCCAGGACAGAACCTTGGGGAACACCAGCTGAAACAGGAAAGGAGATGGATTTATGAGATTTAAGGGATATGAACTGCGTTCAGTCAGACAGGTATGAGGTGAACCAGGCTAAAGGAGTGTGGGTGATACCGATGGAAGCTAATCTATTGAGGAGAGTAGTGTGAGAGATGGTGTCAAAAGCTGCGGTGAGATCAAGAAGAATGAGAATAGAAAGCAGTCCGGAATCTGAGGCCATGAGGAGGTCATCTGTAATTTTGAGAAGTGCAGTGTCTGTACTATGGAGCTGATGGAAACTGGATTGAAACTGTTCATAGATATTATTGGACATCAGATGGTTGTGAAGTTGAGAGGTGACTGTTTTTTCAAGAATTTTGGACAGGAAGGGAAGATTTGATATGGGGCGTAAATTATTAAGGTTGGTGGGGTCTAGACCAGGTTTTTTCAGGATGGGTGTAACTGAAGCTGTTTTAAGTGCAGAGGGAACTGAACCGGAGCTTAGAGAAGAGTGAATGATTTTAGTGATGAGAGGAAGAAGTGAGGGACAGCAGGATTTTACCAGGGTGGAGGGGATAGGATCGAGGAGATGTGTAGATGGCTTAGCTTTGACAATAGTATCAGAAATGGATTGAACAGAGGGGAGATCAAAGTAGGAAAAGGTAGTTGCCAAAGACGGGGAGGGGGTGATGAAGTCACCTCCTCACGGCAGCTCCACATGAGGACAGGTGGTTATGGATGTCTGTGATTTTGGAAACAAAAAAGGACATTAGGTTGTTGCAGAAGTCAGGAGATTGCATATGGAGGGGAAGGGAGTCAGGAAGTGAGGACGGAAAAGAGGGATTTTGAGTTGTGTTGGTTCGATTGGATTAGGCCATAGTAATAAGCAGATTTAGCAGAGGACAGAGAATTTTTATACAGGGTGACGTCATCAGTATACATATTTTTGTGTACTGTGAGTCCAGTTTTATTTGCGAGTCTTTCCAGTTGTCGGTCCTGGGCTTTCAGGCGGCGAAGTGCAGGAGTGAACCAGGGTGATGAACGGCTGAAGGAGACCAGTCTGGATTTGACAGGAGCATGAATGTTGAGGAGAATATGGAGACTGTCGTTATAGTAGCGGATGAGGTCATCAAGTGAGCTGCACGTTATATGGGGGAGGTTAGTGATGTCCACTCAGAGGGAAGCAGTGTCGATGTTTTTAACATTTCGAAATGAGATGATGCGGGGGAGGGAGACTTTCAACAGGGGAAGGTTGATATTAAAAGTAATGAGCAGATGGTCCAAAAAAGCAACGGTCTTAGATTTGCAACCAGAAGGGGAAACACCAGAACAACAAACCAGGTCCAGGCCTTTACAGTGAGAAGGAAAGTTGATATGTTGGCATAAACCAAAACCGTCCAGACAGGATAAAAAGTCTCTAGAGAGAGGAGCATTTGTATTATCTACGTGGATATTTAAGTCTCCAAGAATGACCAGATTATGTGAGATTGTGTAGAGATATGTGAGGAGTTGGGAAAAGTCATTCAGAAAATCTTTGCTATATTTGGGAAGGCGGTAAACAGAGGCAATAATGGTGGGAGAGGATCCAGGTAGCAGTGAGGCTGAGTACTCAAATGATGAGAACACCGGAGCGGCAGGAACTGGCAACACCTTCCAGGTGTTGCCCCCACTGCATCCGGAAGCACGAGGAAGACAAACATAAACAAAGCCTGGTGGGACAGACTCGTGTAAGGAGATAAAGTCATTTGGCTGCTGCCAAGTCTCGGTCAGGCATAAGAAATCCAGATTGTTATCCACAAGAACATCTCTGATCAGTGGACCCTTATTGTTAAGAGAGCGCACGTTCAGAAGACCAACATTGACGGAGGCGAAGCCACTTTTACCAGTCGAGTTTGCTAACCTTGAGAGGCTGGTCAGGGTAGCTGAGTTGGCTTCCCGGCTGAGACGACCGGAGCAATGACGGGTAGAGAGGCATGTAGGTATGGACGAGTATGAGGTTTTGGAGAGGCGCTTACCGGGCAATCCTCGATGGATATACCTCCGTTTGGGCTGGAAGGTGATGTCCGAAGGAATGGGATCCCCCGGAGGTGGCTGGAGAACATCCACATGGCATCGGAGCTTCCGATATTCAGCCACGGAATATTGGAGCAGAGCGTCAGCTTGTAGGTGAGCAAGAGATGCCAGGATCCAGCTAAGCGCTAGCCAGAGGATCAGCTGGAGAATCCACATCGTCCAGAAGAGGGAAGGGGTCCCCAGGTGAGCGACAGTAGAGATGACAGGCGGCAGTGTGGCAGGAGTTCAGTAGGTCCAGATCATATGTAGCTAGCAGCTGATGTTTGTACAGGTGCTAGGGCTAGGGCAGACAAAGTTACTCTTTGGCAGAATAGAGCAAAGTCTGAAGTTGATCTGGATAGATGCCGATTGCCAAATTAAGAAATTGTTATACCAGCAGGCAGCGGCGACAGACACGCCAGCGTTCACCCAACCGGAAACCAACCTCTTCAGGTTTAGAGGGCAATCACTTTTTCACGCAGGGCCATTTAAGTTTGGATTTTTTTTCATGCAGGGCCATTTAAGTTTGGATTCCCCCCCCCTCCCCCCTTAGAAATAAAAATTTTTATTTAAAAATCTCATTTTCTGTTTAGTTGTGTTATCTTTGTCTCACATTTAAATTTGGTTGATGATGTGAAACATTTAAGTGTGACTAACATGCAAAAAAGTAAGAAATCAGGAAAGGGGCAAAAACGTTTTAACACAGCTGTATATACTGTTATGATCCACAAAGAACTTAGACTTGGGGGGGGGGGCATCACAAATCTTTTCAGCTGCTGTCTGTAAGGCTCACCTTGGCTGGAGCATTGACATTGCCAGTATGGTAGCCAATCTGCAGCGAGCCAAGCACTGCGGCCAGGATGGAAGTCAAAAGTGTGGCTGTCAGATGGCTCTGAAACAGAAGAGATTCGTTCACCCTGTCATTTTTTCACAGTAGGTACATGTGAAAATCATATCTAAAGATTGCAAGGGTTTATAAAACCAGGTATATCAGAAATAAAAAAATCCTCATCTGTTCCTTGCCATGCCTTGAAATGATCTAAATATATCTTCAAGTGAAGAACACATCTTCTGTTCATATTTATGGGGAACAAAAAACATGATGTCCTTAGTTTTAATGCGTTAGTACATCCTGATTCAGGGTGCATTTCCACCAGGATACTCCAGGACTCGGCTTGCTTTGGTGGGATTTCACACCTTTCTTTGCTTGGGTTTGTGTTCATACTGCAGTAACTGAAGAACCAAACCGACTGGTTAAACCGCCCTAGTTACAACAGCTGCTCGCTAGGGGGCGACACTCCCCAAGATATCCCCTGATGATGATAAAGAAGCACTTCCACCCTTGCACCCCTAGAATGCGCGCTCCCGTTGAGGGGTTGAAGTGCATAGTGTGTCCAAATTCTCCGGGGCTGCTCAAGGGCGGAAGTCAGTCACGCCCCCTTTGCGCCCTCAATCCACACTTCAGTGAAGTCTGCATCTATGCAGACTTCACCGAAGCAAATTGCCCATAATTCGTTGCTGCGTGTGACGTTTTGAACCATAAAGGCGGAACATGTCCATGTTTGGTGATGAGCTCCTAAAATGTCATTTCAGATGTAAACATTGAAATATTTCATCTTTTATGCTGTAGGTGAAATAATTAAGAGTTTGCCATGTTACTTCGAAATATACTTTGAATATTAAAGGGGAAACTCAGTAACTTTTTTACCTCAATAAATGCTTTTCGGAATCCCCGTGGGGCTAAACAAAGCGTTTACGGAGCGATTCAATGTTTCCCCCCCTCCCGCCGGGGCCTCTGGCCTGCGAGCAGCTAAATACAACTTTGCCTGCGCCGACCCGAGCAGAACTTGCGACAACAGAAACCGCTGTACAGTACTCAGGTCCCCTATCTACCGAGCTGCTTCCAGCTCTGATTTGAACCAGACTACCAGCGCTAATTGGAAGAAAACATTTCTTTATCTTCCACCACCTAAACACGGCTCCTGGCTCTCATAACCAACTCTTTGCTGGACCAGAGTGATTCACGTAGCTGCGCTGCCTGTGCGCCGGGTGAAGCATCACTGCTTCAGGCTCAAAAATCACTTGTCACGTCCGCAAAAAGTAAATAAAAGTTCGTATTCTTACCTGCTACTCGCCAACAGCAGTGAAAAATATAATCCACGGCATATTTACCAGCAAATCGCGGGTAAAACGTCCCGTTTCAGAAGAGACAGGTCTTTGCTTTGAGCAGAGGGAGACGAGGTGCTGCTACCAATGCAGCAACGTAGCATCAACAAGCTAGAAAAAGCTTAGAAATATATCCAGGGATCAAAATAGAAGAAAGACAGGTAGAGAAGCCGTCTGTGTGCTGTGGGGGTGTAAGGGGGGGTTGAACACGACAGTGAAAGGACGCCACTAGGGGGAGCCCCGAGCTGAAGTTACTGAGTTCTGCTTTAAAATTCAAAGCATTTGAATAATAAAAGTTATCAGTTTACTGATAAAAATAGCTAAATTATTTTTTTATTTAAAAACTTTATTTACACAGGTAAGTCCAGTCAAGTGTCTTTAACAAGGGAAACCTGTTTACCTGACATAGTTTAGTTTAGTTCATTATGGATCCCCATTAAAGACTACTATTATCACTGGTAAAGACTATTCTTCCTGGGGTCCAGATCAACATAAATTTTGAACGTACAATCAACAAAAACAGGTTAACAAATGAAAATACAAAACCAAGCAAACTTTTTAAAAGAAAAAAGCAAAAACGAAATAAGTAGTATACAATATTACCGAAGCAACTATTTACAATGAAATTATGAATAGAATAATTATGAAAAAAATAGCCATACTTCCGTAAGCCTTACAATTCATGTGATTAATACAGGTCTCAGTTCCCAATGCAACTCAAAGAACTTATACATGTTTTTATGGACATGTGGACATTTATGGACATTCTAGGCTAACGATAACAGTCACAGAGCAACAATTTAATCATTATTATACATTTTTTTTAGAATGTAACAGTTAGTTAACCTGGACTGGTGAAATTTTACAGCCATCTTACAGAAAGATCTGCAGTAATTCATTTATTTTTTAATCAAACGTGTGGATTTCATAACATCTATTTTACAAGAACAGATGAAATTAACTTTATTCAGTTTATGTTTGAAAATGACGTCTCTTCACCAGGAACAGAGATGAAGCTGAGTTTGGAAACAATGACATGAAATGATGTGGTGCAAAATGGAGGAACCTTCACTGTCCCAATTCTACCCTTTTCCCCCACTTGCAACCTGCACACTCCAACCCTTAATGTTCTGCCAAGTGCGCACTTCATACAAGGGTTTAGGGTGGGTATTGGGCCCGTGATTAAAGTGGAAATCTTTCTGCTTCTTCTTCTTCCTTCATCTCCACATGTTTCAGTTGTTGATCGTTGTTGTTTTGACCTCGGTTTCTTCAAACATGCTGTTTGTGTTGTTTTCTCTCCGACCCAAACCATAATCTACCCCACTTTCCTCTTCTTCTTCTTGATGCTTTATTGCTGTTGACCAACGTCACTTCCATCAGGTTGGCTGGAGAGTCCGATAGTCCGTTTGCAAGTGAACCAAGACCCACGGCTTTCAGGCGGACCAGAGTCTTTCTTTGGTGTGCACCAGGCCGTTATTGTTAAGACTGCACCAAACGTAGAGGACTATCCGTGGAAGTGGATGAAATAGCGTCAATGTGAACGTACCCTCGGGGACTTGCAGAACCACTTTCAGCAACAGCAAAATGCAGTAACTACCCTGGCGTTGAAGAGGCCTGGACGTAAAGGTGAGGGAGAGCTGTGACAACAAGGGAACACTGGGAAAAGGTCATTCTTAAAATAAGTTAAAAAAAATAAGAGTTTTTTTCTTTTTTTGCTTGTGATAAGCAAATAAATAAATAAATAAATAAATCTGCCAATGGAACAAGTAAAAATTCTCATGATAAGATTTCTTGAAATAAGTCCTTCAGCTTATTTCAAAATAATCTTGAAATTAGTTATATTTTACGAGTAATGTGAAGTTTTGTGTCTCATTAGTTTGTTTGATCTGAGATATGATTTGCTCAAGACTGTTTAACTTAACAAGATATTTAAAATGCGTTGTCTAAAAACAAGTTCCTATATCTCACCTACATGTTTCTCTGTAGGTGATGATGTCTGACCATGAAAAATATTCCTGGTAAGATTTTGTGTTTTGCAGTGAGGTACTGTATGTCCGTCTTACTCCATCACCATGGTTACATGACATAACATTTAGAAAGTATCAATAACAGTATCACGTGTAGGGCTTTGACTGAACTTTGTTTTTTGAATATAATACGGACATTTAAAAAAAAAATGAAGTTGCTAAACAAATTTAAATGTGAGACAAAGGTAACACAAGTAAACAGAAAATGCAGTTTTTAAATGAAAATTTTTATTTTTAAGGGGGGGGGGGGGGGATCCAAACTTAAATGGCCCTGTGTGAAAAAGTGATCTTCCCCTACACCTAATAACTGGTTGTTCCACCTTAGCAGCAACAACTGCATCAAGCGTTTGTGATAACTGGCAGTGAGTCTTCTACAGCGCTGTGGAGGAATTTTGTTCCACTCATCTTTGCAGAATTGTTGTAATTCAGCCACATTGGAGGCTTTTCCAGCATGAACCGCCTTTTTAAGGTCATGCCACAGCATCTCAATGGGATTCAGGTGGGGGCTTTGACTAGGCCACTCCAAAGTCTTCATTTTGTTGTTCTAAAGCCATTCAGAGGTGGACTTGCTGGTGTGTTCTGGATCATTGTTCTGCTGCAGAACCCAAGTGTGCTTCAGCTTGAGGTCACCAACAGATGGCCGGACATTCTCCTTCAGGATTTTTTGGTAGAAGCAGAATTCATGGTTCCATTTACCACAGCAAGTCTTCCAGGTCCTGAAGCAGCAAAACAGCCCCAGACCATCACACTACCATCACCATATTTTACTTTATCACTTTAAAGGTATAGTATGTAAGAAATAGTAAGAATAGTAAGAAAGACATTCTCTTTCAAATGACTTTAAATTCCATGCACTGTTGTGAATGTATGGTGGCTGTCAGTGGCCAAAATTCTCCCAGACATAAAGATGTTTTCATCTGTGAGTGGATCCAGTGGTCTCAGGTGTAGCTATGCCTGTACTGAGTAACTATTTTTTGTATGTCTTTAAGGCATTTCTTATCCCAAACAGTCTCTTACTCCCATTAAACAAAGCTGGTACAGCAGTTTTAAAGTTCAGAGAGTTCTTACTTCACACACATTGTTTTTTCTATTCAGGGACCCTGTAGTAAAAATGGTGGAACAAATATGGCAGCCTCTATATGTGCACCCCCCAGCAGGTAGATATAAATTACTCATTCTGAGAAATGAGTCACGGGGCGGCTGTGGCTCAGGTGGTAGAGCAGGTCGGCTAATGGTCGAAGGATCGGCGGTTCGAATCCTGATCCCCCAGCCATGAGTCGTTGTGTCCTTGGGCAAGAAACTTAACCCTCCTTTATCCAGTGGGGGCACTGCTGGTGTATGAATGTGTGTGAATGGTTCCGGTGGTGGTCGGAGGGGCCGTAGGCACGAAATGGCAGCCACACTTCCGTCAGTCTGCCCCAGGGCAGACTTGTGTTATCTTTGACTCACATTAAAATTTATTTGATGATCTGAAACATTTAAGTGTGACAAACATGCAAAAAAGTAAGAGATTAGGAAGGGGGCAAAAAAATGTTCACACAGCAATAAATAATATAATCCAACAATCAGTTTTCATGCATTTCTCTCGGATGATCAACTACGAAGATGGATTGTGAACATCAGGTCACACCGTGTCTGAGCTCCACACTTTACAGTCCAGGATGTCAGAGAGCCGAGTGAAGGAGGAGGAAGGAGCTGAAACCTGGCGCTGTTCTGGTTTTATTTCATTATAACAACTATTCTCTTGGTGAAAGAAGACTGTTCGGGAACGTACAGCTGGACCAGAGAAGATGGAAACTGGAGAAGCAGTTTGTGCTCGTGTCGTCAGAAAATGAGAAAAATAAGTAGTGGTGGCTTATTAGCAAATCCAGCTAGTGCTAACCTAAGAAAACTATTGTTTCCTTAGGTTAGAAAACAATAGTTTACAATCGTAAGTAGCAATGATTTATCTCAAATAACAGCACAAATAGATTTCTGTGTTAAAAATGTGAGCTTTATTCGTTCTAACACACACAGTGTCTTAATTAGACAAACACATTAATCCAGTGGTTCTCAAACTTTTTTTGCAGGGCCCCCTTTCATTGGAAATAATAATGTCAAGCCCCCCCCATCCCACCAGCGCTACCACATGTACCCAAACATTTACCATGAAATACATGAAAAATGCACTGTATTTGAGGTGGGGGGCAATGCCTATTGAGTCATCATCAATTGTTCATTAGTACTTTAAAGAATATGCCCATTTTTTGTTAGAAGTACAAAACTAGGCCTGGCTGGGCCCCCCTGACAGAGCCCTGAGCCCCCCCTGGGGGCCCACCCCCCAGTTTAAGAGCCACTGCATTAATCTATTTGTGTCACTGTCTTCTGATGATGCTGCCTCCGAGCTACCGCTGTTAGCTAAACAGCGGGTGAATAAAGTTGGTTATACAGCTTAAATCGCTTCACCTGCTTGCTGGCAGACGTCGCTGTGTGTTTCTGATAAATCAGGTGGACATCGTCCACGATGATGTGCGGCAGGTCTAAAAAAAAAAGTGTAAAATGCCCTTTTGTCCAGATGTAATGTGACAGTTCTGAACTGGAAGTGATCGTCGGGTATCTCTCCCATCTGGTGAAGTTGAGAATTTTTGCCCAGTGTCTTTCTTATGGTGGAGTCATGAACTGTGTCGTAACAGCATCTTCTGTTATATTCTGCTCATTACATCGTCACTATAACACTGAATTATGTTGTTTGCTCATTATTAACAATTTTAACTCACCCAAATACTTTGAAAAGCCTTTTGTGCGCGTAGTACATTGACGTTGATAGAGCTTCACTGCCCTCTGGTGGCCACAACATGTACAACTCTTAAGTTTTTTTTTTTTGTTTTTTTTTACTTGTCCTTTTCAGCATCAAAGCAAGCAGAATGGAAATCTGATTGCTTTATTTTGTTGAACAGTTTTGCTTTACCAAGCGGAGCTTTATGAACATAAGGCTCCACTTGATATCCTGTTTATTCATTTTATTTCCTTAATTAAACATTTGTCTATAACAGCATTCCATATCATACTGCTGGGACTGACAAGGGAGAAATGAAAGTTAACAGAGGTAATGATAGAAAGTGGAACAGAGAGAAAGGAGTAAGGAAGAGGAAGAGAGAGAGAGAGAGAGAGGAGAGAAAACATGAATCCACTTCCACAGTTCACTGGTACATCTGTACAGAAATCCCTAAACAACATTCCAAGGTCTCTGTTGGAAAACAAAACAAGCAATCCCCTACAGGAGGACCTGCAGGTGGCTTAAATATCCTCAGATCATACAAACACACGCAAAACTACGCAGAGAAGAGGTACAACCTAGTCAGCGCAATGGGAAGTAGAGAAGAGGTACAACCTAGTCATCGCAATGGGAAGTAGAGAAGAGGTACAACCTAGTCATCGCAATGGGAAGTAGAGAAGAGGTACAGCCTAGTCATCGCAATGGGAAGCAGTGTCACAGTGTCAACATGCATAATAAAGGTGCTCCATGGTGATACAGTCATGCAGATGCAGCCTCGTCTCTGCAAGGAGGAGGAAGCCCGCAAGGCTCACGACCCAGGCCCCCAGCAGCCACCCAGAGGTCCAGAGGTCCAGCCACCCCCCCCAAAGAACGGAAATGCATCCCCCAAAGGGCGGCAAAAGGCGGCCCCAGCCGGAGCCCCCTGCAGTCTGGGGGCCCAGGCCCCAGCGGACCAAGACCAGCAGCTGCCGACCCCACCAGGCACCGGGCGCCCCCCGGGGCAGAGACAGCGCCGGGCCCAGGGCCCAAGCGCCCAGGAGCAGCCACCCCTCCCCCCCGACCCGGGCGGGGGGACCCAACTGAAACCCAGGAGGACCGGACCCCCCAGACGACACCCCCCCCAGGGCAGGCCAGCCCCCACCCCAACGTCCCTGCCCAACACACCTGACACCAGGGCGCCACCACCTCTACCACCCCCTACCCCACCACCACGCTCACACACACACTCCCCACACACCTACCCCAACACCCCCATGTACCCCCCCCCCCCACACACACATACACCCACCCACTCCGCTCTCCGACCTTACATACCCACACTCACTCCTCCCTCCACCCCTCCTGATACCCTCTAACACACACATGCACTCCCCCCACATAACTGCACCAACCCCTCCCCACCCCCCCCCACACATACGCCCCCACCTCCCTATACCCCCAATACCCCATACAGTCCCCCCTTACATGTCCAGCCCCGCCCCATCCCTCTGACCTATCACACTCCCGCCCTTCCTTCCTTCAGCCCCTCATGACCATCCCTACTAGACACTCACGAGCATGCCACTCCTTCCTCCATCCCCCCTTTCCTCCAACCACTTACCCACATCTCCTCCCTCTTCCAGCCCAAGTTCCTCCCTCCCACATTTCCTCTTTCACACTCTCATTCATTATTCTCACATACCCACCTCGCTCTTGCCCATGCCCTCGTGCCTCCTGAGTGGTAGCTCGGGCCGGGGAAGGAGCTGTGAGCTCCAAGCCCCCAACACGTCCCCCCCCATCCCTCACCCCTGGACGCAGCAGGCCAGGCATCCCCCGGGCCAGCAGATCCCCCGCAATGCAGCCAGCCTTAACCACTAGCGCGTGAAACAGCCACTACTCCCCCTCTCCCCAGTAGCGCCCGGGAGACCGGGGTATGAAACTCTTAAGTTGATACCAATACATATTGGTTGAATTATTATTAATAAATGTTTGAATATATCCGAACTTCGCTATGAAAAAACAAACAAACTTTGAATTGGATTTCTGAGCAAATGTCAAAGCCCTAATCGTCTGTCCAGAATCTTAACGGTACCCTGGATTAGGAACTGGTACCAAACAATACTGGTACTTGGTATACATTCCAGTTTCATCTGTCAGCTGTCAGACTGATCTGACAGCTACAGCGTCTGTCTGAGCCTCAGATAGATGCCAGACTATTCCGGTGTAGAGAAAAGTTTATAGACAGACTGAGGTGTGCGTGGCAATCTGAATCATCATCCCTTTATTGCCAAGCTGTTATGAAGTAGTTGTGTTGACATGCTGCTATCCTTGCTCGTCATGTCCACTGTTCCATAATTCTTGATGCACAATTTCAAGAAATTTTCCAAATCTAACCTGAGCTGCTCTGTTCTTGTCGGAGATAAAAGATCCACACAAGCCATCCTGGTTCAGTCGTTTTCTAATGCTTGAGCCTAAACATCTAACATGCCTGTGTTAGAGGCCTGTGTAGGATGCAGCTCTCGGTGTTTTTGCAGTTTGTCTGAGCATTGCAGGGTCTGACCTTGGACTGAACTTAATAAGATTCCCATTCCTCAGAAGACTGTCAGATTTTTCCACCTGTGAATAATCGTTCTCAGCGAATGATGATGAACTCCAGCTAGTTTTTAAATGACCTCATAGCCTTTCTCAGATTGATGGGCAGTAACAATTGCCTCTTTAAGATCTTTGCTGATGTCTTTTCTCCTTAGTCGCATACAGTGTAGGTTAACACAGACCAACACACCAGTATTAATGCTCCAAACCAGCAAACTGCCACAATTTCCTGCTTTGGTAGATGTGATCACACTTCCTGTTTAGTTTTCCAGGCGCTGTTTTGCATTTTGACTCATTGTTCATTCCGCAGATAATGACATCATGCAGCATGCCATGTTTTGTTATTTATCTAATGTTTTGTTATTTATCTAATGTATTTTTAAGATCTAAAGACCTGGTAGAGCATGCATCACCTTTATGTTACGGTCGTTTTGTGCCTGTTTCTGCTTCTCCAGCCGAAACAGGCACACAGATTACACAAGTGTTTACTTGTGTAATCTGTCTACAACATGTCAATCTGGTAAAACCTTTAAATGCAAACTAACCTCTCCCGATGCCATTTGCTTGAGTAGGATGAGGAATCACTCCTTGCGGGTGGAGGTGCATTTATTTCCCCCTGATATACTCTGTAATACCAGAAAAATGTCAGAACTGCTGTATAGTATAAAAAAGTTAAACTATTATGACTTCTGTTTATCAGACCAGAATATTATACATCCAAAAATGGGCATGGGCATCTGCTGATTTCACTCACCCTGATTTCACTCGTCCCCTTTCTCATAAAAGCTGTCCACCTGTAGAGTGTGAAACTTCCAGGAGCATGAATGCATACAGAAAGCCCAACCAACATCCAGACAACTAAAGCTCCGTGTCGTCTTGCACCTGTCAGTGTTAGCATGGTCTGTAAGCATATCCTCACGTCTGTCTCCCAGTGCTGTACATCAGCCCCTTCTCCCTTTCCCAGTCCCAGATATGACCGTGTACATTTGAACACACCATCAGTAGAAGCGATACACCCACACATACTGGACCAGCAATAAAGTCACACCCAGCTGGTGAATTTGGGGCAGACGTGACAGAATGGTGGTGCCTGTGGGCCTCCCCAGGTTCTCATGGACCAACTGATCTGTCAAGCTTTATCTGTATGTGTTTCTAGAAGTATCTTTCTGGGAATGATGTACTCCTGAGTTCACCATCTTGCTACCTGATGACCAACAAATGTGAAATTAATATTTACAGAGTACATGCTCGTATTTGCTGTCGCCCAGTCAGTTAGTGTTTCCACTTTAAGTGCTACCTGCTGACCAACAAATGTGAAATTAATATTTACAGTACTCTAGAAACACTTAAGCCCTGATTTACCAAAGCTTCACGTGTACAAAAACCAGCGCTAACTTTATTGCACACACAACAATCGGCTGCAGCTGATGTACTAACAGGACCACTGAGGTTTGCACCTGTTAAAAGGGCAAAACAGCCCCGTTATCCATTCTGCATGTCCTCTGTAGATGAATATACAATCTGGGCATTTTTGCCAGAACGTGCAAAATATTGAGAGGAGTCCATGCAAACAACTCAGCTTTGCACACACAATGTGATTTAACAACCGTGCAACAGATAGTGGGCACTATTTTTTGTGTGTATTTTATCATGTCTGAAAAGCAGGTATTAACTGGCAGTTTTATTCACAAGTAGAGTGCTGCTGCAGGACTGCAGGGTCAAAATCATTTCTCATGAAGTGTGAGGGTAACTCGTCAAGTTTTCATTATCTAATTAAATAAAAATGGACTTACTTTTTAACATAATTTATTCTGGAGAGATAAATCAGAGCATTCACAGCTGTATCATGGTAGTTAAGGCTGACATTAATCATGTCTTTTTATTAGGGTTCCAAGCCCGCAGAGCAGCACAGAATGGTTCCACCACTCTAGCGTGCTGGAACCTTATTGTTTTTGCTCCGTTTTGTTATTCTTCCGTATTATTATTATTGTTCCGCCTCTAATTGCATGTGTGGAGGCCAAACCGTAAGGAATTTTAAGAAGTTACACGGAGGACTTGGGCACCTCCTGTTAATGAGGAGAAATATGGATAATTACACATGTCAGACACTAGGTGGCACTATACCAGGGGGTAAATACATTTTTGCCTGTAGCTCAAAAACGGCTTAGCACACATTTATGTGACTTATATCCCCAGATTCCTTGGATCTTTCGGCATCTGATGACATAGGCCACGCTCATTTCCACCTATAAAAATTGTTCACTAGAGGGCGATATATGCTAAACCTATTTTCATCTTGTCCTAGGGGTTTGACCCACTTGGTCTGAAAAGTGGACTCATAATAATAAAGACCAAGACAAAAAAAGTTATTGAAAAACATTCTTAAAATGTTGCTCTGTTCCGAAGTTTTGCACATTCAAATATTATGCAAATACAAGCAAAATACTTAAAAGACCATAACTCAATAATGACAACACGTAATTGCATGAAATTCATACACCAAGTGGGGAACTTGATTTTCTACTGATGTACCGAAGGAGGAAGTTTTCCAAATTTAGGGGGGCTATTATCCTCATTTTTTTAAATAGTGCAAAAACCGCTAATCAGATCTGCATGCTATGTACCTTTGAACGTATATCTACGTGTAAATATAGACTCTTTGAACATATTCCAAGAAAATGGTTAGGATTGGACCACGTAGGCATGTTTTATTAGCAATTTTCTAAACCATGGGCAAAATAAAAGGTGCGGGTCTAGGGGGCCTGGAACCTTTGTTTTTTTTTTATTCTGCTGCCACTAAAACGTATGGGGAGGCTAAACCTAAAATTAAGATGCATTGATATAGCCACTAACAGGGCTTTTAGAAAAAAATGTTTGTGTGGATAAAAAAGAAAAATGACACATGTCAGACACTAAGGGGCGCTATACCAAGGTGTAATACGTTTTGGCCTCTAGCTCGGAAACGGCTTGGCACAAATTTATGTGACTCATATCCCCAGATTCCTTGGATCCTCCTGCATCTGATGACATAGGCCACGCCCATTTCCACCTACAAATTTTTTTTGCTAGAGGGCGATATATGGAAAACCTATTTTCGTCTTCTTGTCCTAGGGGTTTTTACCCAATTGGTCTGAAAGTGGACCCATAATAATAAATACCAAGTCAAAAAAAAGGTTTTGTAAAACATTCTTAAAATAGGGGGCGCTACAACCATGAAAATCTTATACTGCAAAAACAGCTGATCGGATATGCACAACACGCACTGTCTATGTTCACAAAGTCATTGTAAGAAAAATCCCAGAACATGGTTATGATTGGACAAAGTGGGCGTGGCCTATGAGCAATAAATGTAAAAAAACAAGGATTTTCAGATATTTGTTAAAAATTGTCCGTTTGTCCTAGAGAGTTGAAATTTGATGGACATATTCCATCATTGATGCCAAACATCTCTGTTATTGCATCCCTTATTCAAATTTGATGTCACATGCCATCTTTTTGCAAAAATATGCCAAATAGATTACCTTTTGTATTTTCATAACATATTACTCGATTAATACCAACCTGGCCATAGTTATTTCTTAGATCATCCTTTTGCACCCTAGTTAGTATGGTGAAGATTCTGTGAAGCATTATTTTTTAGGAATATTTTGTGTGTACACATTGAAAGCAATAAAAATCTAAACATTTTTAATTCTAAAAATATTAATCTAACACACTAGAAATAATCAGAGAACTGACAACAATATACTGATCATCTTTGAATATTTTTATGATTTTATAGATCAAATTTATATTTTTTAAATGAATATTTAATTCCTAAAATAATTTTTAATTTCTTAAATATTATTCATAAACAGTTCAAAATCCTTCTCAGTATAAAATACATGGCCATGGTTATTTTGGACAAATAACTTGCATATTGCAGATCAAATTAAATTATACCATCATCCACCTAAACTTGATATCAAGCAGGTACCAGACGAGTTGACTACTGTGTCAGCCATGGTATCATACCATAAATGAGATGTGCACCGATTGTGCAGATGTGTAGGTTTATTTTCTGTAACGCTCAACAAGAAAACTTGCAACACAAAAAACTATTCTAAAACTGTCACCAGCATGTTTGGTTTGTACTTAAATTGTACCTGAAGATTCTTGCTGTGATTCCTCACTGCTGCTGCTGTCCACCACTGCCATGACCGCAGGAGCTCTTGCAGCACTGCTGCTGATCTGCACCACGTGTCCGCAGGTCAGCAGCAGTCACTCAGCTTCACAAAGAGTGTGAGAAAGAGGCATTTAACTTCTCTGCCTGCGTCTGTGAGAGCTTCATGAGCTTCAACAGTAAAGCCGGCACGATGGATTATTTATTTAAAACTCAAATGTGACCTGAAAGGCCAGGCTACTTTGCCGACCAGGCCACCGGGTGTCCCGGTGCTCTCAATGGCCAGTCCGCCAATGTTTCATGAACACTATGCAAAGGGATTTAGACAGATTTGGCTGTCTCTGGCTTTCTATAGTGGTTGCACACTGTACACTGTGCAACCATCCAACCTTATGAAGGTTGGATGGAGATCCAACCTTCATAATCCAGCAATGCTTCAGCTTTTTAAATGCTGGGTGTTGTAATATTCCTGTCTGAAGTTCAAAGTACCAAATGGACTGTGTTTCCCTCTTTTAATGGTAATGATATTGCTTATTTCCCTTCATAATATATTTGTTCAGTCTTATGGGACCAAAAATAGCTCCACAGGTTTGTTGACTGCCTTAAAATGTTTAGGAACTTGGACTGGGAACCTAGTCTAGGAAAACTAGTCTGTCCATACATACTGTCCACACCTGTCCTGATCCAGCTGGTCAAATAATCTTAAAACAGCAACAAGGACAAACATTTTATTATCAGTTTAAATGCTAATAAGGAAACCTTCTGACTTAATCTGGTTGTTGATGTGTATATCTGGATGTGAATCGAGTGATTTCAGCTTGTTACATGTTGGTTGTTTAGATATTTATGTCTAAAGTTCACAGCTACATGGAGTTTGTTTGTCTTTTTTTTTTTAAATGGTTCTGACATAGATTATTTTACTGCATGAAATGATGCAATTAAATAATCTATGCTGGTACCAAACTAGCAGGACTGGTTTGGTACCAGTTCTGCTGTACCAAGCACATTTTCACAGATGGGTGACTGGCTGAATAAGTTTAAGAACCTCTCTTAACACAGGAGTCCTGTTGTAACGAGGTTGCTGGTGAGGGGACAGACAAGATCTGGAGTATTTTGTCACTCCTGCTGTTCTACAGATGTGTGGGTGACAGAAAATGTTGAGGAACTTCTGGTAACACAGAAGAAATGTTGAAGAAATTCAACATTCACCACTGAATGTAGTCCCCTGATGCACCCCTAAGGGGTGCCCAGCTCTGGTCCCAGAGAGTAAGAATCCTGCAGGTATTAGAATTTTTCCTGAAAACTGAGTCACCATCAATTCTACAAACAAACTTCATGCCATACCATCTTTGAAGACAACAGGTTTCCATGCTGAGCATATGGAAGCATATGTGCACCTTTAAGGGCAATTTGCAATTCATTTGGCAAAATGGCAATTCAATATTTAAAATGGCAATTTAATTTTTAAATTGGCAATTCAATGTTTAATTTTGTCATGTAATTTGAAATTGTATTTGGCAATTGACAATGCATTGTACAAAGTGGCAATGTAATCTTCAAAATAGTTTTAAAAATTTGAATGGCAAGCAGGAATTAAAATTGAATCATACGATGTCATATTGCCATGGTACACTTGCACCTTTATTCAAATAGATATTCATTTGTCAAAATGTACTGAAGTATGTGTGCACTTTTAATTTAAAAATGGCAATTTAAATGTTAAAATGGCATTTTAATTGTTAAAATGGCAATTTAATATTTCATTTTATCATGCAATTTGACAATGTATTTGTCAATTGTCAATTCAATGTGAAAAGTGGCTATTCGATTGTTAAAATGGCAATTTAATATTCTATCATGCAATTTCACAATGTATTTCTCAATTGTCAATTTAATGTGCAAAACTGCAATGCAATCCTCTCATCAGTTTGTATTTGTCAATGCAACAGCGCCCCCTCATTGCATTGCATTTTGCCACACGCGTTATCTGCACCAATATTCTATTTGACATTTCCAACTGTCAGGTCTCTCATCAAGGCGGGTCTTTGTAGCCTACGTCACTTCTGTGGCAGCCAGGTAGCCATGGACACGCCCGACTCGACTGATTAGAAAAAAACACATCATGGCGGTGTAGAGACGCCACAGTCAAACTGAGTAATAACATTAAAAGAATAATAAACAAAAACAAAAAAAAACATAACATTATTTTTTATCGTCAAAAGAAAAATGCACTCGCTGTGGAGCGCTGGGCCCAAATCGAGCTGTCAACGGCACTTTCGCCGGCGGCAAGACGCCGGGGGGGAGGAGAGGAGGTGTTAGCCGGCCTCGTGGAGCTACACAACGGGCACGTCAAGATAACAGTCCAGCTGCTAACGCAGCTTGAAGAAGGAAATGTGGCTGAGACAGAAGGTAAGAAGACCTTGACTAGACACCGGTCTGCGTTGGACGTTACACATCATCCGTGTTATTATTATTTATTATTATTATTATTTTATTCTCAGAGGGGCGGAGAGTGATGGCGGATCGCTGCTGGGCTTTGCTGGAGAAGTGGGTGACATCAGGTCAGATGTGCTTAATATAAAACTAACGATATATCTTTACCTGCCCGGAGAATTCAGCTCACTGTCAGATTTTGTTTGTTAGGGTGTACTTTTGCGGTATTGTGTACAGTAGGAGAGGATGCTGGAGCTCGGCACATGTAGTGCGCAGAGTGCAACGTTAGCCTCTTCTTGTGTGTCTGGTGGGTAACCGTGCAGAAGGGAAGGTGGTGAGGCGGAGACCACAGCCCCGCGTGGTGGTCAGAGCCAGAAACGGTCAATGTACTTCGCCTGCCCGAAGCTTTCGGCTCATTGTGTTGTTGGCCAGGCTGTAGTGACAAACTATGTTTATGTTAGCTTCACAACTCATTGTGCGAATTCACAATATCTGGGTAGCGTCTGTACAAAAACAAACAAACAAACAAAAACCGAAGAGGAAAAGAATGGGGGGAAGGGGGGAGCACCTCCACAAATATTTAAATCTTCTTATTCAGTGGTTTACATTGTACAATCATGTAGCCACCACAGGAAACTAACAGTCTGTCTGCTGTTTTGCTTCGGGGCACATAACTGTTGTCACAGCAGCTCCAGAGACCTCGGAGCCTCTCATCCTGCAGCCCTGCTCCTCTGACCTGGACTGTGCCCTGCCAGCACCCCCATGGGTTCTTTTCTACACCTGCTCAGCTCCAGATCTTGCTCCTCATACCATTTACCCATGCCCATATTTGCCTCAATAAATTTATTTTCCTCAACCCGCTCTGTGTCCCACATTTACTGTAACTTCCTCCCGGTAACAATTGAAAGGTGTAGTGCAGTTTATGTTTCAATGTCTAATTTATTCTGGCATACGATGGAGTCAATCAAATTGACATTTTTTTATAATTAGCAACATCCATGCGTTGTCACATCTTCTGCAGGCAGAAAAAAAAAAAAAAAAAAAAAAGGGAAAAGAGAAAAAGGGGGGGGGGGGGGAATAAACCCAATTTTTGTCACTACAGCAGGACAGCCTGGCCAACAACATTGCATTGCAACGTTGCAATAACGTTGCATTTAATTAAATATTTTTTGTTTCAAGTGTTAAACCGTGCCTTTGATTACTCATTTGATTTGGAAAGCTTATTGAAAGAAAACTTTCAGCGTCTACCTGGAAATGGAATACAAGAAGACATTACAATATTTATGAAAATGATTGGTTAGGCCAATATTTTGTAATTTAACTTGTATTATTTTTTTAAAAAAATATATTTTTATGTAAATATAAAAATATTACTTTATTAAAATAAAATGATGATCAATTTTATAGTATAATTATAATGCAGCTACTTAAGCTGTATTATATCTCCACGAGGATCAGTGAAGATTGTTGAAAACAGCCTGTCAGGATAGTTTGAAATTGTTTCTGAATAAAACATTAATTTACTAGAACCGCTGGCAGTGGGAATGGATGTAAGTATCTTCCTCTCAATAGTCTTGCTATGTGTTAATGCGTTTTAACGATAATAAAGAAGTTTTAGGCTTTTTAAAATGACGTTGCTGTGTTTTATAAGGTCTGTACAACAGCGATAAACTGCTCACTTCAGTCCAAAATGGCGGATGCGCATGGGGGAAATGTTGCAATGGAGCGTTCTATTGAGTGTCGCCTCTTGTTGTAGATACTCTTTGCCTCCTCTCCTACCCCCCAGCTTGGTCGGGGTCTTGCCGCCGGCGAAAGTGCCGTTGACAGCTCGATTTGGGCCCGGCGCTCCACAGCGAGTGCATTTTTCTTTTGACGATAAAAAATAATGTTATGTTTTTTTTTGTTTTTGTTTATTATTCTTTTAATGTTATTACTCAGTTTGACTGTGGCGTCGCTACACCGCCATGATGTGTTTTGTCAAATCAGTCGAGTCGGGCGTGTCCATGGGAGGAATACCCAATAGGCTACCTGGCTGCCACAGAAGTGACGTAGGCTACAAAGACCCGCCTTGATGAGAGACCTGACAGTTGGAAATGTCAAATAGAATTTTGGTGCAGATAACGCGTGTGGCAAAATGCAATGCAATGAGGGGGCGCTGTTGCATTGACAAATACAAACTGATGAGAGGATTGCATTGCAGTTTTGCACATTAAATTGACAATTGAGAAATACATTGTGAAATTGCATGATAGAATATTAAATTGCCATTTTAACAATCGAATAGCCACTTTTCACATTGAATTGACAATTGACAAATACATTGTCAAATTGCATGATAAAATGAAATATTAAATTGCCATTTTAACAATTAAAATGCCATTTTAACATTTAAATTGCCATTTTTAAATTAAAAGTGCACACATACTTCAGTACATTTTGACAAATGAATATCTATTTGAATAAAGGTGCAAGTGTACCATGGCAATATGACATCGTATGATTCAATTTTAATTCCTGCTTGCCATTCAAATTTTTAAAACTATTTTGAAGATTACATTGCCACTTTGTACATTGCATTGTCAATTGCCAAATACAATTTCAAATTACATGACAAAATTAAACATTGAATTGCCAATTTAAAAATTAAATTGCCATTTTAAATATTGAATTGCCATTTTGCCAAATGAATTGCAAATTGCCCTTAAAGGTGCACATATGCTTCCATATGAGCAAACCTTCCTTGGAAAATTTTCAAGCGTCATCTATTTTTCTGGGAGGTCTAAAGATCTCAGTCTATGTTGAGTGAAGTGGGGCGGGGCCAGGGAAGGCGGGGCCAGAAAAGGCGGTGCATGGACGGGCTTGGAACCTGTGATAACTGCTTGCAGTTCTAGTTTTCCTTTGTTTTAGCCAATGCCATATTTTGTTATTTACAAAATATAAAGAGAAGCGGCGGTCTGAAGGTTTGAGTTGTCTGTGCATCTTGCCTGTTAAGTCTTTCTGACACGGTCTGTGTTTCATATTAACTAACTCAGTACTTTGAGATGATGTTTTTTCCATTATTGTTTGCTACTGGTGAAGCTAATATGCCACTTCCCACTGCAACTGTGGAGCAACTCAGCTTTGCACACAAAATGTGATTTAGCAACTGTGCAACAGATAGTGGGCACTATTTTTTGTGTATTTTATCATGCCTGAAAAGCAGGTATTAACTGGCAGCTTTATTCACAAATGGTTGGAAGAGTGCTGCTGCTCCCTGTGTACACTGTATAACCTAACAGCATATCTCAATAAAACAATCAAGCCACCATAACTTAATTCTTTTTAAAAATCACTGTCAATTAATCAAAATGAATTAAATCTACTTAAAAATCACCATGTGTAGTAATAACTCAGTAATACTGAGTAAATGTAAATTTACAGCGCATTTCAAGTAGCAATGGTTTAAATAAATTTAGTTAGATTAACTTAGTAACACTAATTTCATTTGAACGTAGTTTGCCTGAACCGGCTGGAACCTGTTTGCGCTGCTGCGTCTGCTCAGTTCAGATTCACACCCTCACACAGCCTCGGCAGCACGCTGTACGCGCTCGCTAACTTTGCAGGACTCTTAAGGTACAGTGGGTGGTCGAACCACACTGCACTCGGCTTTTCTGACTGAAATATTTTCTTCACCATTGCTGGAACCAGCTGCGACCGGACTCCAAAAGTTTAGTTTCGGTAAGAAAAAGTCTTTCTTTTTTTTTCCATGGTTGCTTTTTCCATTTTTAAGGTTAGATCACAAAGCTCATTGTTTTAGTTTAGCAGCTATTTCATTTACTGTTAAACCAAAACCTTGTTAGTGCCTCAGAAAAAAGTTGTCAAAAGCCATTGGGGAAAGTTGTTGATTCACATGCTAACGCTAGCTAACGTTAGCCTCAGCTAATTCAAACATAGCTTCTCAATACAACTAAAAGATCAGTCAAAAGTCTTTTGTAGGTTTCTTAAACTGTGAAATTTTGTTCCAAACGATTAGGTTTGATTTGCCTAAATTTAAAAGTGAATGAGGAAAATTTATAAAGCTTGCAATTACTTGAGGTTTGGCTCAGAGATAAATCATGTGGAAAGTAAGCTATGTGATTTTTCTAGTTAATGAAAGTGCTGTTATAATAGTTTGTAGTAGAAAGATGAGGAAACAAAGGAATGGTTTAATTAGGAGGAGTAAGTTGTGAAAAGAAATAAAAAGTGTAAGTGTCAAGGCTCAAACAAATATGACACCTGTCTTATGTGTACTAGAAAGACAAAGGCAGCCAGGTGGAGCACTGGCTGGCCTTCCCTCTACCTGAAAGAGGTCTTAGGTGTCTTAAAACTTGCCAGGTATAATAAACTATCTTTTATATAAAAGGTGATTTTTTAAAATTATTTTTAAAGTTATAATAAGCATAGATAAGACAATGAAAAAAAAAATTAGCAATTTAAAAATTTAAAAAGAGTTAAAAAATAGTGCTGTGTTTAAAAATTTATGTTGTTGTTGTGAAAAGCCTAAATGATGTTACACTTTGTTGAGTGGTTATCATGAAATTGAGGTATTTTAATGTAAAAGGGCTCGCCTGGATTTTTTTTTGTTTATTCTAAATGTTATTTATATTTGGAAAATATTACCAGCTTTGAGGTGGAGCAAAGATTGAACTAGTTGTTTAAAAAATAGGATTATGTTCTGAAAATGTTTGGAGTTAAAATTATTTATGAAGATGGAAAAAATTGCTGAGTAAAATAAATAAAAGAAAAAGTAATAAAAATTATGGTTGATTTTGATTGTGTTAAAGAATATTAAAAAAAAAAAAAAGATAAAAAAGTAAAAGCAAATGGGCTAAAGCTAAAATGTTGTTGAGAAAACTTTGAGAATGAAAGGTGTTTTCTCTAATGTTAAAAAGACTTGCACCTTTTGAGGTATGTTGGTCTGTTATGGGAATGTGCTCTAATATGTTGGGGTTTGTTTATTTTTTAATTATGTTTTCTCAATCTTTCTTTTGTTTTGATTGTTTTGTATTTTGCTATTTGATTTTCTTTTTGAATGGAAGGGTGTGATATTTTGATGAAGTACATAAAATATATTTTACAAAATGGGTATACTGAAATTTTTGTTTGAGGATGAGTTGAGGAAAAGGGGAAGAGGGGGTGGCTTGGTGGTTGGCAGTGATGAGGAGATGCTGGATGCTTGGGAAGCGCACACGTGTAGTGTTTGAGGGTAGGTTGTATTGTCTACAGTCTTGGCCTGATGCATTGTGATTTTGTTTGGACTGATTTTGCGTCCATTTGAACTTCAGAGCTCAGTGGGTTCTTTGAGTTTATAAGTTGTCTTAAACCTAGATGATGGAGAAGGTAGCTAAAACAAGTTGAAGGTTAAAAAATGAGTTTGAATAAAGGGTGTAGGTTTGAGTTTTTAAGGGACATTAGAGTGTTTTATTTAAAAACACTGAGCTTCATGCACAGTCTAAGTAGCTCATTGTAGATGTGTGTTGGACAGGACTTCATAACTCATTTGAGGAAATTTGTTGATTTTAGTTTTCATTACTTTTTTACTCATTTGTTAAGACAAGTTTTTCCTTTTAAAGTATATGTTGTATTTTCAATTTCCTATACCATGTGGAAAAAATACATTTTGCCTCTGCCTTTTTCCCTGTAGATTTCTCTCATTGTGCAAGGAGCGAATAAATGGGATGACAGTAAGTCAATGTAGGGCGAATTGACGCGCCTTTGCTGGGGGGCGTTTGGGCGGGGATGAGAGCGCGTACTCGGGAATGAGGCGTACTGGGAATGGGCGCATGGCGAATGGCGATTTCGCCTTCGGAGTTGAAAAAATTGAACTGAGCGTTTTGAGGGAATAACGAGCCGTATTGAAAATTAATGAGACGGATGTGAACGGACGGCGCTCTGCAGCTCGCGCTTAATAGTAAAGAAGGGGAAAGGCTTTCAGATAAAATAAAAGGCTGAAAAAAGTAGTGTAATACATAAATTTAGGTCTATAAACCTGGTAAAAAAACCCATTAAAAAAGCTGAGTCTGAGCCGGTGTTGACGGGGTGAAACGTCAGCGCACCCCGGAGGAATATGAGCCTGTTCACTACATAAATAAATGAGGTTGTTTGTTATAAAACGAAGATAATTCAATATGAATTTGTAGTAGACTGGTGTGTTAGTTTGGTAGAAGATGACGCTAAGCACAGGAGTTAGCTTAGAGACGTAAGAAACAAGTGTGTGTGTTGTGGTTGTGAACGGTTGAAAAAGAGGAAAGCGGAAGTTAGAGTTGATTTAATAGTGGTTAAATGTTGAGAGGTGGAGGCGAGGAGACGGAGAGACTGTTAAACTGAGTACAATAGCTAGCGCAACACGCTGCTGGAAGTTGATAGACATTTTGGTGGAAGCGCTAGCTAGTTGGGGTAGCTACTCACGAAGGCAGGTGGACGCGCTGAGCCGGAGACACCGGAATAAGGCGTGTTTGTGTCGGAGGGATATGAGCACGATGACAGAAGCCATAAATGGGCTGGGAAATGGAAGGGCCGTCATCAGACGACTCCTGGTAGTGATGAAATTCACAAGCTCGATGTGGAGAAACTGGTGGGTCAAACACGCCGGCGTCTTCTTTCTTTAGAGAGGTAGAATGCCGCAACTCGCTAAAATAACCGGATGCCACGTTCTGCTGACTGAATGCTACGTGCAAACACTGTTTTCTCTAGAAAGTTAACTTGCGGGAATGAAGCGTTTTATTCGGCGACAATCGCCATGGGTAATGTTATTAGGAAAGGATGAGCGAGTAAACTCAGATGGGTTGAAAAGGGCGACGGAATGGGTCGTCGGTGTGAACACGGGGTTAGTGTCTAATCATAAGTAGGCTCTGAAAGGTGAGGCCATTGCAAGTTCTTTATCTAAATTCACATTTCTTCAAGTTTTTGATAGATATATAATACTGTAGTTAAATTAAGAATAGAGTTATGGAACTGAATTTTAAGTTGAAGTAGGAAGGTCACCGTGTTTCGGAGTCTTTGCCATTTACTACATTTTTTTTTTTGTTTCCTATTGAAAATGTGTGATTTGCTTTTTGGAGGCTGAGCACTTTCTTGTGTAATGTTCTATTTTCATGCTTTTTTGTGATTTAAGTGAGAGAGTGTTGGATGCCCAAAAGACAAGTTTTTATATATATATATATATATATATATATATAATATATATAGTTTTTCATTTCTGTGTTCTTGTGCCCAAGCTATTTCAAAAATATTTAGAAAGAAAGCTGGTTTAAACTGTGAAAAGTAATTGAATGTGGACTTATTTAAGTCTTGGTTCTTTTATTGCATGTTTGTCAAGTAGCATGTTAATGAAAAATGTAACAAAAATGAAAAAGTGAAAGTTAAATTTGGGGATTCGAATGAAAAAGGTTTATAGAATTGTTGTCTTTTGTATTGTGCAATAATGAATGATGTAAGAACAAAATAAATGGTTAAGTTGTAAAAATGTTGTTTCATTTGTGTTCATATGCTTAAACTGTTTAAGGAATCAGTTTCCTTAATTGAACTGAGTAGTCAAGAAAGAATGAGTTGTCACAACTTGAAAGTAATGATTAACCGCAACAAAAAGAAAAAAGCAGATAAACTTGGGTGTTGTAGTTTGAGTAAAGATGACTATTTAAGTTTATGGTACTTAAATAATTTCAGCTGAATAATTTAATTATTTTAAGTGTTCTTAAATTGATTCATTAATGTTTATATAACTTAAATAATTGAAGTTGTTTTAACTCAAACAAAACAGTGTATCATACTTACAATATTTGAGTTAATTAACTTAAATTATTTAAGGCAATCGGTTTCCTCAAACAGTTTGAGTTCAACTAACTCATCGGGTTTTACAGTGTAATGGAAGTTCATGGTAAAGGGGGATCTTATGTGTTTAAAACTGATGCAAAGGGCTTGTGATTGTCCGTATGTGAGAAACCGGTAATTGAGAATGAGAACTGTCTAGACTTAAAATCAGTTCACCCTTCGGAGGTAATTGAGGACCAGTTGAAGAAAGACTGATCAAATGTAAGAATTTAACCAAATATATTGATGGTGTATCATCATGAATGATGTGGGTTGTTATGATCCAAAAACATTCAGTGTCTCTACAGGATATCGATAAACAGACTATAGACGACAAACTCAAACCGCTTCTTGTGCATGTCATTAGTCTCCATTATTACACTTAAACATGTCAAATGTACAAAAAGAAATATAAAGTAGTTTCTTTGGTCCAGAAAGTCATGAAGAATAGATTAATTCAATCCACAGTAGAGCTTATTTCAGAAGCTCCATTTAAATTCTTAAAGCCCTGAATAAAAACAAATGTTAAACTTAAATAAAACCTCATAAATTGAAGGTTTTGGGCACTTGGTGCTGTATTTGAAAACAGCACCAAGTTTAAATTACAGATGTCAACGTCAGCAGAGCATTTTTTTTTATTCTTACTCTTGTAGATTTTTGCTACAGTGAAAATGAAACTGAATTTTGTGTGTTTGATTCTGTTCCTAAAAATCCCACTGGCTGGAATTCAGCGTGTGTTGTGTCTTGTATTTATGATTTCTGGCTGATTGCTATGGATACACATTCATGTTGCCAAGATACTTTTTACTGAAAACCAGAAACTGCTCAGATGTTCCACATGGAGACTGAAAAGTAGGAGGAATAGTTAGCATCAAGGGGTAAAATACATCATCCACCTGCAAGCTCTGTTCGTGCAGCTGAATCAGGGTGTGGATATGCCTTTCTGGAATGTGACCTTTCACCCCTGAGTCCTGGCCCCCTGGCGGGCAACCGCCTGACCCTGTGCTCAGGCAGCCGGGCAGGTGCTGCCGTCTGCACAGAGGGCATCGGACACAAATGGTGAGTGGTGTGCATCCCTCTCTAACACACACACACACACGCCCCCCCCCCCCCCCCCCCCCCCACCACCACCACCACCACCACCACCATCCACCCACTTCTGATTTTCAGCTATCATACAACTAATGGTCCTCTCTAAATTACCTGTAATGGTGTACTGATCTGCTTCTAAGTGTTTCAATGCATACAAGTGTGGAAGAAAGGGGGTTGTGGGAGTGCACTGTTGCACATTTGAAATTTAGAGTAAAAACCCCAAAAACTAAACAGACAAGGTTCTACACAGATTTATTGGACACACACATATCACAGCTGTTAACTCATTCCTGATTTATTTTAGCATCTTTATTGTTGATCTTCATATCAGAGTTGTGGGTAATTCATAAAATACTCATTTAAATTAGTTTGTTTAGACATTTAAATCCATTTTATTCTTTTTTTAAAAATTGTTTTTAGACTAAAATCTGTTAATCAAACCATACGATTGTTCATTTTTTACCTAAGTGAGTGCCCTCTGTATAGATGGCAGTTATAAACCTCCCTAAAGCATCATGGAGCACCTGTACTGCCCACACGTCACTTTCAAAACCCAAATTCCACCCTTCACCTAAGAAAGCCCTCGGGCAGCCGCCTACCATCCATCCGAGCTGCAACAAATGAGCAAATACACATGCACAACATCTTTAAGCAGCTGCGTCATTATAAAACTCTTTTGAACTTCACACTGGAAGTCAAATGCCACATGTGTCAGTACAAGACAGATGTACTGCAGCTGCCTCTGCTCCAGTTTCATCTGTGATACACCCCCACCCTCACCCCAAGCCTCCCACCTCCCATCAGGCACTGGTGCATTGACAACATCCACACCTTTGAAGTCCCATCCCTAAATCAGTTTCCCAAAACATTAAATCTGAACATGCAAGAAATTCTCTCCACCGTGTTTATAAACTTGTTTAATGGGACCTGCTGACGTATTTGTCAGCAGGTCCTTTCTCTGTAAAGTGATTTATTAAAACATGCAATACAATAGAAATGAAAATAGAAGTCTCTTATCACAGCTAAGTCTCTTAACCGAAGTCTCTTCTATTTAAGGATATTAAATAGAAATACTTCTATAATACTTCAGGCTTCTTCTCTTCTGTGGAGGTTTCTGCCTTATGTTCTGACCCCACACTGCTTCGGTGCTGTTGAGCTCTAGGGTTAGGATTTGTCCCTCACCACACCCGTTATCTCTGATCTTCAGTCCAGTTCTTGTGTCGTTCCACATGCCTCAGCCTTTTCTTTCGTCTTCCTTGAGAATATCAATGTTTTTGATGAGGTTGTAGTGAGAGTGCACGAGCCAACTGCACTCTCACTCAGGTCTTGCATCAGATCTTACCTGGATTTTTTCAGGTATCACTTTCAAATTCCCCAAATGTTTACAGACTCACTGCACATGTGCTGCGATATCCCAGGTTTTGGAATGGTTCTTTGGGAATCACCTTAACAGTGCAAAAATACTATTTAATGTCTGTCAAATTCTGCTGTCTTTTTTATTTTTGTTTATTTTTTGAAGATGCAAAGAAAGCAGTGTGAACAAATGTAGGGGCGGCTGGTGAGAAAGTGTTATATTGTACTATTCAAAATTGGTTTGTTGGCATGAAATGAAATGAAATGAAAATGAAAAATACTTTATTCATCCCAGAAGGGAAATTCAGTATTGTAAAAGCTCACTTTTTTTTTTTTTTAAATAAACAAAAAAGTCAGTCAGTCTTGTTCTTTAGGGTGATGCTGCTGGCAGGAATGAATTTCTGTATCTCTCCGTCCTACAGCGAACCTGACGCAGCCTCCCACTGAACACACTCTGTTGATTCTTCACCATGTTGTGGAGAGGATGGGAAGTGTCCTCCATCATCTTCATCAGCTTGTGCAGCATTCTTTTCTGAACGATCAGCTCCAGCGGCTCCAGAGTTCTCCCCAGCACAGAACCAGCTTTCTTGATCAGCTTGTTTAGTTTCTTCAAGTCTCTGGTTCTGATGCTGCTTCCCCAGCAGATGCTGCAAAGCTAATTGCACTTTCCACAACAGACTTGTAGAAGATCTGCAACATCTTGGTGCAATGATCTCAGCTTCCTTAAGAAGTAGAGTCTGCTTTGACCTTTCTTGTAGATGTAGTCAGTGTTGCATTTCCAGTCGAGTCTGTTGTCCAGCTGAACTCCAAGGTATTTGTATTTCTCCACCACCTCCACCTCCTCTTCCAGGATGTAGACAGGACTATGCTGCTTATTCTTGCTCCTCCTGAAGTCAACAATCATCTCTTTAGTCTTGCTGGTATTTAAGATGAGCTGATTGTTACCATTTCACAAACTGACTGACCAGTTCCCTGTACTCGGCTTCTTGTCCATCACTGATACACCCCACAACTGCAGAGTCATCAGAGTATTTCTGCAGATGACAGGACTCAGAGTTGTACTGGAAGTCTGAGGTGTACAGTGTAAAGAGGAATGGTGAGAGTACAGTTCCTTGTGGTGCTCCAGTGCTGCTGATCACCATCTCAGACACACAACCTTTCAGTCTCACAAACTGTGGTCTGTTTGTTAGGTAGTTGTAAATCCAGGTGGTTGTGGAGGATCCACCTGGAAGTTATGGAGCTTCTGACATAGCAAAGCAGGCTGAATAGTAATAAAGGCACTTGAAAAACAAAGAACATGACCCTCAAAGTGCTGCCTGACTGGTCCAAATGAGAGTGGGCTCTCTGAAGCAGGAAGATGAAGGCGTCTTCAACCCCAA
This sequence comes from Atherinomorus stipes, assembly GCA_023101725.1. Taxonomy (NCBI): domain Eukaryota; kingdom Metazoa; phylum Chordata; class Actinopteri; order Atheriniformes; family Atherinidae; genus Atherinomorus; species Atherinomorus stipes. The sequence continues at coordinate 163,179 of JALJCO010004112.1, forward strand.
GCCCATTACGATATGCGAACTGTAATGGGTCCTGAAAGGTGTTCACTTGCTTGTTGAGGTGAGCCAGTAAGAGTCTCTCCAGGACTTTAATGATGTTAGATGTCAGGGCAACTGGTCTGTAGTCATTTGGTTCAGCTGGTTGTGGTTTTTTAGGGACAAGACAGGATGTTTTCCACAGCACGGGAACTCTGTTCTGTCTCAGGCTGGTGTTAAAAAGGTGCTGGAGAACCGGACATAGTTGTTCTGAGCAGGTCTTGAGAACTCTGGGACTGACACCATCTGGACCTGCAGCCTTGTTCTGGATCAGTTTCTTTAGCTGTTTCTTGACCTGGTCACAGGAGACAGTCAGGCTGAAGGTGGAGGCAAAAGAAGTCTCAGGATGTCCTGATGTGGAGGGAGAGGAGGCTGTGTTCAGGTCCATGACTGAGGTGCAGGGTGACAGAGTGGAGGTGGGACAGGAAAGCTGTGGGCTCATGGAGGGTGTGTGGTGTGTTGGGTTGTCGGCAGGGGGGAAATGAACCTATTGAAGAACATGTTCAGTTCGTTAGCTCTGTCCAGACCTCCATCAGTCTGGTCCCCCTTTAACTTGAAGCCAGTGATCTTCTTCATTCCCGACCACACATCCCTCACGTTGTTCTGCTGGAGTTGCTCTCCAACTCTTTCCTGTCGTCCTCCTTGCACTTCTTAGTCTGTGTTTTCAGTTGGTTTTGTGTGGTCTTCAGTCTACATCCCTGAAAGCTTTCTTTTTGATTTTCAGTAGCTTTTTCAGGTCACTGGTGATCCAGGGTTTGTTATTTGGGAAGCATCTTGTTAGCTAGCAACAGTTTTTAGGTAAGGTTTTTATTTATTTATTTGTCCATTTATTTTTAACTTATTTTATGCGTTTCCTACAGGCTCTTAATACCCTGCAGCACTATGGCACTTCCCAGTTACCTCTTATTCCTTTCTTATCCTGTTTTATTGATTTTTCTGTTTTATGTATTGATGTACTTTTATGGCTTAATTGTGAAGCACTTTGAATACCATTCTGGTTATTGTAAAGGGCTATACAAATAAAAGTTGATTGATTGATTGATTGATTGAAGCACCTCACTGTTCTTGTTGGAACAATGTTGTCCACACAGAAGTTTATGTAATCTGTCACACACTCAGTCATGGTGTTGATGTCATCTCCATGAGGTTCACAGAGGACATTCCAGTCTGTGGCCTCAAAGCACCCTCTCAGAGCATCTTCAGCCTCAGTAGACCAGGTTTTAATCGTCCTCCTAATGACTGGTTGCTGCTGAACGATGGGCTTGTAGGTGGTGGTGAGAAGAACCAGATTATGATCTGATCTTCCTAAAGGAGGCAGGGCAGAGGAGCTGTATGCATTCTTTGTATTTGCATAAAATAAGTCCAACATCTTATTTTCTCTGGTGGAGCAGCTGACAAACTGCTGGAAAGTTGGTAACGTAGCAGAGAGGGAGACGTTGTTGAAGTCTCCAGAGATCGCCATGAATGAGTTTGGATACTTTTTGAAGTTTAGCCACGATGGAGCTGATGACATCACAGGCTGTCTCTGGTGCAGTACCTGGTATTATATAAACCGCTACCAGAATAACACAGGCAAACTCTCTGGGTAAATAATATGGACGAAAACTCACAGCTAACAGTTCAATGTCTCTTGTGCAGATCATTTCCTTGACAGTGACGTGTCCTGGATGGCACCAACGCTGATTGACCAGCACTGCAATTCCGCCTCCCTTTAGCTTCCCGCTGAGCTGTTTATTTCGGTCTGCACGGACCGTCTTGAAGCCGTGTACAGACGCATTACAGTCCGGGATGTGTTCGTGCAGCCATGTCTCGGTGAAACACATGTACTCTTTCATGTACACATGTACTGTACTCTTTCTGAGACCTTGTTAGCACTTCAAGCTCATCCATCTTGTTAGCTAGCGATCTCACATTACCCATCACAACAGTTGGAAGAAACTGTTTAAATCTCCACCGTTTTTCTCCCTGCCTTACCCCTGCCCTGCATCCTCTCGTCTTTCTCCTTAACTCCACTGGGATTTGACGTGTTATTTCGCTGTTATACCATGTGTTATACCATCAAAATGGTATAATGTGTCCATGGGTTAAAAACAATATGTGCAACAAACTTAAAGTAATATCGGAAAGGGATCTGGGTTGCAGCTTTGAATCCCATGTTCCTACATGAGCATTAGGGAGGCTAGAGGTAAATTTATCCAATACTAAATTCCTAACAGGTATTATTTCACTCCTTCCAGACTTCATAAAATGGACATGTGTAAATATGACTTGTGTTGGAAATGCCAAGAAGCAAAAGGTACTTTGATGCATGCTTTGTAGGAATGTCTGTTAATTTCTCCAGTATGGAATAGCATTTTGTCATACATGGAGGGATGGTTGAAGTGCAGATAACCCAGATCACCAAGACTGTGCTTACTGGGAGACAGAGATGAGGTGCCACAGCTGGACAAAGCAACTTTTAGAGTGTTAAATACTGGCCTTGTGCTCACCTTATATTAATGTTATGTAAAGGCTAGACTCTAGGCTCCAACCCTCAAAATGTGGAGAGAACGAATGATTGAAAGTACAGCATGAGAGAAAATGCTGGGAAGATTAAACAGCAAAAATGAGGTTACAATAGGACAATGGGAAAGTCTCCGTTCCTATTGTGTCTGCATTTTGATGGTGGAAATTATAACCTGAACCAAATGTGCAGCATGTGCAGTTGTCAGTTTTGTTTATTTATATTTTCTAAGCCTCACTGTCTTCATGTTGTTCATGTTTGTTACTTTAAATGTTTCAAAATATAATAAAAGTTTTAGTTATGAAAAAACTAAAGTTCTCTGCCAAGTTGTCTGTTATAGGCAAGACTGGTTCATCCTCGGGAGTTAGGGGCCTTTTCCCAGGCAAGTGTGAAATAGACTTTAAAGACTTTAGACTGTTTAAAAACATGGACCTGTGTGCATATGTGTCACACACAGGTCTGCACCCGATAACATTCTGTCATTGGGTGCATAATGAGTGAAAAACCAATCAATGCCCAAAGGAAAGTCTGCAGAACAGTTATTGCAGACCACTTTCAGAAGTTTACAAGAAAGCTATTTAGAAGTGAAATATAAAGAAGAGGGATTGTGTAACATTTTTCACACACACACACGAGTGTGCAACCTGCAGTTAAGCATGCTGAACATCAGGGGTCAGTGTGAAACCCGTCAGAAGGCCCATGTTCTGTTTCAGCTCTGAATCCTCTCCGACCGTCCAGACCGAGCAGAGTTTAAACAGATGTGCTATGAAACAATGTCAGAATCGCTGGTACTGTTACTCTCCTTTTTCATTGCACAGTTATCAAACAGTCTGGCCAAATTCAGCTCCTGCCACGCTGCTGAGGTGTTAAATAAGAAATCACTGCCATGTTTGCCTCTTATGAATGTAAGAAATCACCTTTTTTTTTATTATGGCTGCTATAAATTTGTTAAACTTCAGAAGTGGAACAACAAGCTACCCCAAAGAGTGATACAACCCAGGTGTAAGTTCTCTCTGCAGGCCAAAATGCTCTCCAGAAGCTTAAGTTGCAGGTTTCAGCAACTGGGATCTGCAGAAAAACCTTCAGCATGCTGCAGAGAAACAAACTGGACACATCCACAGCTTCATCCATGTTTTATTGACCAACTTTATTCATTTTCCATCATATTTCATTCTTCAGCAATGAATAAGAAATATTTCAAAACACATCAAGATGGTCCTGATGAGCCTGCTGGGGCTGATTTCACAAGACAATTTTAGTATTTGTGTGTCAGAGTGACAGTCAGCTGCAGCCGTTTCTCCGCCACCATAATCAGCCGTTTAGCTTGTTTCAGATCTCTGAAGCATCTGGAAGCACTTCAGCAGACACGGACCAGCTTTGTGCGCCAGCCTGAACTAAACCAGGTGTTCAGGAGAAAGACGGGCTTCTTTCCTCATTCTTGCCATATCTGTTCTATTCAAATTAAACATGACTGGACTTGGGATTGTTATGAACTGAGCACCAGATACTGTATACATTCGGTGTGTAGCGATAAAGACGGAAACTGTAAAACACAAGCTGGAGTAGTAAAACAACCACAGCACAGATAAAAATAACCAGTTCCCACAGAAGATAAATGCAGTCCGCTCTAAGCTTTTCATTTTTCAACAGGTCACTGTCAGGTTTGACATCATGTAAACAGAGAATCTTTATTTTTCACAAGACGGCAGAATGACAGAGGCACACGGACATTTAGATGTCCCACAGTGAGCTTTAGTTGAACAAACAAACAAAGGTTATAGTACATATTTACAGCAGAAGCCTTTTTTGACTCTTGGGAAAAACACAACTGGAAACAAATACACAAGCATTCAGACCTCACTGCAAAAAGAATAATTCTCCTAATTTGAAACTGGATTGTTCCCAAATGTGAGGAAGAATTTTTATTCTTATGTTCCAAGTGATTTTCTCTTCCCTACTCAGTCTTTGTCTTGTAAATCTGACATCCTTCAAGGCATTAATGAAGACACCCCCCCCCCCCCCCCCCACCTCACAAGGCAACGGGGCCTCAGGAAGAGTCAAGTGTTTCACAGATAAATCCCGACGTAAGCTGCTGGAGGAGCGTTCTTACATCTTGTTAACTGAAGTAAACATTAATATGACGCGGGAATGGGCTGATTCACACGCTCGCTGATTCTAAGCCATGTCAACACCTTCTCCATCTACGAGCATCTTTACTTTCAGTTCTGCAACTCCAAAAAAAACGGTTTTCTGATTTTCTTTCATTATTTTGACTGTGGCTGCTGGTTTCATCCAACTGCAGATGAGCTTTAATAAACCAAATGCATTCCTTTTACTTTTGAGTAAAGGTAACACTCTGAAGCATGTAGAAGGTAAAAGACCAGGCTTATCATTAAGACGGTCTTCCCCCACAAAGCTCTCCACAGCTACTGGTTTTCATAGGAAATGGGACTTGCACATGTATTAAACATGAAATGCCATGCCTGATGCATCACTGCTGCAACCAACCAAATGCCTTTCAGTAACATAGCATTTGTTTGTCAAATGCCGCCATGTTGGTCATGGAGAACCTAACTGGTGAATATGTGGTCATGAGAAAATTGCATGTGAAATGCATCCATGGAAGGAAAAGTGGCATTGTGAAGAGAATGTACTTTACCACCCCTAATTATGTAGTTTTATCTATCTAAACTTAACCAAGTGATAAAGCCGGTGAGCAGGTAAAAATGTACAAAGTTTTAATGTAGCGTGTTCTGTAACCTAAGCAAAAAGCGAAGTGGTGTCCTGGAAGTTGAAGCCTATTTTGTAAGAAGAAATTTTAGCTCCAACATGACTGTTCTCTAAGTTTAGTCAGTTTGTTAGTGATTAGCCCAACCAGGAGGTCGGAGAAAGAATGTGTTTTTGCTCAATCCATTATATTTTCCTAAACCTAACAAAGTATGTATAATACTACTCTAAAATTAAGGGCCCGTCTCACTATACCCCCTAGCCCTACTTTTTAGCCATATCCTTAAATTTTGTGTATTCCCGTGAGGGTAGTGGTGTCCCGGTTCCTCTTTGTATGTAGAGGTACAGTACAGGACATAACGAGGGGTGGGGGGTATGAATCTAACCCTTCAGAGTGAGGGATTTCAGATGCTGGCTTGCCGAGGAAGGTCCAGAGAAAATTTCCCAGAGAGCTTTACATCATCATTTGCATACTGAATCAAACAACAATGGCGACTCCCGGAGGACTTGGAGAAGAAAACTTACAAATGTACACATGTACAGATCACACATTACTTCGTAACGTTAGCCAGACTAGCCACGCTAGCTAGGCTAAAATACTGATGAAAAGCTTGCGAAGGCTTTTCGGCAGTTAACAAGAGACAACAGTTGTCAATGTCGACTTCTTCTCCATGTGGTTGTTTTGTTTATTAATCAACCGAAGCATGATTGTCTACTGTCACCCTATTTGTAAATCTGTAATTTTTTTTTGGGGGGGGGGGGGGATTTAAACTTAGTTTCGTGTTTAGATTTCAAGGTTATCTGAGTGGATTCCTATATTTTTATCTGATAGTTTATTGTTATATTTTATTCATATGCACCGTGGGTTTGAGAGGACTGTATTGTATGTCTAACATGTGGCACATTTGACAATACTGTAAAGTTGACTTTGACTTGGATGATGAATGATGGAAATAAAGAAAAACGACCACAACTGTTAACTCTATGTTGCTGCTGGGTGTGCTGTTATGGTGACACATGTGCAAACATCACTACGCAGTCACTCACGTGCCTGGAGCCCTACCCCTTGTGGCTTCAATTCAAGGGTGTAGTAGGAGTAGTGAGTAAGGGCTAGTGTAAGTAGGGAGAACATTGGGACTGGGCCTTAGTAGCTTTAGTGCCTACCCCCTAACCCAATGGTATCAAATAAACAGCAAGTGAACTAAAAGAAAACAGTGAATGACTGAAACTTATTAAGTGAAAACAGTTATATTTTGGTCTTGAACTGGACTTCAGTGTTTGAAAGTGACACAAATCACAGCTGTCAGCTTCCATGGTTCCTCCTTTCAAGTTCTTTGCAGTTTGTTAAAGTAAACACTGCATAATTGTCTTTGCTCTGTTTCCTGTTTCCAAGTAATAAATGTGTTAAAATCCCTATGAAATCATATTTTGGGGAAAAAACAATACAACCTTTGTGGTGTCTGAACTGACCAAAACGGAGCTAGAACATTGACAGCGGATGTCTGTAAACCTGGACCTGTGTCAGTGACATCTGGAAAGAAGCAGTATTTTCAGGGTTGTTAGTCTCAGAATGTTGAAACTATTTGTTTACAAACTAAAGCAAACTGCTTTAAATTTGAATCTTTGTGCTGTCACATAATTATCTGTAAACATTTACAGTAGAAACGTCTCAGTGTTGTATAGATGGACAGGTAAGGGCTACTTCACGGGGAGAAGAGGTATGGCAATGAAAGCACTTTTGCACATTTCCTAACTCCGACATTTTTAGTTATCCTTTAGGGTTGTTTTCCTTTGTCAGTATTTTCTTGTTTTTGTTTAACCAAAATGTGATTTTTCAAACAACATAACTGCTTTAGATTGCAGTACTTTAAAAGTACTTTAAAGTAACATCCCACAGTTTTCCCCAGTACAGCTGAGTACAGATCTTGGGGGAGAGAATTTTAAAATAGGTCAAACTCACACAAACATTGTTCACGCTTGAGTAAAGATGAGAAGCCGTCCTTCAGGATTGATGCAGTGCAGAAAGATTTGTGCAGATAATTCTGAGCTGACAAATCGGTTACTGTTTAATTCCAAAAATATTCATGTAAATTTCTGCAAATTTACTCTAAAATTGGCACCTACTCAACTCTTCTTTTTTAATTTTTTATGTCTTTCTCACCCCCCTTTTTTTGAGATTTGCAACTGGCCCATGTGCTGCTATACGTACTATAATTTAATAGCCACACACTGATAACTGTAGACAAGCAACTCCAAACAGCAGACGTTTCCTTTTCCCCATCAGCAATCGTACATTTGCCTTTCCTCGGTGTCCTCTGCTCTGTCTCAGCTCCTCGATCCCTCTCGTCTCACACCAGGCGACCTACTGCGACAGACAGAGAGGCAAAACAAGAAGTAGGAGGACAAAAGAAAATGTTTTCATTTGCTACGGTACTCTGACACACTCACACACAGCTACTGGATGAAAAGAAATTATACTGATTTAAACAAACCAATACACACAACTGAAACGTAGGTACTGTAGCATCTGATACGTGCAGTTTCTACAAGTCCTACCAAAATATTTCACCAGCATTCTTTAAAAAAGAAGCATTTACCAACTTCACATCAGGGAAGTGACACATGATGTATGAAGGGGGCACCCTCATGCTTCAGCCCATGTATGTACATGGGCTAAAGCATGTTTTTGCTGTCCAAAAGTTTTTGCCTCCAGCTGAGGCTGAGGCAGAGACGTTCCGCTCTGAATCGCTTCTGGTGTGACAGACGGAAAGTTGCTGCTGCTCCACAGCGCTTCCACGTTCATGTGACTGACTGTGCTCATCCTCAAACCAGCATCCAGGGGCGATTCTAGGATCGCTGAGCTCCCAGATGGCTTACCTGGCCAGGCCAGGTCTCATTGTTTTCTACATTTTACCAGTTTCATTCCCACATTTGTGAAGCACTTTTTGGGAAAGTTGGTGACAAACCATCAGATGTGATGATAAAATTTATTTAAATGCTGAGCCACAGCAATAAAAGGAATGGATTGGAATTATAAAAGAAAATTTCTGGGAAAAGACAAGTCATTTTCATACAGCAGCTCCTCTACTTCACATAATCTGTATGTCTGTTTCTGGAGTAAACCAGACCTTTATCGTGAGTACCACCTTGGACTTATATCTTAAAGGTGCCATGACATCAAATTTCACTTTTCTGGGGTTTTGGGTGTATAATATGATCTATTGTGCACTGATGAGGCCATGTGAATGTCAGAGTGAGAATCAAAGTTCCTGTTTATGGTCTGTCAGCTTTGTTTCTCTGCTCAGAAACAGTTGAATCAGACAGCAGGCTATCATTGTGTTTTTCGGTCATTTTTTTTGGTCGGTTCATCTCGTGTTCATCATTCTACGTAGTTCCATCATTCTACGTAGTTCTATCATTCTACGTAGTTCTATCATTCTACGTAATTTAATTGCTCCAATAAGAGCACACTATCAAGTAAGCAGCGCCCCCCTCTCTCTCTCCTAACGGTTTATGCACCGTCCGCTCCCCCCTCCCCCTCCCTGTCTGATTCAGCTGCGTGTATGGAGCTAGTAGTAACTTCTGTGCAGTCAGGTCTGGGTTTTCAAACAAATGGATTTAAAAGAAAACTTCTGCAGTAACACTGAGGGAGGGGGCCACAACCTTGTCATTACCTGTAAGTTTTTTTATTTTCTAAATGCTGTCTTGTCTGATAAACGTAGCTCACACTGTCTGAAGTGCCCATGTTGCTAGCAGTTAGCCTTTAGCAAAGTCCGACCGCAGCTTGACCTAGATTCTCCAAATAAGGTCGTAGCCAAATAAGGTGTAGCCAATCAAAATGAAGTCAACGTGGTCTCCGGGTAAAGCTCCATATCATCACCGGACCCAACTGTATTACTGAGGAAGTGAGGTCTGGCGTTTCAAAACAATACTCCGCTGTAAAAAATGACGTTTTTTTCTTTGGAGTATTTACATATAAAGTAATGCCAACAACATAAACTAGTTTTTACTGCTATGTCATCACTCCTTTAAGCATAAATTTACAACATATAAACCACAATAACAGACAATGGCTTTTTCAATGTATGCATTATAGAGAAAGTAAGTGAACAGTGAAGCGTTTGGATCAGGGATCAGCAACACCAGTCCTCGAGCCCTGGATTGGTGTTCTTGGACCCTCAGGGTCCAGGGAACTTGAGGGGGGATAGCTGGCCTTCCCAGACCAGCTTCTCAGGGAGGCCAGATTAGATAACAGCAGATGTTTTGGTTCAAGCTGGAACATTTCGTCTGCCTTGAGTCCTTCAGCTGGTCTCAGTGGCGAATCCGATCAGCCGAATTAGGGGGTCAATTTCCACCGAGCCGAACTCGCAGCTTCTCCACATTGGAATCCATCCCGCGGACAAGGTCTTGAACTACAGCCAGCCCGCCAATCTGGGCCAGAATTGCATCCAGGTTGTTCAATATCAGAGTCTGAGTGCTAACCGCACGACTTATCCCCACACAAATGTCAGGCAGCTTGCCAGTTGCTGCCGACAGCTCTTGAACTTTGCGATACACCAGGAAACCATTCACTCCAAACAGCAGAAACCCAGCTATCATGAATCCAAATAGATACAGATCCTCAACATCATTGAAGAACAGGACTGACAGACACATGATCTTCCATTTGCCCCAGGAATCAATCACATATCCAGCAGCCTGTGTCCAGTCAGGGCAAGAAGATTCCCCTCGCCCTGTTCTTTGGGTAGAAAAGATTGGATCAATTGCATTGAGGGACCAGCTGATCAGATCCATGGTTGATGGTTGATATTCGGAGAGTGATGTAGAGTGAGGCTAAGAGAGACGACATGAGAGAAGCAGGAGGGACAGAAGAAGAAGTGTCTGCCTAAACAGTGAATGTCTTCTTCTATGCTTGCATTATCGGCGATGAACGCAGTGGCTTCCATAGTGTTGTGAACTCGAATGAACGCGCAAATAGGAAGTGCAATGTTCTACCGTTTAGGCTGTAATAATATACTAAATTATGTTGTTTCAAGTAAATTATGGACGCTACCCACTCAGGACACTTGGAGTACATTAGACGAGCAGTATACAGTCTGTGTAAATGCACTATCACATGTGTTCCCATTATGGTGCAACCATGCACTCTCAACAAGCCTCTGAAGTCGTGTTTTGTGCTGCAGTCATGCCAAAACTGCCTGGGACAGTGTGCTGCTCACTCATCAATCAGACGAGTGGGTGAGGGGGTTGACGGGAGAGAAAGAGAGAAGAGGAAAGAAGGGAAGAGAGACGGGAGGCCAGGGAGGAAAGGAGATGGGTAAAGAGTTTAGATTGCTTACAGATGGCTGTCAAAGAGAAGCAGAGGTCCTCGTGTAGCTCACAGTGTGTGAAGGTGTACAGCATCTGTGAGTCAGTTCAGTTTGGTTTGCATCTAAAACTACATTTTGCTAGTTTTAGAGGTTTCTGTCTGTAAGGATTGCGTATGCAGAGTGTGTGTACACACAGGTGCTATTCCTGTCATGTTAGCAGTGGAATGAAAGTCCAGCTGATTTCGTTCTGGAAGCTTCTGTAAACTCAGATGAAGTATTTACTGCTGCATGTGCTGTACAGACTTAAATACAACACAATCCATCCGCTGCTGCATATATCAATGATTGCCTTCCAGATGACTGGATCCCTTGGTGGACTTGTACTTTATGAGCATAAAATAATGGCCACCTATTTTAGGACAAATATTGAAACCAGGTGGTAAAATTTTATAATTTAAGCTGTTGAAATATTTCTTGATGTTAAACAAGAAAACCAAAATTCCTGTGTAGGTAATAAAGGATACAGACCAAGGACCACGATCACAACAGGGCAAGCCTTGTAACAACTATCCTGAAAGACACTTTTATTGCTGGTCAAAATGTGGCAAAGTATGAGAGGAGGACTCAGGCAAAGTATTCAATCCTTGGACTCCCGGGTGAGAGTCATGCGCACTTACCAGTCAGTGATGTCCTTGTGGCTGAGTAGCCAGGGTGCATGATCAATCAAAGGCATAGTGACAGGACCCCACACTGTCACAAAAAGATTCCCCACTAAAATGTGTTTTTCAATAATTGGAAAACTTTCAATCAGCATTAAGGCTACTGTGAAATAAGTGCGAAAAAATGAGCATGTACACTTGAATGTTATGTTGTTTCCATTAATGCGGATCAGAGCTGGAGCATCAGTAGAAACCTGCACAGGATCCTGCACTCTGGGCTCAATCAGTGGGAATAGTTCATATTTTTCCTGACAGAAACTCACTTTAATGATCCTAATGTCTACTTCTGTCACCAACAACAACTGGAAGACAAAAAAAGGCAAGAGCAATTGATTTTTGTTATTGCATGCTACCATTGGAAAGTCAGATTTGATGCGGTTGTTACAGAGTTGCATTTTTTCAGCAGGGACGGCACCACCCCCAGGGGGGGCATGCCCCAACTTTGAGAACCACTGTTTTACAGTGCGTCTCAGCACACAGCACAGAGTGTTTATTTTTCACGCATCAGGAGTCAGACAGATCCTCTGGATGTGACCCAAGGGTCTCCTGGGAGAGCGGGTGTTGTATTTTCAGAGTTGTCCACCAGAGTTGTCTCAGTTCAGACCATAAACTGTTAAAAAAAGGACAACCTTCCGTTACATCACTCACTGGTTTCTGAAGAGCTGAAAGTGAAGCCAGTTGGGCGTTCACCATCCCCGCATCGTGTGTGTTGTCTCACAGAAAATACAAAAATGAGCAAATAGTGACTTCTGTGACAACTGATGCTCTTTTATCCCCCCCCCCCCCCCCCCCACGGTGCAACTTGGCACATCGCCTGCAAACCGGACAGATATCTGCCATCAACGCTGAAAAGCAGATTTCAAAACTTAACTTCTGCACATTGTGCAGAATTGTGCTGCTCATAGGATCGATGTGAGTAGCCCTGGTGTAGAAGGTTTAGTTTGGCTAATATTATTGAATTGTGAGACACTGAGCAATAATCTGATAACAACATGTCATATTCCTGAAGTCATACGACAGAAAGAAATAGGGAAATATTTGAATGTTATTATAAAATGCAGACCTGCAGGTTGAGAGCACATGCAAATAGATTTTTGAGAAGAATTTTATCCGTAGGAATATTTGTGACATCTTCTATTTGGCTTGGCAACATCAGTGCCAATAACTGCAGAATAAGCGGTGCAACAATATTTCCTGCTACTTCTGAGCTCAGATAAACATCTCTGTTGTTCAGAGCTGAGCAACAGTCGTGCTGATGAATTGGCCTTGCAATTACCCGGCTCCAGAGCAGCCAACGGTGCTCTTTCCCCTCTTCTCAGTCACTGAGACACTGTCTGTAACATTAACAACACAAAGCTCCCCAGCCTCTCGCTGGACACCTTGGCCCCACTTGTGATAAAGAGCTGAAAGCAGATCCTGTCTGGTGGTGACTCGCCCCAGCCCACCTGGGACCGACCAATAAAGACATTTGAATCAAGAGCTGGGAATCATGGTATACTTGTATATGGGTAAAGGGCTAGCCTAGGAGTGCAGAAACACAGGGTTCAGTGTCATCTGTGCAAAACAGTCAATGAAATAAGAATTTCTTCACCAAGATCTTGACTTGGATGTAAAGTTGTGATGTTAAGAAAGAAAAATTTACCTGTCATAATCCTCTCTGATGACCTTGGTTTCTTTCAGTCAGCAGTGTGTCAAACTGATGTAACAGTAATTAAAACATGAGTGGTATGGAGTAATTGCTGTTGGCTCTAAGAGGACAGGACGCTGGCCTCCCTAATGGTCCTGGAGCCCTGCTGCCAGGCCTGCTTAATAATGCCCTCCTTTCATGGATGATGGACACAGTTTGGATAAACAGGAGGGGAACACAGGAGAGCAGAAAAAAAGGGTTGGAGAAAGGGTGGAGAGTCTGACATTAAACAGGAGACAAGACACACAAAGCATGAAGCTGTGTGCCAGTCTGTTGCTGTCAGTGCAAGCCTTGTCTACAGAACAGCACTGGAACTGGAAGGTTGAACTAAACCTCCACAGGCCTTTACTGAAGAGATGGCAGCATTCTTTTCCAGCCCGATTACCAGTTTTTACAGACAACAGACTCATTTATCTATGTGATCACATACTCTTGCATTAAAACTACACCAGAGTGCAGAAGTAGAGTCCACCTTTACTGCTTTCATAAAAATCAAGCATATACGTAAGAAGCAGAAAGGTGCTGCTAATCACATGCAATTCATTATCAGCAACAGTAAGCTGATCTGGAGCATTCAGGTGTGTATTAGCATGATATCTAGGAGGAAAGACTTCAGCAATGAATCTTGGGCCCAATACCCACACTAAACCCTACAGTCCTGTATGAGGTGTGCGCACTATGGATTGGAGTGTGCAGGCTGCAAGTGTGGGAAAATGGCAGAATGGGACAGTGATGGTTCCTCCATCACCCTGCACCACAAAGTCGTTTTATATCATTGTTCCCAAACTCAACTTAATTTCTGTGCCCAATGAAGAGACGTCATTTTCAGACATAAACTGAATAAAGTTCATTCCATCAGTTCTTGGAAAATATATATTATAAAATCCACACGTTTTTTTTAATAAATAAATGAATTACTGAACTAATTTATGTAAGTTGGCTGTATAATTTAAACTGTACAGGGATAAATATATATTTTTTAAATTCTAAACTAGATGTTTAAAGGTAGAGTCCGAAGCCCCTCCAGCGTTTCTGTTTGCAAACAACAGTATTCAAACTTTGCGCCCCTCCCTCTCAGGCTAATGGCCGCCTCGTTCTAGCTAGCCTATTCAACTTCAAGCTTCTCCTTCAGAACTCAGCCAAACTATTATGAACCCTGGTTTTCCAAAGCGCATTATCTGAAGCTCTTACCTTTTCTTTGGTGCATCCACGGTGTTTCTTTCTTTTTTTTTCCTTCGAGAGTTCGAGTGACCATTCATGAGCTTATTTCCACACAGCGTCATGCTCTTAGCTCTGTCATTCGCTGCCGATATAAACAGAAATCTCCACCCAGAAACGTCCCGACCAGACCAGAACAATACAAAAGAGAGAATTACAGGCAGGGGGAGAGAGAGTTGCGTTCAAGCGCACCACCGCACGGGAGTAGATGCCCAAAGGCGGGTTTTGAGACGGATTTCACTTGCTCAAGTCTAACGTTTATTTTTTACGGGGGGAACTTCGGACTATACCTTTAATAAAGATTGAATTGGCTGTTGGAAGAAAACCAGACACAGCATATCAGCTCCACCACCTCAAAGCACGGTGGTAGAGGTATAATAATTATGGCTTGTTTTCCAGACAAGACCGGCACACATTATACGTACAGAGCTCTGCATAGCTCTGTAAGTATTTCTAGAGTCAAGTGTCAGGCCACGTGTCTGACACTTAAAGCTGAGCAAGCAGGGCAAAGTTCTCATCATACCAACCTGACTGAGAAAGAAAATAACCCAAATGTTGAAGTCCAGACTCCACTACAATATCATAATCAGAAAGAAAGTTTACTATCTATTTTATATGAGCACATATATTTCATTTCGGTCAAATTTCAAACTTTCCATCTTCTCTTCTGAATATGGTCACTTTTGGCTATAAATATAGTCCGGCATGGCAACGTCTAATTAGTCTTTACAGTTATGTGTTTTCTTTAATGTAAGGCCTGTAAAATGCAGTCTTTTAGAAAAGGAAATCAAAATGTATGAAGACTGTGATCCTTCTGTCCAAAGTCCTCTAAAACTACTTGACAGTAAAACTGAAATTTGAATTTTGTCTAATACACCGAATGAGGCAAAAGTTGCCAGAGGCCATATTAACTCCTATAGCCACTCTGTCAGAGGTCAGATGGTAGACAGGTCTCCAGAGTAGATCGTTGGATCTGTACTAAGATCTCCAGTTTCTTATGCAAATGAATGCATATGCTGTAACACACTCCTGCTTCTTTCAAGATGGCTTTCTATCTCTCCATTTCTTTCTAATAACTTCAGTCTCTCCACAGCCTTCACCAGCTGAACGTGTCTGAGGCTCTGAGGAGCCATAAAAGCTGTCAGTACATTTACCTCCTGCTCTGAAGCATGAAGGTGATAGACTCCGTGGCTTTAGCAGAAACAGCCAGCCAAGCCTCCTGCTCTGCTGCTCCAACACTGGCGCTGTTTATCCTGGCAGCCATGCACATGTCCGAAAACCCTGACACTACACTCACTCACAAGTGCAGCGCTGCAGGCCAGAGCCAGGGTAAACACATGACCTCAGCATGATGTGACGTTGAACTGACCCAGAGGCCAGAGTCTGCAGACCAGGGGGACCACTAAGCACTCAGCGAGGGGGATCCCAACAGAGGGATGGACAGACAAGCTGAGAGGACAGCAAGACCAAACGGGGACTCAAGCCAGATGAGAAAGAGGCAACCAACACAACTCAAATACTTCTGTAATATTTGTTGGTGTACAGGGATGGCTGGTATAAGTGGGGTAGTAGGGCTCAGCCATTCGCAGCTTTTTCAATAAAGATGAAGAAAATAAAGAATAACGGATAAAAACTTTGAGCAGATTTATGTTGTAATTTCCAACCAGCCCAGCAGCTGCAGAATCTTTGCATTGACACACGATTGACAGGTGGTGTAGCAACGCCCCCTTCATCTGCAGCTCATGTGGGCTAGTCTCTGCAGCTCAATGCCCAAATAAATATGACAACGATGAACTTACCGTAGGACGGCAGCTGGAGGCCACAGGACCGACCGGGTCCAGCTGGGTGGTGGCGTAACCACCACCCAGGAATCATCCAGACGCTGGCTCGGTAGAACATCCGTCTTCATGGACACTAAACTGCTGCATTTGTGTCGGTTATAAACACACAACCGACTGCGTCACTATGCATGTCTACAGTGCTCCTGTTCACCACCATAGACTCAATTAAGTAGGGAAATATGTAGCTATCTGTAACATTTCATCATTTAATCCTCCCAGCTCCATGTGATAGAAGGTGAGGAAGTGATAAGACACCTTCTTTTATAAGAAATAAATGAGAATGTTTCCATTTTAGAGACATCACTATTCAATAGGGGTGTGACGATACACTCAACTCACAAGACGATACACGATATTGGGTCCATGAGAACGAGACAAGACAATATTTTCACATCACTATAGAGAAAACTAAAATGACAAAATACTGACGTCTTTATATAACAGTCACAAAACAATGCGGGTACACTTAGAAAAGTTTGATACTTTCCATCCAAGCATGACTAAAGCATGAGCTTTCACAGTTGAACTGCTTTCCACAAACGGAATTAAATGTTTTTTAAGTGCAAACACTGTGTGCACTCTTCATTTATATCTGACAGTAAGCCACGGTGAGATCAGCCAGCAGATCTCTGAGTGTTTAATCTTTAGTCTGGTTCATAGAGCGAGAGGTGCATGCTTCCTACTCTGCAGCTGGGAGCAAAGACACTGGCTGCTGCATGAGGACATCCGCTGTTAAAGAAGAGGAAACAATACGTACTTTCACGTCACTCTCCAAAAGTCTCCATTACCACTCTCAATACCAACACCAGGTCGCTAGACTTGTTGCTAATTGAATTTTGAAACAAACAAATGAGCCCAAAAAGTTGCTAGAGGGATCTGACAACTCACTAAATATTGTAGCTAAAGCTAGGTTCACACTACAGGATTCCTGAGACCTTCATAGATGTAGAGACCACACACTTGATGATTACAAAAGACAAATCACACAAGGTTTGCATCTTCTGATCATATAGTGTGGGGTGCACACGACGGAGAACCCCCCACACTAACGGATTCGTCAGCAGAGAATCAGCTCAACATCCCAAATCTCGCGATATCAAACGAGACTTTGTGACGACACTTCGCGGCGAGACTTCATGACGAGACTTTAGCATAAACAAACGTAATGGACTTTTCAGCCTCTTACTTTGTGGAAAAAACACGCATACTTTGTGGAAAAAGTCATAGAGAATAATAAGAATGTGGCTGTATGAACGCTAGTTGGAGGTGAATAAAAATGGCCACAAACATTAGATAGCTTGGAGAGCTCTTTGTTTGTGTTTACTTCCTTTTCCGTCAGTCAGCTGTTAGTCGGAAAAGGACTAACTCTTGAAGGCCTTAGCTCTTGTGTTTTGATTAGCTGTTGTTCCGGGAGCCTCCACGTGATTTCCCAATGAGAGCAGCGTTTTTGATTTTGCATAGCTGTGAACACTGTGCATGTTCGGGTCCTCTACGCTAGTCACAAATATTAAACATGTTCATGATCTACGATCTCTCCTTCCGAGGCCTTCCGAGTGGATCGGATCGAACAAAATAACTTGTAACTCACATCACACCATGAGAAGATCAGAAGCGATGTTTCTTGCAAACATCTGACAATCGGACCTTTGCTGGCTTTGATCGTATGGGGAAGATGGGGACATAAATCGGGCTGATTATCCTGTAGTGTGTACCTGCCTTAAGTTAGAAACAGACTGCTGCTGCTCTTCTTTTGTCAGTTCCTAGCAGACTTGATGTTGCAAAGGTGCATTACTGCCCCGTACAGGTGACCTGCGAGACAACTTTTCACTTAAATGGGAAATCTAATTTAATCCCACGAGATCTTCTGGCATGAGATCTCATCACATCCCGACTATTCAGTGTAAATGAATGCAGATATTACTCAATTGGAAGCGCTCGGCAGAAACTGATGGACTGCAGAAGTAAGAAGGAAAGCTTGTCTACAGATGGAGGAAGACTTGTCATATAAGCAGAAAGTTTTTTGAGGACAAATTAGGAAGAACTGTTTGTCAAAACACTGACGGACCAATGAGGTTTGAAATGCTGAAGCTACAAGTACTCACAACTCCAGACTAACACATTTCATGTTAAAGAACAGAAAAAGTTGAGGCACTCTAGACTTGATGGTGCGTGTTTTAATTTAATCAATGCACCTACGGGTTTCTGCCTTGCAGTCTTCATCAGGGTGTTTACCCTGTTGAAGCCTGATGAAGCAAGTCTGGAGTGCCTCAACTTTTTCTGTTCTTTATCAAGTTTTCGGCCTCATAAGTTTGAAGAGCACCTGGGACTTTGCTGTTCACTAGCCATTGCTCACGGCTTTGATCCAGTGAGCTCACCACCTTTATCTTAAATAACACATTTCATGTGTTTTATGTATGGGTTTCTGTCTGTGTGCTAATAGATTCCATAATAAGCAAACTACAAGGCTCAAGGCCAGAAGGATGTTTGTGGTAGCATATTAGTTTGTCTTACTGAACAAATTTGTCCCTTGCCTTGACACTTGGTTGTCAGTTGTTGCTGAGCCACCTGCAAAAGTGGAACAAACAAACAAAAAATTAACAGATGTGGTTTCAACTTCTTAGTATCTGTCAGAATATTAATTTGTTAATCTGTGCAAAAAAAAATCATAATTGTTAACATTGATACTAATTACTAACTTCTCTTTACAGTTGTTTGTTTGTGCTACACCTGGTCAAAGCCCATGTTAGAGACTCTCACAGCTATTAACTCACTGAAAAAAGGGGGAGCCGATGAGCCGGGCTGCTCAGAATGACAGTAACGACCACATGATGCGCCGTGGCGCTAACGGCTCGGCCCACTTTCATTTATAAGGGCTGCTGGCACACGTTGCCATTGATCATGTCTTTGATCGATCGTGACTCTCCTTTACTGAACCTCTATGACACATATTTCGCTCTAATGTGAGTTGTCGATCACTTTCCCTCTGTTAAAAGCCTGGGAGTAATCATAGATTATTCTTTGAAGCTCGATAAACAAGTCAGCTCAGTGGTCAAGAGTATCTTCTTTCACGTACGAGTACTCGGGAAGGTCAAACCATATCTGCCCAAAAATGACTTTGAGAAGGTGGTTCATTTGCTAATTATGTCTTGTCTTGACTATTGTAATTCACTTTATTATGGGATCAGCAGGTCATCTCTCCACCATCTCCAGCTTGCTCAGAATGCAGCTGCCCGTTTGTTGACTGGAAAGAGGCTTTCCGACCATATCACTCCCGTCCTCGCTGAGCTGCACTGGCTTCCCGTCAGCTTTAGGGTCCACTTAAAAGTTTTGTTGCTGGCTTATAAAGCTCTAAATGGGTTAGCTCCTCCACATATGGCTGAGCTTTTAATCAAGGATGCTCCCACTAGATCTCTGAGGTCTTCCTCTCAGTTGCTTTTGGAGGTTCCTCGAACCAGATGTGTCTCTCGAGGCGATAGAGCCTTCTCAGCGATGGCCCCGAAATTTATTTATTCATTGTGATCATTCTGTGTATTCTTTGAATTTTACCTTAAGAGACCCAAGTACACCAGTGTGTTCTTGTGTGTATTTGTGAATTTTTTACACATATGACCAAACAATAGGTGTGAATGTGTAAGTATGCTTACATGTTAATAAGCACTGATGCTTACATCAGTGTTTGTGTGTTTCATTTATCTATTTGGGTGTTTCTTTTATATCTCTGTGAAGCACTTTGTGCGACCACGGTCGTTGTAAGTGTGCTATACAAGTAAACCTGAGCTTGAACTTTGTTGCCATGTTGTCTGTCTCTCACTAAACATTAAACCCTCAACTTCCTGCTGCACCGCAACGTAGCGTCTTTGTTACTGCCATCTACCGGAGCGGGTGATAATCACACCAGATAATACAATTAAAGCGTGATTTCCAACAACAGAATGTCCTGCAGCATCTTTTGACATCTTTGGCAGTGAAGGTTGGGATTTGAAAAGATGCTTTAAGGAGCCCCTAGCCCAGCAAGTTGATGACTTCTGTAAAGACTGAGGTCCTGCTTTACTAAGATCTCAAGCAAAGAGCGCTAATTTGTTTGCAGGACAAATAGATAGTGTGTGCTGTGTCGTTACCGAGTGATCCACTAAGATTGCTCACGTAATCAATAACAGGAGCAAACAGCAGTATTTAAATGAGGATTTAGCTGCACTATTGGCTTCTCATGGAAAGTTAAAGTGGGAATGCAACGGTCAACCAACCCAACTTTATTTAGTAGACTGGGTCCTGGTCTTATCAATAATTATATACCAAACGTGAAAAATAGAAGCATATAAAAGAAAAACGTAGTGAAGTTTTATGTTTTTAGGACAAGGGCAGCACCATGTTGCAGTTCTCTAAGCTCTGACATCACCGGGTTGGTTTGCACTCTGGCTCCACATTAGATCAACAGGAATCACCAGCTACGCTGCACTATAATTAACAAGCTGGAACACAGTTTAGAAGATTAATATGATGGAAAGCGAAGCTGGAAGGCCGGTCCAGCATCCAGATCCTGTTGCCAATGCTTTCCTGCCATTACACCATGTGACTGAGGAGGGAAGACGTGAAGCCAGTGCTGGTGTTGGGTGGAGCAGCTCGGAAGCACCTGTAGGAGTGGCTGCTGTTCAGTGATGCTGGAAACTGTCTGCTGTCAGTTGGTCCACATGGACCAGGTCACGTCAGGAGGTCCACATGGACCGGTTCATGCATGGAGCATTTTGTATAACAGTTTGGATTACACGTATGGATCATTGTACCGGGAGGTGGAGGCAGTGCTTGCGGTCCTTGAAGGAGATCCGAGTGGAGACACAGGGGCAATGGGTAACCAGCAGGTAGGCTAACTAAACTAACGGTACGCTAACTAATCTAACGATAGTAACCGGTGGTTTAATGTAAAATAAAATAAATGCTATAGCAAGACAGGGATACGATGGGAAAGATGCAAAGCATCCAGGGTGTAGGATGAAGAGGGAGAGTGTGGTGTTTGGTAGAACCGGACCCGCCATGGAAAACTGGGAGTCCCGGTTAAAAAGTTTTTATGACGGTCATTTCAGAGAAACCTGCTGCAGAGCTGTTGTGTTCATCATCAGGCTGTGGGTGCGTCCCAATACACCCACTAGCCCTACTTTTGAGCCCTACCCCTAAATTTTGCACGTTCCGGCAAAGGTAGTGCTGTCCCAATCCCTCTTTCGGTGGAAAAAATTTTCCACCGAAAGCAAGTTTCTCTTTTAAAACAACTTTACCCTAAAATATTTATATTAAAACAAAATTAGATTTAAGCCTTTTTAACCCTTTATTTGCATTGTTCTTTCAAAACGCCATCAGTTTTTATTGAAGAAAAACTTATAAAACTAAATACTTTCCATGAAATACATTTGAAGTGAAATTTGCCAGTTGTTACTGTAAGGCCTTGGGATAGGTCAATGATTGACAGCAGCAGTGATTTTCATGCATTTCTGTTTTTTTCGCAGTCTCATTTTTAAAAAAAAACTTACTAATTTGTCCCTAAAGCCACACTACGCTGTATTTGCAAAAACTAATATAATATAATCATATATCAAAATTTTTTTTATACTTTAAAAGACTTATTCATTCCAGATAACTTTAGCCTAAAATATACACATAGATTTGGGTGTATTTGTAACCCTTTGATTGCCATAATGGTGACAAAACCCATGCATTTGTTTATGGGCAAACTTAAAACACTATATAATTTCCATAAAATCCATTCGAAGTTTTATTTGCTCATTGTTATTATAAGGCCTTTAGATTGTTCATTGATTTATGGCATTATTGATTTTCATGCATTTCTATTTTTTTTACAGTCTCAGTTTTTTATAAAAACTTACTAATTTGTCCCTAAAGCCACACTATGCTATATTTGCAAAATCTGCTATTAAATGATCATATATCAATTTCTTTTTTTAACTTTAAAGACTCATTCATTCCAAACAACTTTAGCCTAAATGTACACATAGATTTTGGTGTATTTTTAACCCTTTGATTGCCATAATGGTGCCAAAACCCAAGCATTTGTTTGTAGGTAAACTTAAAACACTATAATTTCCATAAAATCCACTTGTAGTATTATTTGCTAATTGTTATCATAAGGCCATCAGATGGTTCATTGATTGATGGCAGTATTTATTTTCATGCATTTCTATTTTTTTTTTACAGTCTCAGTTTTTTATAAAAACTTACTAATTTGTCCCTAAAGCCACACTATGCTATATTTGCAAAAACTGCTATAAAATGATTATATATCAATTTTTTTTCGACTTTAAAAGACTCATTCATTCCAAACAACTTTAGCCTAAATGTACACATAGATTTTGGTGTATTTTTAACCCTTTGATTGCCATTATGGTGACAAAACTCAACCATTTGTTTATGGACAAACTTGAAAACACTTTATAATTTCCATAAAATACATTTGAAGTATTATTTGCTCTTGTTCTTATAAGTCCTTCAGATGGCTCACTGATTTACAGCAGCATTGATTTTCATGTTTTTAGTTTTTCTGCAATATCAGTTTATCTATGAAAACTAACACATTTTCCCCTAAGGCCACACTGTCCCTAATTTGCAAAACCTGCCCTAAAACTGATATATGTCAATATTTTTCCACTTCAAATGACTTGTTCTTTCCAAATAACATCAGCCTGTAATATCTTATCTTGAATAATTAGAATTTTTGAGTTTTAACATTTTAGTTGCCACAATAGTTACAACACTCAAAAACTACACTATTTAGTTATTTAGGGGAAAGAACAAAAACAAATCTAAATTATTTCCATAAAATGCATTTTAAAAGGTACTTGGTAATTCATATTATCAGGCCCTCAGCTGAGTCAGCAGCTGGCAGCAACATTGATTTTCATGCAGTTTTTTTTTTTCACACTCAGTCTCAATTTTTTTTTTCTTTTTTAAACTCACATATTTGATTCAAAGCTCAAAATCTGAAATCTGTGCAAAATGGCTCTAATATGTAATCTAAATGCTGATTAAGCCTTGTTCTTAGAGTAAAAATCAGAAACTGGATTATTTTGAATCAGAAAAATACTTTTATTTCAGCAAAAATTGAATAATAAACGCTGAATGATGAACGCTGAATGATGAACATTGAATGATGGACATTGAATGATGGACATCAAACTAGAAAACCACAACATTTATATTTTTTATAGGGGTGGGAGTACTGTATATAGGTGGGAGAGTGTGTGTGTGCGCGCATGCATGTGTGTGTGTGCGCATGTGCATACATGTGTGTCTGTGTGTCCAGATTAGATTGCACAGAGGTTGCAGAAGGAAAAACTGTGGTCACTGCATTCAAACTTTCCAAATCTGGAGCAAATGCTGCCAAATTTTATTTTTCTCTTTTGAAAAATAAAAGAAGATCGGAAAAAAATATTTTAAACAGAATAAGAATGAATACATGTGTTCCTTACCAAGGAACACATGGATATAAGTGCTCCTCCTAGTGTTTAGGAGTAGCACTTATATCCAAGCCGATGGATATAAGTGCTAAGATATAAGAACTCAGACATCAGTGTCTGAGTTCTTGTGAATGTGAAGGCAGAATACACAACTGCTTTCACTGTGGAGCAAATAAGGCTAAGGATAAGGTCTTGTTGCGCCGAAGTGTGCCAATCAGGCCCAGTTTCCTTCTCAGCAGCTCTTCTGAATATGCAAACAAAGTGAAAGAATTGCCACAAGTGATGGTGCGACCATAAAGCCTTTTTAAGCTGGACTCAAACTGGTCTGTTTCCATCTCCAAGTTGTCTTCTGCTTCAGTACCCGATTCAGAGAATGAGGAGCTGTCCTCGTCTTGAGAGAGCATAATGATTACGCGAGTCTCCTGTGTGCTGTAGTATATTTCCTAGGGCTGGACGATAATTCACTATCAATACATATCGATCAATAGAGGTTTTTTCAATATGTAAAAAAAGAGGGTCAATTAAAGTTCAATATAGAAACACAGTTTTCCACTGTAGCCTATCAGGTAGCATGATAGTCACTCCTTCCGACAAACCAATCACAAACACAGACCAGGCAAAAGCTGAATTGGAATTCAGTGTTATGCCCCTTTCAGACTTGCACTGGAAAGCGGTAATATTGCGGACTCTGTCCTTTATAGCGCTGTATTCAGACATGCGTACCGGTCTTTTACCTCAGAGATGTAGCAGACATGTACCGGCTGGTCTACATGTCACAAGAGTTGAACTGTTGCGGCACGTCGTTTTGGCTGAAAGCACAAGAAAATATTCTGGACAGAGTTGAAGGGAGAGCGGGGCTGTGCTGACTTTTCTGCAACGTTTCATGATGTCTGAAAGCGCCGGAACACGATAAGTCCGCAATGAAGCGGCATGTTTGAAAAGATGAGTCTGTTTAAAGAGCAGATGAACTTTACCGCTCATGTTCCGCAATGCAGGTCTGAAAACGGCTTTAGTGTGATCTTTATTATAAGTAGGTCATTCAGCAAAAGCTTAAATGTTCAGGGCTGCACCTAAAATAGCTTTTAATTTGATAATGGCTTTTTTTTTTGGGATAAATATCGATATCGATCGATACAGATTTTTTTTTATCGATAATCTTTTTTTCTATATCGTCCAGCCCTAATATTTCCAACTTCAAAATGACTCATCCTGCACTACTGCTCGTAATTCTGACCTATCAATTGCATAAACTACCTGAGCAAAACCAAAACAAAGTCCAATTTTGCTAAAACCATAACAAAATCTAAAGTTGCTTTGTTGCTGGCTAAACACCTGAAAAAGTATACGAGCAAGAACCAAAGCAAGCCTCTCTGCCTGATGAGAGATCTTTCAATTGCTAAAGAAATACTTCTCAGAATCTGAATTATTAAAATGTTTATGAAACAATGTGGCCTTCTAAGCAAAGAACGACTTATGAACTTGCTACTCCTAGTGGAGTAGCAAGTACATGTACACACATGATGTGTACTGTACATGTGTTAACATGTACACATCATATGTGTACATGTTAACACGTGTGCATGTGAACATGCATGTGCACACACATTTGTTTTTATGCACACGCACGATGATTCAACACCATTGGTGACATAATTATCATTTCAGTTGTATGGCACCCTTGCAGAAAACAGTTTAAAAAAGTGATATTTTGCTGAAGGTGTAAAACATGAAAAAAGTTACATCATCCGGTGGAGGACTACAAAAGTCACAAGTTGAAGGCTTGTCCTTTCAGGGATGGAGACAGTGAGTTACTGAAACACAACTGAAAACACAGACTAAGAAGTGCAAGGACTACAGCAAGAAGTTGGAGAGCAGCTCCAGCAGAACAACGTGAGGGATGTGTGGTCAGGAATGAAGATGATCACTGGCTTCAAGTTAAAGGGGGACCAGACTGATGGAGGTCTGGACAGAGCTAACGAACTGAACATGTTCTTCAATAGGTTCATCCCCCCCCCCCCCCCCCCCCGGCAACAACCCAACACACCACACACCCTCCATGAGCCCACAGCTTTCCTGTCCCACCTCCACTCTGTCACCCTGCACCTCAGTCATGGACCTGAACACAGCCTCATCTCCCTCCACATCAGGACATCCTGAGACCTCCTCTGTGTCCACATCAGGACATCCTGAGACCTCCTCTGTGTCCACATCAGGACATCCTGAGACCTCTTTTGCCTCCACCTCCAGCCTGACTGTCTCCTGTGATCAGGTCAAGAAACAACTAGAGAAACTGAACTGGAACAAGGCTGCAGGTCCAGATGGTGTCAGTCCCAGAGTTCTCAGACCTGCTCAGAACAACTATGTCTGGTTCTCCAGCACCTTTTCAACATCAGCCTAAGACAGAACAGAGTTCCTGTGCTGTGGAAAACATCCTGTTTTGTTCCTGTCCCTAAAAAACCACAACCAGCTGAACCAAATGACTACAGACCAGTTGCCCTGACATCTCACATCATGAAAGTCCTGGAGAGACTCTTACTGGCTCACCTCAACAAGCAAGTCAACACCTTTCAGGACCCATTACAGTTCGCATATCGTAATGGGCTTGGGGTTGAAGACGCCATCATCTTCCTGCTTCAGAGAGCCCACTCTCATGTGGACCAGTCAGGCAGCACTTTGAGGGTCATGTTCTTTGATTTTTCAAGTGCCTTTATTATTATTCAGCCTGCTTTGCTATGTCAGAAGCTCCATAACTTCCAGGTGGATCCTCCACAACCACCTGGATTTACGACTACCTCACAAACAGACCACAGTTTGTGAGACTGAAAGGTTGTGTCTGAGATGGTGATCAGCAGCACTGGAGCACCACAAGGGACTGTACTCTCACCATTCCTCTTTACACTGTACACCTCAGACTTCCAGTATAACTCTGAGTCCTGTCATCTGCAGAAATACTCTGATGACTCTGCAGTTGTGGGGTGTATCAGTGATGGACAAGAAGCCGAGTACAGGGAACTGGTCAATCAGTTTGTGAAATGGTGCGTCAGAATCAGAGACTTGAAGAACCAAACAAGCTGATCAAGAAAGCTGGTTCTGTGCTGGGGATAACTCTGGGGCCGCTGGAGCTGATCGTTCAAAAGAATGCTGCACAAGCTGATGAAGATGATGGAGGACACTTCCCATCCTCTCCACAACACGGTGAAGAATCAACAGAGTGTGTTCAGTGGGAGGCTGCGTCAGGTTCGCTCTAGGATGGAGAGATACAGAAATTCATTCCTGCCAGCAACCATCACCCTAAAGAACAAGACTGACTGACTTTTTGTTTATTAAAAAAAAAAGAAGAAAAAAAAGTGAGCTTTTACAATACTGAATTTCCCTTCTGTTCAGTATTTTTCATTTAATTTTCATTTTCAAAATGAAAACTTCCTCTAAATGAATGGATTATCTTATGTTAAGATTAATGCTGGATCAAAAAATGTGTTTTCAATGGTTTTCAATGGCACGACAGAGTGGCCTTAGGATCAAATTAGCAAGTTTTTGCATAGCTCAGCCATTTTAAGCTAATTCAAGAAACTGACAGGACAGCTTTAATATTCATCAAAAATTATTACCCTTTGGGTATGTTCAGCTATATTCAGCCAACACAGCCAAAATAGCATGGAATAAAAACAAGTGAAACCGACGAAATGGCTCCAGGGACTACAGAGGGTAAGCCTCTACAGTTCCATACTGCATCATGGTATATTAACATTATTACACATATGTGTTAATATTACTGCTGCATATGGCATTTTACAGATAAAATGTTTAAAGTTTAGCCATTTTAACTACTTTAATCATCATTTCATTTCATTTATACTGAGCAACACAAACTGGGTAAAGATGTAAAATTAACTTGAATGACATTTACAAACATCAGCCCACGCAAGCAACCTAGCTCTTCCTTTATCTTACTAACCATTCATGTATGTGGAACGGTGCACATGCACATGCTTCACATGCAGCTCCACTCACTTCTTGGACGCTGCTAACGTTAGCATGAACTTGCGCTGCAGTGGTGATGCTAGCTGCCTTGTAGCTAAACATTTTGTGGAATTTAGTAGCCTCATCTGTCAGTTCCCACCCAGCCTGTGTCCAGCATGGCCTCCTGAGCAGATCACGGCCGTTTAAATCATTTGTTTTCTCGTGGATCACCGCACTCACGGACGCTCCGCATCTCACACGTTACGCTGGTGAGAGTTGACGCTGCTGGAACTGAGCGAGACCCGGTTGGCCACCGGCCACCCTGGAGTACTGGGTGCTCTGTGATTCTTCAGAACACACAGATGGCCAGTCCTCCTGGACTCCACACGTAATAAGCTTGTCAGATGCTTGAGAAGTTTACCTGCCTGTGGGCTCTGCCTCTCTCCCCGTCGCCGCTGCATTCATGTAGCGCAGATTTCTGACAGCTTATCCTTCTGTTGAGTCAGCAATGCAGCTTCAGTTAACAAATTTTGATGTCCATGTAAAATGATTTATTTCCCGGGATTGTGTGGCACGAACAATATAGCCGTCACGACTGAGTCAATGAACGGGGAAACGGATGCTGCAGGGTTGGAGGTGTGATTGAATGATGTCATCAGGCTGAAAATGTGTGATCATGTGTTATCACGGTATGACATTTTCTACCGGTGTCAAAAAAACTACCGGTATTATCACAAACGATACGATATGGCCCACCCTTAGTAGAGCCCTTCCGTGCCTCGTTCTAAAGAGCCCAAATAAAACATTCAGTGATAAATAAAACCATCCAAACCATCTTCTTTTATCAGACTTGTCTAAAATAAGAAGGGGAAATATTTTGAACGGAGTGTTTCACATGCAACATATCAGAAACTACACAGGCTGCCCAACATTACAGAAGGTATAGGGAGAATCAACTGTGAGCATATGTGGTTGTTTAGAATGGTGGGTAGATCAACTGGCTGCTGAGCAGAAGGTTGTGGGATTGATCCCAGGTGTAACTGACATGCGAGTCATCAATGTTGTTGTTTTTTTCATTCACGCGATATGATATGACAAATTGTACAGTAACTTATTTTAATTGTGTTTTAGTTAGTTATGTGTTAGTTATATACACACATGCTGTTGAGTTCACACTGAGGTGAAATAGGTTAGTGGCAGAGACAGTCAGAACATGGCTGCAAGATTTACCTGATTAACGAAACCAACCCAGTGACGTCAGAACTTAGAGAACTGCAAGATGGCGGCCAATTTAACTCTGGCATTGGGGGGCGAGGGGGTGGAGGTGGTTGGGGTGGTGTGAGGGTATATCGGAAAAATTTGGGGAGATTAGGTGTTAGACAGTTAACAAAAGACAACAGTTGACAATAGCAACATCTTCTCCGTGTGGTTGTTTTGTTTATAAATCAACCGAAGCATGATGAATGATGAAAAAATGAAAAATGACCACAGCTGTTAACTCTGTTGCTGGGTGTGTTGTTATGGTGAGACGTATGTGCAAACATCACTACACAGTCGCTTACGTGCCTGAATGTAAATGCAGCAAGTGGTGTTCAAATTCCTAGGGAAGATTACAAAGCCCTGCCCCTGTGGCTTCATTTCGAGGGTGTAGTGATAGTGGGCGAGGGTTAGGGGTAGTGAGTAAGGGCTAGTGGTTGAAAGTAGGGGGAACAATGGGATTGGGCCCAAGTCTCCTGATCATTTTCCTAATGTTTTCTAGAAAATTCTCACTTTAGTTTCTATCTTCAGAGCTGCCAGAAGCAGGACCGGTCTCTGGTTCAGCTGAAGGTTGTGAACTGTTCTGTCTTTGGAAAACTTGCTTTTAGAACAGGAGGATACAGTAGTGGTCCCCCTTTTGTCTTTTCTTCTCCTTCGGGTCACCAGTCTCCGTCATTCACCTCTTATCTTTCTAATTGTGGACCAGACCAGAGGACTCTCATTCAGGACCGCAGCACTAACCAACCCGGTGACGTCAGAACTTAGAGAACTGCAAGATGGCGGTGACCTTGTCCTAAGAACATAAAACTTTGCAACGTTTTTCTTTTAGATACTTATATTTTTCATGTTTGGTATATAATTATTGATAAGACAGGACTCAGTCTAGTAAATAAAGTTAGGTTGGTTGACCATCGCATTTCCACTTTAAGGATGGTCTGACATTACGCACAGCGTGCACGCTCCGTAACAGTGCCAGCAGCTGCAGAGCAGCAGTCAGGTCTGGAGAGGAGGAGCACTGAACTGATCTAAAAATGTGACTTTGGCAAAAAATAAATAAAAAGACATCATTTACAGTATGTCATCATTAACACTTAAACTACCGACTGCTGAAAAAGTTTGGTCCCCCCCTAGGGTTCCTACCAACTGCCAAGGTTTTTTGGCATCTGGTATTTTCCAGGGGTTTTTCACGCCTCTTCAACTCGGCCTCTGTTATGTTTTACAAATCAGGTAACTGATGTCACTGCCACTTCACTATTTCAGCTGGTCATTGTATACAAAAAAAGTATTTGTATTTGCTGGGGGGGGGGGGGGGGGCCTAGTATTTGTATGTCAAATCGAGTAAATTTAGAAAAACGAAAAACATAGAAGACAACATGCACAAGGACTGCCATGCCTGGGGAATGAAAAGCAATGAAACGAAAAATTAAATGAAATGAAAAATACTTTATTCATCCCAGAAGGGAAATTCAGTATTGTAAAAGCTCACTTTTTTTTTTTTTTTCAAATGAACAAAAAAAGTCAGTTAGTCTTGTTCTTTAGGGTGATGGCTGCTGGCAGGAATGAATTTCTGTATCTCTCCGTCCTACAGTGAACCTGACGCAGCCTCCCACTGAACACACTCTGTTGATTCTTCACCGTGTTGTGGAGAGGATGGGAAGTGTCCTCCATCATCTTCATCAGCTTGTGCAGCATTCTTTTCTGAACGATCAGCTCCAGCGGCTCCAGAGTTCTCCCCAGCACAGAACCAGCTTTCTTGATCAGCTTGTTTAGTTTCTTCAAGTCTCTGATTCTGATGCTGCTGCCCCAGCAGATGCTGCAAAGCTGATTGCACTTTCCACAACAGACTTGTAGAAGATCTGCAACATCTTGGTGCAGACGTTGAATGATCTCAGCTTCCTTAAAAATAAGAGTCTGCTCTGACCTTTCTTGTAGATGTAGTCAGTGGCTGCATTTCCAGTCAAGTCTGTTGTCCAGCTGAACTCTAGGTATTTGTAGTTTTCCACCCACCTCCTCTTCCAGGATGTAGACAGGACTATGCTGCTTATTCTTGCTCCTCCTGAAGTCAACAATCATCTCTTTAGTCTTGTTGGTATTTAAGATGAGCTGATTGTTACCATTTCACAAACTGACTGACCAGTTCCCTGTACTCGGCTTCTTGTCCATCACTGATACACCCCACAACAGCAGAGTCATCAGAGTATTTCTGCAGATGACAGGACTCAGAGTTGTACTGGAAGTCTGAGGTGTACAGTGTGAAGAGGAATGGTGAGAGTACAGTCCCTTGTGGTGCTCCAGTGCTGCTGATCACCATCTCAGACACACAACCTTTCAGTCTCACAAACTGTGGTCTGTTTGTTAGGTAGTCATAAATCCAGGTGGTTGTGGAGGGATCCACCTGGAAGTTATGGAGCTTCTGACATAGCAAAGCAGGCTGAATAGTATTAAAGGCACTTGAAAAAATCAAAGAACATGACCCTCAAAGTGCTGCCTGACTGGTCCAGATGAGAGTGGGCTCTCTGAAGCAGGAAGATGATGGCGTCTTCAACCCCAAGCCCATTACGATATGCAAACTGTAATGGGTCCTGAAAGGTGTTGACTTGCTTGTTGAGGTGAGCCAGTAAGAGTCTCTCCAGGACTTTCATGATGTGAGATGTCAGAGCAACTGGTCTGTAGTCATTTGGTTCAGCTGGTTGTGGTTTTTTAGGGACAGGAACAAGACAGGATGTTTTCCACAGCACGGGA
The DNA here is from genome assembly GCA_023101725.1 of Atherinomorus stipes. NCBI lineage: Eukaryota > Metazoa > Chordata > Actinopteri > Atheriniformes > Atherinidae > Atherinomorus > Atherinomorus stipes. The sequence continues at coordinate 194,635 of JALJCO010004112.1, forward strand.
ACTCTGTTCTGTCTCAGGCTGGTGTTAAAAAGGTGCTGGAGAACCGGGCATAGTTGTTCTGAGCAGGTCTTGAGAACTCTGGGACTGACACCATCTGGACCTGCAGCCTTGTTCCAGTTCAGTTTCTCTAGTTGTTTCTTGACCTGGTCACAGGAGACAGTCAGGCTGGAGGTGGAGGCAAAAGAGGTCTCAGGATGTCCTGATGTGGAGGGAGATGAGGCTGTGTTCAGGTCCATGACTGAGGTGCAGGGTGACAGAGTGGAGGTGGGACAGGAAAGCTGTGGGCTCATGAAGGGTGTGTGGTGTGTTGGGTTTTTGGCAGCAGGGGGGAAATGAACCTATTGAAGAACATGTTCAGTTCGGTAGCTCTGTCCAGACCTCCATCAGTCTGGTCCCCCTTTAACTTAAAGCCAGTGATCTTCTTCATTCCTGACCACACATCCCTCACGTTGTTCTGCTGGAGCTGGCTCTCCAACTACTTCCTGTAGTCCTCCTTGCACTTCTTAGTCTGTGTTTTCAGTTGTTTTTGTGTGGTCTTCAGTAACTCCCTGTCTCCATCCCTGAAAGCTTTCTTTTTGATGTTCAGCAGCTTTTTCAGGTCACTGGTGATCCAGGGTTTGTTATTGGGGAAGCACCTCACTGTTCTTGTTGGAACGATGCTGTCCACACAGAAGTTTATGTAATCTGTCACACACTCAGTCATGGTGTTGATGTCATCTCCATGAGGTTCACAGAGGACATTCCAGTCTGTGGCCTCAAAGCACCCTCTCAGAGCATCTTCAGTCTCAGTAGACCAGGTTTTAATCGTCCTCCTAATGACTGGTTGCTGCTGAACGATGGGCTTGTAGGTGGAGGTGAGAAGAACCAGATTATGATCTGATCTTCCTAAAGGAGGCAGGGCAGAGGAGCTGTATGCATTCTTTGTATTTGCATAAAATAAGTCCAACATCTTATTTTCTATTGTTGGAGCAGCTGACAAACTGCTGGAAAGTTGGAAACGTAACAGAGAGGGAGACGTTAAAGTCTCCAGAGATCGCCATGAATGAGTTTGGATGCTGTGTTTGTAGTTTAGCCACAACGGAGCTGATGACATCACAGGCTGTCTCTGGTGCGGTACCTGGTATTATATAAACCGCTTACAGAATAACACAGGCAAACTCTCTGGGTAAATAATATGGACAAAAATTCACAGCTAACAGTTCAATGTCTCTTGTGCAGATCTTCTCCTTGACAGTGACGTGTCCTGGATGGCACCAACACTGATTGACCAGCACTGCAATTCCGCCTCCCTTTCGCTTCCGGCTGAGCTGTTTATTTCGGTCTCTCTGCCTACCCCTGCCCTGTATCCTTTTGTCTTTCTCCTTAACTCCACTGGGATTTGACGTGTTATTTCGCTGAAAATATTGATTTGGGAGAGTTTTAACAGTTGATCCCGGTGGTAAACAATTTTTCCTTTGCTATGAATACACATTATAACAAATAGTGAAAAAAGACAAATATATGAGGAAAAATCTCCTGAATTGCACAGCCTTCAAACCAGCATAAAAAATCCTCCCAGAAAAACCTAATCTGACAAGTAATGTCAATAGAAAAGACAGCTATATTTGAAAAAAATCACAAAAGTTAAGGGAGAGCTGTTTCAAACTGCAGCTACCAGCAGCGCATTCCAGAATGAACCCACCATCATCCATTTACGACACAGGAGCTCTAACCACTGCTCTATAAGCAAGCACACTCTCAACACACATTCAGCCCGGTTTTCTCTGTCGCCGTGGACAGCCTGTGTCGGTCAAATTTCACTTTATTTTCACTGCATTTGAAATCACTCCATTCAAAACACCTTCCCATCTTATTCTAGACAAGTCTGGTAAAAGAAGATGGTTTTAATGGTTTTATTATGTCAGCATCTGACGTCCCTCGCTCTGAAGGGCTAGATTCATACCCCCCTACCCCTCGTTACGTCCACTTCCCCTACATGCAAAGAGGAATTGGGACACCACTACCTTCACGGGAACGTGCAAAATCCAGGGGTAGGGCTAAAAGTTAGGGCTATTGGGTGTATTGGGACGCACCCTTAGTTGATCCGGCCTGTGTGCCTAAAGCTGCTAGTTCATACCTGCTTTTCAGACCCACTAAATATAGGCACAAAGAAAACAGCGCCCGCAATATTTGCATATTCCCCTCCCAATACATTGCCCGTTTTAGCAGAAACGCCCAGATTGCATATTCATCAACTGTAGACATGCAAAATGGATTGCAGGTACTATCTTACCCGTTTAACAGGTGCAGTCCTTGTTGGACCTGATACTGAATCAGCGGCAGCAGCTTTTTGTGTGTGCAATCAAGATTGCAGTAGTTTTAGTCTTGTTTAAACCATTTGTAAACCAGGGCCTAAGTGCTCACAGATTTCCAGCCCAGACTGTGTCCAGGCTTTGTTCATACATTAGTCTGACTAAATATTTAACCTCAAGTGTTAAATGGACCACTCAACCTTATTCAAGACTGCATGCACGTCTGTCATGTGCACCACACTTACTTTATACTCGATACAAAATTATCTACTTACATGATTTTAATCTACAAGTCCCAAAAAGAAATCAATGAAAACTAGGATTTTCAATCCTTTTTTTAGATTATTCATTTAATTGAGTTAAAGTCAAGCTGCAGGCTGAAGTACTCAATTCAATCAGCTGAAAAATAGTATCTTTCCATCTGTTAAGGAGACAATATTTTCTCTCCATGAACCAGCTGAAGCTAAACTAAGCTAACTAGTCTCAACTCCTCTTCCCCAGCTTCCTCTCTCACCGTCCTTGCTGACTCCCAGGCAGCCTTTCAGCTCCTGCAGGGTGATAGCCCTGTCCTTGTTCAGGTCACAGTAGTCGGTGAATTTGCGGGCACATTTTTTCGGTTTGGCTTTCTTCTTCAGGAACTTCTTGAAAGGTTTTAACTCCTTCTTAGTGATGTCATGGCTACCATTGTTGTCCAGCTGGGCAAAGTACCAGTGTACCACCCTCTCCTCCAGATTGTGACTGGGGTCTGGTTCAGCAAACCTGGAGAGGGTCAGAAGAACAAATATAACCAACAAAGACTGATGGAAATTTTACAAAATGCAGATTAAAGCAGGCATAGATTCATTAGTTATAACAGAACTTTGTAACTATGAGAACAAACTAGAATATAAGAAATTAAAAGTAATAAAAGAATAAAAGTAGAACATGAAGCAAAGATAAACATGTTGCAAGCATGTCAAATTTACTTGTCAGCATTTCTCAATGTTGCACGGCACGCTGCCGTTTAACGTGACATGAGATCGGCATGTAATTATATCATAAGATGTCTAATCATCTTCATCAGTGACATAATCGCTTACCTCCCGCCACCAGACGGGGCTCGTGAGGTTACGGCTTGCACCATGTCCGTGGTGAGAGCATCTAATAAGCTTGTAATGAATTCCGTTTTTTTCCCCTCTGGGCAGCCTGGTAAAAATCAAAGACAAAATAAGAATATACCAAAATTACTTTCCACCACTAATTTGGGCCATTACAGCGCAGTGAAGTGGAAGCGCCCCTACAGCATTGACACCAGTGGATCAGCACGACAAATGTCAAGTTTCATGTTCTGTTTCATGTAGTCCCACATACCCGGCCAACAAACCAGCTGCAGGATTTCTGTATGAGAGTACTTCTGACGGAGGTGACAGGCTGGCTGCTACTGAGAGGAACAGATCTGAGGCACATGGCGTGAGGGTGGACAGACGTGTGCTGTGATGAGAGCGCTTTGTGGAGCAGTGCAGACACGTTAACTTTTATGACACAACTCTGAACAACTTGGGTAGCTCTTTTTAATTGCCCAGATGTATGCTTTTAACGGCATGCTAAACCAGTACAAATTTTTCCCTCCTAATTGTGTCTCTTAAAGGGAAACTTCAAACGCAGCTGCATAGTAAACTGATCTCCTCATTTTGCCTTTTTTTCAGTCTTTTCTCTCTTTCTCTTGAGCTTTCTCAGTCAGTCCCTTCCTTCCTCTCCTAAGGATTTGTAGCCTCCTTGTCCTCTGTCCTGTTACCATCTGGCTCAGGGCACTCTGTGAAAGGTGGTCCCCTACCCCACCAGGTGAATCCAATTAACTTTTTCTTCAACATGAAGAGCTGGAAGAGGCACTGCCTTGCTGTGCCTTAATCCAAGTGTTAAATTGGGGTGTTAGCGTAAACTGTTGTGTTGTAGGAAACCTATGTGGCGTGAAGTGTGCTGTAGGACCGCTGGCAGTTTCACACAAGTTCTGGACTGGTTGTTTGAATTTGTAAAGACTTTAAAACCCAATAAAGCTAAAAACAAACAGCACTATTAAAGGGATGTTTCAGTGTTTTTTGTTTTCTTTCTTAAAGCGAGCTGTGCGCCGTACAGTCAGAGCACTCTTGAGTTAAGGATGAAAAACAAATCAAGTGAAAAGCAAACTTTTCTCCTCAGACAACTACAACCTGGTATATTTCCACAGCAGCTTGAGCAAGGGCTGAAGTGCTACAGGAAGTGCAAAAACCCACACATAGTCTTTACATGAATCACTACAGAATGAGGTCTGAGTTGTTTAAATGGCCAAAAATGACATTTTTAGAGCCCCTTTATTAGTAGCTTAGTTTAGCTCATACAGGTGAGACACTGACAGCCCAAGTGTTTCATGTAACACCATGCAAAAAATTTTGAATTTTATTTCGAAGCAGGACAACAAAACTTTGCACTTTGAGCTAACCGAGGCTACCTCAGCATTTGTTTTGCACCGTCTCTTCTCTCTGCTCCTCACAAGCAGGAAAAGTCACTCCTGCTCTGTTTCTTTCTCTTTTTCTTTCCTCCTTATGTCATCTTGACTTTCTTTACTAAATCAGCCACGGTGCACCAAGGCTGAACGATCGATCGTTTTCTGATCGAAACAGCGATTTCAGACCACACGATCATGTAATGGCCAAAGCTCCTGACTGACCCAGGATCTGCTCTGTCCGGTCAGGCATAGGCTACATGCTGTCTACCAGCCAGCCAAGCTCACCAATCAGAAGTTATGCGATTCATGGACAGGTTCATGGACCCCGATACCAATCAGTATCAGGGCTGGGATGCTGTGCCTTGGCTGTGAAAATAACTTTTAGAAAACGGCTTCGGCGGAACTTCATCCAGTTTCTAACTTTCAGTTTAGCTGTTTCTGAACTCTGCCTGCGTTGTCAGATTTCTAGAATAACACAGCGGTTGAGTCGTCAGCAGCTAGGTGATAAACAGCTCTGTGAAGAATCCCATCTGATCTGTATAATCAGTTAAAGGAGTCATCACCCGGAAATCCCACTTTTTCACGTTCCTGCTGGAACAGGACCTCAGTTTTAACATGCCAAAAACTCCGGGAAGTGAAAGTAACTTCGTCTTTGAGTGCACGCTCTCTTTTCTAACCAGAATCGGCCACAAGCATGCGCTCTCCACAGTAGGCCTACGCGAATTAAATTTCTTTCTCCCAATGACGTGAACGAGAGAGGCTGCTAGCTGCTAAGCTAGCCTCTTTAGCGCCACCTAAAAGCAGTTGATTACCTGCCGTGGAGTCGTTATGATCAGCTGTTATGACGTGAACTAGAGAGGCTGCGAGCGAGCTGCTAAGCTAGCGTCTTTAGCACCACCTGAAGGCAGTTGATTACCTGCCACAGAGTAGCATAGTACATTTTCAAACATACTGGTTTCTTTGATACTAAGGCCCTGATTTACAAAGAATTTAAATAAAGACTGCTTTATTTAAATTCTTTGTAAATCAGGGCCCTTCGGGGGATGCATGTCCGCTCTTTGGGGGGGTAGCTGGGATCTGGGCCTCTGGGTGGCTGCTGGGGGCCTGGGTCGTGAGCCTTGCGGGCTTCCTCCTCCTTGCGGAGACGAGGCTGCATCTGCATGACTGTATCACCACGGAGCACCCTTTATTATGCATGTTGACACTGTGACACTGCTTCCCATTGCAATGACTAGGTTGTACCTCTTCTCTACTTCCCATTGCGATGACTAGGTTGTACCTCTTCTCTACTTCCCATTGCGCTGACTAGGTTGTACCTCTTCTCTGCGTAGTTCTGCGTGTGTTTGTGTGTGTTTGTATGATCTGAGGATATTTAAGCCACCTGCAGGTCCTCCTGTAGGGGATTGCTTGTTTTGTTTTTCAACAGAGACCTTGGTTGTTTAGGGATCGCTGTACAGATGTACCAGTGAACTGTGTAAGTGGATTCATGTTTTCTCTCCTCTCTCTCTTCCTCTTCCTTACTCCTCTCTCTCTGTTTCACTTTCTATCATTACCTCTGTTAACTTTCATTTCTCCCTTGTCAGGCCCAGCAGTATGAAATGGAATGGTGTAATAGACAAATGTTTAAATAAAGAAATAAAATGAATAAACATGATATCAAGTGGAGCCTTATATTCATAAAGCTCCGCTTGATAAAGCAAAACTGTTCAACAGAATAAAGCAATCAGATTTCCATTCTGCTTGCTTCGATGCTGGACAGGACAAGTAGAAAAAAAAAAAATAAATAAAAAAAAAAAAATAAAATAAAGACTGCTAATTTCTTTGCCGCGCTGATAAATAGTGTGCGTTGTCTCTTCAGTGTTTGCGGGTGATCTACATAGATTACACACGTGATCTGTAACAGGTGCAAACAGCAGTATTTAAATGAGGATTTAGCTGCTGTTGCTTTGCCATGGAAAGTTCAGAAGAGCATGTGGTAAACGCAGAATGAAATTCAACCTGATAGAGAGATATTAGTTCCAGAGATATAATATGAGGCAAATAAAAAACAGAATATAAGATAAATATAATAACTATAAATAAAAACAATGCAGCAGGTTTCCCTAAGGGTCGTCAGAAGAGGCTCGTTTAAGGACATGGATAAGGAGACGCTGTTGAAGATGGTCTGATATTACGCATAGACTGTGCGCTCTTTGGCACAATGCCAGGTGCTGGACCTGCGTAATTGCCCCCCACCCCCAGGCATAACTCATTAATAAACTAGTATCAATAGTTTGTGCTATATTACTGGTTATTTTCACTGAGTTTTCTGTGGGGTGGGGCAACTTCACGCAGGACAGCAACCTCAGAGCAGCAGCCGCAGTGGTCTGGAGAGGAGGAGCAGGAGGTGATCTTAATTTAAAAATATGCCATTGGCAAAAACTAAAAGAAAATAAATAGACATCATTAATGTAAGCTTTAACTACCATGAGGGTGTAGCTGCGGAAGTTCTTACCCAGCAGGCACACAACGTCAGTTGACATTGATTTTTGGTTGGATTTAGGTTCTGACGTCAGATACCCAAAATCCAACACTGGAATGACGTCAATTTACAACATCAGCCTAACATATGAATTTGACGTTAAATAACTTTGATATTTGGTTGTTTTTAAGTTGTGTTGGTACCTACTCAATACCCAATGTCTTTTAAACGTATTATCCCAACGTCAGTTCAACGTAGAAAATTGACTTCTTGTTGTTGGATCTTTTACCAAACATCAATGTCTGTATAACGTCATCATCCCAACGTCCGTCTAACGTTCAAGTCTAATGTAATGGCCAAACAAAAAGGATACAAAAATAAGCCCCATTAGACGTTGATATTTGGTTGATTATTAATCCATGTAGCTAAACAGTAGAACTTGATCCGTGTATAAATCCATTACTGACGTCAAGATCTAGGTCTGTTATACCAAAAACTGATATGCAAGGTGGAAGTTTTTAGTAGATTGGGTTTAGATGTAATACTTTCAATGTTTATTTGAGGTCAGATGGTGGATGATAGCATATCCTGATGTTGGATGGATGTTATGGTATTATAGTCTAAGATGAAAATCATTTATGTTGATTTAACAAATTATAGTTTGCTCTGAATCAGTGATTCCTACGGAAGAGGATTAGGGCCACTAGAAAAAAAAAAAATCTGAGAAAAAAGTCAGAATTCTGACTTTAATCTCAGAATTCTGACTTTTTTCTCAGAATTCTGACTTTAATCTCAGAATTCTGAGAAAAAAGTCAGAATTCTGACTTTAATCTCAGAATTCTGACTTTTTTTCTCAGAATTCTGACTTTAATCTCAGCATTCTGACTTTAATCTCAGAATTCTGAGATAAAAGTCAGAATTCTGACTATAATCTCAGAATTCTGATTTTTTTTCTCAGAATTCTGACTTTAATCTCAGAATTCTGAGAAAAAAGTCAGAATTCTGACTTTTTCGGAAATTGAAAAAAAAAATCCAGAAATTTTTTTCTTTTTTACTGTTCTGGAATTGTCAGAATTCTGAGATTAAAGTCAGAATTCTGACTTTTTCTCAGAATTCTGACTTTAATCTCAGAATTCTGAGAAAAAAGTCAGAATTCTGAGATTAAAGTCAGAATTCTGAGAAAAAGTCAGAATTCTGACTTTAATCTCAGAATTCTGACTTTTTTCTCAGATTTTTTTTTTTTTCTAGTGGCCCTAATCCTCTTCCGTAGATTCCCAACCCCGGTCCTCAAGGCACACTATCATGAAGACTTTCCATGTTCCCTGTAGAAACACAGCTGACTCACATTAATGGGTGAGTAGCAGACTGGTGCAGAGCTGGTCAGAGATCCATTTGATTTGAATCAGCTGTGTCCTAACAGGGCAAACTGGAAAGTCTTCAGGATTGTGTGCCTTGAGGACAAGGCTTGGGAATCACTGCTCTAAATAGTATATTTTGGTCAATTAGGTTCACTTCAACCCCCAATGTTGATCTGACGTGGAAATTCAACATGGATGTTATATTTCGGTTGAAAATGTAATTTGTGGTGACGTCAAACCCCAACGCTGATTTGACATAAAAATCCAATGTTACATTTTGGTTAAAAGTAAATATTGGATAGTTGTCAAACTCCAACGTTGATTTGACGTAAAGATCCAACATCGGATGGACATTACATTTTGGTTGAAAATAAAAAATTGGATTGACGTCAAACCCAAACGTTGATTTGGCATAAAAATCAAACGTCGTATGGACATTACATTTTGGTTGAAAATGAAAAGTGTATTGAAGTCAAACCCCAACGTTGATTTGACATAAAAATCCAATGTCGGATGGACATTACATTTTGGTTGAAAATGAAAATTTGATTGACGTCAAACACCAACGTTGATTTGACATAAAAATCCAATGTCGGATGGACATTACATTTTGGTTGATGTAATAATGTAACATCTGTCCGACGTTGGATTTTGATATCAAATCGTTAAGTTTAGACATCAACCTGATTTTCATTTTCAACCAAATACAAACGTCTATTCAGCGTAGGCTGCCAACGTCCCTTTGACATCTAAGTGACGTCCGGTGCCAGCTGGGTATTTTTCTGTGTTCAACAGTGATGTTGATTGTTATTTAATTAAATAATGAAAACTTGAGGTGTCGCCTGCACACCTCATAGAAATGATTCTGACCCAATGCTGCATGTCTGCAGTCCTGCAGCAGCATCTTCCAGCCATCAGTGCATAAAGCTGCCAGTTAACACCTCCTTTTCAGACATGCTAAATTACATGCAATTTTTTGCGCCCGCTTTCCATTGCACGGTTGATAAATCACATTGCGTGAGTAAAGCTGAGTTGTTTACATCGTCTCCTCCCAATATTTTGTGTGTTCTGGCAGAAACGCCCAGATTGCATATTCATCTACAGACATGCAGAATGGATAGTGGGGCTATTTTGCCCGTTAACAGGCGCAAACCTTCTTTTGCCCTGCTTTGTAAATCAGCTCCGGTGGATTATTGCATGCGTAATGAAGATAGCGCTCGTTTCAGCACGCTCAAACCTTTTGTAAATCAGGGCCTTAGTTGGACCATTTGGTGGAGTCAAATAAAACACCTGAATCTATTTTTGACATAAATTTTGTCATATTTTTTTACTCAGCATTAAAGGTGAAGTAGAAGTATAATAAGGCCATTTTCAGTATATTTGGAAAGAAAAGCATTTTTAAACACTAAACAGTGGACTATAAGTGTATTATCAGTAAACTCATAACAAACCTAAAAAGGTTACTAAAAAGGTATACTTTAAAGTCTACTTCATTGTTGCCAACTTAGCCACTTTGTCGCTATATTTAGCGACTTTTCAGAGCCCTCTAGTGACTTATTTTCAAAAAAGCGCCTAGCGACAAATCTAGCGACTTTTCCTGGTGATCATGGAGACAGATAAAGTTTATATGGCTCCACCCGTTTATCAGGAGCTGCCCCCCCCCCCCTGTTTCCCGGCACTCACTCACTGTTCCCGCTGTCCCTTTGCAGACTGCAGCCCTTCTGCTGCTGTGAGATGACCTCCTTATCCAGATTATTTCACATGATGCCTTGTGGCACAGCTGGGTCTTCTTTGCACCATGACTCAAATGTGTATGTCACCACTTTAGTACCCTTGTTAATGAACAATGTAGCATGAAATAATAAATATATGTTGCCGTTAAATGGTACTACGCATACGTGACAGTGACTATTTGGTTTGGTGATGTCATTTAGTGACTTCTGGGCCCAGTATTTCAAAAATAATCCACCAGGATTAATCCAGGTGGATTGGATTTTTTCCAGATCTGATCAGAAATTGGGTATTTCAAACGGGATTTTATCCTGAAGATTTAAATCCAGATCTGTGAATCCAATCCTACTTTTAATCCAGATTTTTCGCTCTTTTGGGTATTTCAAAGGTTTGGGCCCAAATCTGGATCATTTTGATCCTGAAAATGGGGATTAAAATAATCCCACCTCAGAGGTGGATTTAAGGAGGATCTTGAGGTGGAAAACAATGAGGTTGGCAGCTGCAGTCACGAACTCACATCTTTCTCTCTTTACTGAGAAAATACAGTAATATGATCACGCAATATTTTTAAAAATGAAATGTTTCATACGCATTGTGATGGAGCCAAATTTACAACAAACATAGTGCTCTTGTTTCTACTAAGTAAATTATTTTTGCTTGAGACCTGTTTTTCACTTTTAAGATTTGAAGAGTGTAACCACATTTGAAACTTCACCCATGCACAACATTTTTAGTTCCAGCGATGCGCTAAATTACTCACTATGTGGACCACTCAAAGCGCTTTAGGCAATAATACAGTTCCAACTCTTCCAAACTTGTTCTGGAAAGCGGTCTTTTGTCTCTTATACCGTTATCATCCAGACAAACGCCTCCATGTCATTAAAGAGGAAATGTTGCGGCACGTTGTTTAGGCTGAACGCACAAGAAAATGTCCCAACACCGCTGTATATTTCAGAACTTTCATTACTCTGCCTGGTGCATTCATTTATTCGTTGCTGCTGCTTTCTGCTATCTACAAAAGCCAAATGTTCTCTTCTTCTTCACTTTCTGACATCACAATCACAATGAACAGCGCCTCTTAGTGGCGACCCACAAACATCATTTTACATCACTACAACAGGGATGAAAGGATGGCTGGTGCGACAAACGACACATCTACAATATTTCCCCAAATCTGAACGTAGCTGTGTAGCAGTCCATCATTTAAAATAGTTAAACAAAATCTGCACATAGCTCAGAATGTAGTGACAGTTACAGACGAATCCTGCAAAGTTCAATTTCTGCCACAAACATGTTGACGCTCCATAAATAAAAATTCTTGCATGAATAATTGATAACCATGTTTCATTCTTACATAAATTCATTACTTTAACTGCTTGTCAAGCATCTTACTCTTTACTTCCACCTCTTCTTGCTGAGCTGAGTGAGTCTGTCCCTTTCAAAGGACATTCTGCTGCTGAGTCACTCTAAAAAGAATATTTGAGCTTAGTTGATATGAAAGAATATGTTTTCATTGATCTAATGTAATTATATTGGTTTGGTGATGGAATCTTTTTTTTTTTGTCAACCAACCTCAAAAAAACACTCTAAACTGACTTTTTAAAAACTTTCGTTCAAATTAAATTTATTAAGTTATTTCAGCTTTAGCATGCAGGAAGAGCAAAATGGGTGGAGCTATTTTTAAAATTCAACGCATCTGAACCACAAAGGCTCATGGGAAATGCAGATTCAGCAGGAATTTAATCTTTTATGATTGTTATCCTATAAATTTGAGTCATGTGTTTACTGCCTTTGTTAAGGTTACATTCAGAGAAAGTTGTTAAGAAATTCTGTTCAGTTTGGACATCAAAGTTGCACCATGAGTGTGAAAAAACAGTACAAGGAGATCAATTTGGATACTTTAACTGAATAAAGTGAACTGAGTATAATTTACTACAGCATTCAAGTTTCTTAAATTAAGTGAAAAGTGTCGGGTGAAATCAAATTAGAATATTGGGAAAAGCAACGTCATTGATTTTATTTAAAACAACTTAAAATAAATGGTTTGCTTCAGTGAAAAAAAAAAAAAACAGTTTGCATGAACTTAAAGTTAGGTTAAACCAACTTTTTCTTTTATTTATTTACATTGAATTAATGTAGAAATATTTGGTGTGACCAATTATCTTAATTTTTTTAGGTTAAGCCATAGCAAAAATTTTCAGTGTGTGGTCAATACTCTTACTTTCTTTTACTCAAGGTTTTCATTTCTCCACTTCTTGTTGCCAAATAACAAAACACTTTTATTATTGAGCTTCCTTGATTTGTGTCTTGGATATTAAAATAACTTATTAAATATCTTTATTGGTATGGAAATGTTAAAAGTAGCCTACTTACAGACCGCTCTGTTTCTCAACTACAGCTTCTCTGTAACTGAACAAACTTCTGAGATAAAGAAGAAAAAAGAAATTTGACTGCCAGAGTTGTTTCTCTGTTTGCAGTGATGGTTCAGCATCAGCGTTGACTGATACATGATCATATTGATCAGACACATGCTCATGACAAGTTCTTTATGTCATCATTTCCTGTTTGCTGTCAGTGATCCAGTGGGAGGGACGGATTTGTAAATCTCCATCTAACAGGATCAGGATCATTTTGATGCAATCCACCAAAGTACTGAAATATCCAGATATCAATCTGAGATCCAAGGACCTGAATCCAGGGATTTGGAAATCCAGATCATTTTGATCGGGATTCAAATTTTTGAAATACTGGGCCCTGGTGACTTTTTAGTCAACCAGTAGCAACTTCTCTCGCTGAAGAATTGGCAACAGTGGTCTACTTTCTTAAACTAAATGGGCACTGAGAAGTTTGCTGCTAGAAAATTAACAGTATACATAAAAGAATACTTTTAGTATACTTAAAAGTGTACTTTGTGAGAGTAAAAGTAAGCTTAAAGTTTTAGTACAAGTAAACTAACAGTATACCTAGAAGTATACTTTCAGTATACTTTAAAGAGTACTTTCTAAAAGTAAAAGTAAGCTTGAAGTTTTACTATAAGTACACGAATAGTATACCTAGAAGATTACTTTCAGTACACTTAAAGGTTGAATATGGAATACGGACAGAACAGCGACATCACGTGTGTCTAGGTTGTAGTTGCAACGGCAGAAAAACAACTCCAGCCGCTGGGATGCCAGACTCACTGCCGATACGCAAGTGAGTAACAGTCTGCAGCAGCATGTCCAACAAGTAACACAGAGGAGTTTATAACCGACAGCTAACGTTAGCCATGTTAGCAAACAAGCTAGCTTACCGATCCAGGAGGAAAGTCGCCTTCTCTGTGTTTTACTCCGTGGAAAACGTTTATGTGGGTCCATTCAGTGAAGTCTTCACCTAAATTTACTCCAGGTTTTGCTCTTCTCAGGTCACTCCTCCTCAGAAACAGATAACAACATCTCCAGGGCTCTGAAGCAGCTGCTTCACTCGTCGTCTCCACGGTTTTTCCCTGCACAGGCCTGACTGTGACCGAAATATTGTTTCCACACAGAGATCGTATTTGGCAACCTGCAATGGCGGCGTGTATTGGCTTATAGACGTAAATAAAATGCCATTATCGAACCCGTCAAAATTTATTTTATAATTATTTTTAGGCTAAATATAATTTTTCTGGGAAATGTTGTACTTTCATTCTGTACACCCCCAAACGACCTGTGGAGGTATTATTTTTTTAAAAATATAGCTTTTAATAAAAATGTTCCATATTCAACCTTTAAAAGTGTACTTTCTAAAAATAAAAGTAAGCTTGAAGTTTTAGTGCGAGTACACTTACAGTATACCAGAAGATTACTTTAAGTATACTTAAAAGTATACTTTTAAATACTTTTATTGGGCCAATTTAGTCCCAAGAAGTACACTTGTTAGTATACTGATAGCAGCGAACTTGGTAAATAAAAGTACACTTGGGGATATACTTTAGTATACTTGAGTATACTTAATGACATGTACTTAAGGAATGCTTCTTTTTGGTAAGGGTGTATATACTGTAGGTAGTGTGTAGTACAACTGACAGCACAGAAGACAATTTACAGAAATTTGAGCTGTATGTTTTAATCCCGCTTGGATCCGGCTGAATGAAGCTAACGGCTTCCCATCCTCTTTCAGGGGGGTTCTCATATGCTGGTCCTGACACAGGAGGTCTTGTGGCACTTTGTGTGCAGTAAGATCGGACCTGTAGCTGCATGCTGTAGATTGACTACCCTCTTCAGCATTCTTTACTCCCCCGCCTTGATGGGATGGCCATGAAATATTGAGCTTTGTTGTGGCGGTTCAGAACATCCTTCTACAGGACATGAAAATATCCTCAACACCCCCAGCTGGCCCCCCACAGCCTCACCATCACACCATTTCAACACTCACACCTTCCATAAAACATGCCACACATCTGCTGCACAGTCAGGAGTATGCCTGACTCTGTAAACTCGCCAGATGGGGAATTAAATAAGAGTTACAATGCAGCCTTAAATAACAGGGAAACAGCAGGGAAACTAAAGTAAGTGAGCAGAGGAGTAGGTTACAACCTCTGGCTTAAACAGAGATGTTGGTCGCCAGGAAATCCTCCATTATCTGCAACAGCTACTCCAAGTTTATGCATTTATAAGATACTTCTTTGTCCATGAGGTTTGTTAAAGGTCCGGAACAGGACCTCAGTTAAATTTGTGCCAGAAACTCCGGAGAGTGAAAGTGACTTCGTCTTTGAGTGCGGGCTCTCTCTTCTCACCAGAATCGTCCACAAGAGCGCGCTCTCCACAGTATGCAATTTGAATTTCTTTCTCCGAAAGACGTGAACTAGAGAGGCTGTGAGCTGCTAAGCCAGCCTCTTTAGCACCTCCTGAAAGCAGCTGATTACCTGCCGCGGAGTTGTGTAATGACCAGCTTTGTCAGAAAGGATGATGACGACAAGGAGGAGGAGGAGGGGAGGGGGGGATTGCTGTGCTGAGTTGCCTCGACAGAAATTCATCAGTTTTCAGAGTAACATGAGGGACAGCACTACCAGGGACCGGTAGATTATATATATTCAGTGCGGATGTGCAGTCGGTAAGGTTTGCTGCTGTGTAACTTATTATCTTTTGTGTCAGAGACCAGTAAACGGTGGTAGACGAGCGGACAAGCTGCTAATGTAGCTACAGAAGCTAACACTGTTTGGTTAACTTCACGTCAGACGTCCGCTCCTTATATTCATCAGAGTCCAGCCCTTTTACTCCGTGTATCCTCTCCATCAACCATACTGTTACGTTTTTATCACGTTTTTCTCTGTTGGGACATCATTTCCTTCACCTGCTCTGTCCTGATAAAACTTTGTTTTGGCTTTGACGTTTGCCTCGTGAACGCGCTTACAGACAGCTCTAACTCTCGTGCGTATTGTCGCAACAAACAAAAGTTGGGGACAAAAAGAGGTTAAAATGAGCTCATTAAATTTTCGTCCCACCCAACTAGAATTAAAAATTCTTTTGAAGATAATTTAAGAAAGATTGCGTTTGTAAAACACAAGGTTATGACACCTTTAAAAGGGAAGTTCTTTTTTTTTTCAATCTGGACCTCTAAAGCCCCTAAATAAGGCATTATCTGCAAACTCCTTCATTTCACCAATGTTTTGTTACCAAACATCAGTCAGACCCCCTGTGAGCTCGAAGCGGCTTTTTTGTGGTGATTCACCCTTATTTAAAGACATTTTTACTGAGCGACTTTTTTTTTCGCACATTCTGAACTTTGCGCACGAACATTTTGGAGACGGGGAAACTGGCGGCACCGCTGGTGAGATGATGAACTTAAGCCACGTTCATGCATTTAACCATTAATATCAGACTGTAGACCCCCGTAAACCCTCGTATGGTCCTCAATTAAGCCACACAACCCATAAGCACCCATTCAGGACTTACAGCACAGTGTGTTCGAAGTGTATGTTCCTCTTCAAATTATGTGGCAATGACAAGTTTATCTCTAAAGCAAATTAATGTACAGGATAATTCAAAATGCTTTACATAAAACATAAAAAGCATTGCAGCAGGGGTGCAGAAGAGAAAACATCAAAACTTAAAAGAATAAAAGATTATTGTTCCATTAGTTGTGACAAGCTGTATAGCAATTACTGTAATTACTGAGTAAACATAAATACTGCAGTGACACTGGTGCGTAATGCTTTACAATGGATGCGCTGCATTGCTTGAAGACTATGCCAATGGCAGGATCAGGATGGAGAGAGTCTTTAGAGACCATGAGGATTTTCTGGCCCACGATGATGACCGGCTAATAATCACTTTTACTTTTGCAGCGCTTTTGTCTATGAACTGGACCCAGATACCCCGACCACCGAAACCGAGCCCACCCCGACGCATCAGCAGCTGCTGACCACAGCGCACTCCTGTGGAGCCATCAACTTTGCTGAGGCACTTTGCTGAGGCAAAGACTGGCGGAGGTGTTTACAGGCGAGGGGAGGGCACGTGAGGGGGAATCACGCTGCACCACACCAAACAGGGCCCAGTTGTTCAAAACTCGGTTATCTTTTAACCAGCCGTTAAATACATTTAGCCGACCGTTAACTTTAATGGTTATCTTGTTGTTCAAAACTCAGTTAACTTTAACCGTGTGTTATCTTGACGTTAAAGTTAACACACCTGAGGACCGCCACTACAGTTTTAACGGTGTGGTTTTCTCTCATTATGCCGTTTGTTGCTAACGCTGCGTTCATGATGCCGGTTCAGAGAAGGAAGGACGGCGGTTATTGCGGCCCTGATTTTGACATCGGGGATTATTCTAATGAGGAGCAGCGAACCACTTGGGGAAAGAATGTATTCAGGTCTATGTGATCCTTTGCGAGTCGATTTGGAGCGTGCAACGAACTGTGGACACGACAGACTCAATATTTAGAATGACATTTTCTTCATCAGCAGAGAAATTTCTGCCTCTTTTTCCTTGAAGTGAAAGGGATCGTTTGCTTATCAATACTTTCTGTGTCCTGCGTGTTCTGTTACTGAGGGTTTGCTGTACTGTGAGGCCGGATGAGCTGGGGGGGGCGCAAGAGTGTGAAGAGAGCGGGGAAGGATGGAGAGACTGGGGGATGAGGAAGAGTGTGTTGTGGCTAACAGCAGCTCTGTTCACGGTGGGAAAATAAAGTGAGAGTCGGCCCCCGTGTCTTCCTCACAGCAATAAGGGAAACAGATGTACAACATTACCTTTTGCAATACCAGAAGTAAACAAAATGGGGAATTGTGGGATACATTGGTGCTAACCAGTGGTGCTAAACCTATGGTTAACTTTGACGGTGCTGTTAGCTGACGGCATGACTAACCATGCTTTGAACAACGCATATTTAACAGTCGGTTAGCTAACGGCAGGTTAAGGATTTAACGGACCGTTAGGGGTTAACCAGTGGTTAAAATAACCGAGAATTGAACAACCGGGCCCAGGTGTTCTGTGTTCGGAATACAGTCGCTCTGACACGGCGTTTCCTCCACAGCGACTTCTGGAACAGACCTCCGTCACATCATCACCGCCACAACAACCTGCTGTCACTCAGCAGACTTACGTTAATCTGTGTTTCCTGTGACGCCCAAATAAAATGATTTTCTGAGGCTCCACTTCACCAACAAGCACCTCCACTTCCGTCTCCGCGAAATTACGTTTAAATCTCTTTTCGATCACCACAATTCATTTTTAAATGCCTCAGATCAGCTGGCTCATTTATATGCAGAAACATCCATGAGGTGCTTTGCATTGACCATCTGTGGTAGAAGGTGGGCGTGTAGGAGGCGGAATATGAGCCAAATTCACCTGCGCAAACTTCCAGGAAGAGTGTGATTCATAAAGGGGAAATTGCTTGAATCTGTGCGTACGCACGGTTTTATAAATCTGAATATTTTTTGGCGTACGCAAACTTTTGGTTTTGGGCGTACGTACACTTTTAGTAAAGATCCTACGCAAAGTTTTATAAATGAGACCCCAGATCTTGAGCTGAGCCCAGTGCAGCTCAACCTTTATTCCCATCCACCACCCAAGCCCATAATGATCACTGTATTCAGATTTCACATTTTAGCTTACTGAGGCGACTTTGATAAGGTCACTGTTATGCGACACCAGAACAAGCAAATAAGGATGTCTGTAAATAAGGATGAATCCCCACAAAAAAGCCACTTTGAACTCACAGGGGGGTCCAACTAATGTTTTGTAAAAAAGCATTGGTGAAATGAAGGAGTTTGTGGCAGATAATGCCTTATTTAGAGCAGGCCCGGACTTAGACAGCCCCACTAGGAGGTGCAGGTTGCATATAAGGGGGGGCAAAGGCGGCGCAGCCGAAATATTTTGGGGGTGTCAAATCCCCCAAGCCCCTAAAATGCATAGAAAACTATACTAACGATGCTATCATCATATCAGTACATCTATCCACATCTCTGTCTCTCTTTGATCCATCCATCCATCCATCCATCCATCCTTCCTTCCTTCCTTCCTTTTATTTTATCTCCATTTCTTTTTTGTGTATTTTCTGTCATTTTTATTTCTTTATTTCTTTACACAGCATTGCTCTTATCAGTCATTATAACATCAGTCGTCTGCTTTTCTGTGTTAAAGTCCTAACAAATGCGTCCATATTCACACCTGTTGTTATAGCCTTCTTGTGCAAGTACCCCCGCCTGCGGCTTGCAGGAGACGGATATTAGGCGGCGCTGGACATCCGATGGGCGTGATCAGTTTCTGAGGTTAGGGTTAGGGCTTAGGGATAGGGGGAAGGGTTATAATAGACGGCTTAAAACGGGAATGTGGGTGGAGTCGGACCTAATGTCCGACTCCGCCTCGTCCTCCAAGCCGCAGGCGGGACCTTCTCTTCTTGTGAGCCAGAGTAACTTACATTTTTCTCACATGTAGCATTGTGCAGTGGAAGGGGGAAAGACACGAGACAAAGAGGAGAAAGAGCTCTCACATTAGAACAGTTAGAATTTGTGTCGAGTCACTATGGAGGAGCAGTAATGATCGCTCTGCTGCTGCTAATGCTGCAGTTCTGCTACCGGCAGCTTCGCTGTGCTAGCTTTAGCTTTAGCAACCAGAAATCTGCGCATAGTGACTCGACTTTTAAAATTACAACAGAGAGAGCGATAAGAGAGACATAGAGAGAACGAGAACACGTTGAGAGAAAGAGTAACCAAATAATTTCGTGACAGAGGGCGGAAGAAATCTCAAAACAGTGGCTGAGCTAACGGCAGCATGTCTGTGTGCTGGACTGCGACTGTGAGAGAGACGCAGAGCTCAGGCTGACCAGAGGAAAGTGAAGCGACTGGACACACCCTTCCTACGTATCTACCATAGCTACCAATCAGTTGCTACTTTGAGAGAGAAAAGAGAGAGAGAGAGAGCAGAATGCGCTCTGACCATTTTCCTTGAAATAATTTTTCAATTTGGGATTTTTGCATGCCATCATGTTTGAGGGGGCAGTCATGGCATTTAGGGGGCATTGCCCCTCCTTGCCCATGCCTATATCCGGCCTCGATTTAGAGGCTGCACGCGGTTGCACCATCACTTCCATGATATTTGACATACGCTGATCTGGAGTCCATCTAAATATCTCCTGAAGGAATTCAAGTTGCACCAAAGCTGTCTGATGGAGGAAATGAACGGATTTCATGCTAGAAAATTCCCCTTTAAGTGTGAGGCGAAGTACAACATTTACAGGCTGGACTCCAAAAACTTACACAGGTCATAATGCAGCCATCTCATCCACCATGACTTGTAATCATATTTCATCAATAACAATGGGCCTCATTCTTCAGTATCCTCTTATTAATCTCCCTAAATTTATTCTGAAGTTGTTCAGTACTTAAGAAGTTATTTTAAGAAAACCCTCCTTTAGATTCATGAACATATTTGTATACTGAATTGAACTGTTCTATCTTTTCTCTTAGATGGTGAAAAGTAATCTCTTGTAAATTAAATTTTTGTATATTAGTAAAGGATGGACCAGCTGGCTCGACTTGCAGGCAAGCGCCCCCAAAAATGCTCATCAAAGGTCATGAGACCTATAAGCCGTGTGCAAACGGACAAACGAGGAAAAATAACCAGCATCATCAAAGAAAACATAAAATAATCATACAGATGTGCACAGAAGCCTGATTTTCCTCATTTCCAAAATGTTAAGTTGGTTATAAATAACTACCGAATGAACTTAAACAATAGAAAAAGGGCCTTGTGTAGTAACTCATTAATTCCTCCTGAACTCAGACAGCAGTTGCAGTCAGGTCCCACGAACGCAACAGGACACACATCCATGTGTCATGTCTAAAGAGGAAAGTGGCACACTGTGAAATAAATGATCACTACACAGCCTGCTGTGCATTTTAAGGTGCAGTTGGTCTACAAAGGGAGTGCTACTTCCAATGAATCCTCTGACAGGTGATATTAACCAGGCGACACCCACTTAATCTTGATTTCTTCATAAAACATATCATAATATTACAAAAAGATGCCATAATAATACAGTTTTATTTTTAAATACCACATTCAGCAGGTGGATCTGAGAGTCAAGCTGCTTCCCCACTGAAATTAGCAGGTCTACGTGGGTTTTTCATACTTGGGCTGACCCGCTTATAATCTGCATGAGGCTCCTTTCCTGTTGGTAAAACCAACCGGGTCAGATCGCCTGCTGGTGAGCTGCGTGGCTTCTGTCCCCACTGCTGCATGTCTGGTGACATCATCACACTGGGTTCACATGGATGATGTCATCCGTGCGGTGCATCCGCCGTTCGTTCGTTCTCTTTCTTTCTTTCTTTCTTTCTTTCTTTCTTTCTTTTTTCTTTGAGAGTTCGAGTGACTGGTGTCTGCTCCAATCATGAGCTTATTCCCACACGGCGTCATGTCCTTAGTTCTGTCATTGGCTGCTGATATAAACAGAAATCTCCATACAGGAACGTCCCAAATACAACATAACAAAGCTAAAGAGCGAATTACAAGCAGGGGGAGAGAGAGTTGCATTCAAACTGGCACGCAAGTAGAGGCCCAAAGGTGCAGTTTGAGACGGATTTCCACTTGCACAAGTCCAACGTTTATTTTCATGGGGGAAACATCGGACTCTACTTTTAAGGAGGATCTAAGAACAAATGTGTTAGTCAGAGGCGCTGGTGAATGAGGCCCAATGTCTTTACTCCCTGCTCCCATCACAGCTTCCTCATATCAGAGATAAGTAAACAGATATATTTAGATATTTCTTGAAGATATAAAACAAAACATCCAGCATGAAAAGCATCCAACTTGAGTAAAATCTGCAAAATTTCTAGATAAAGACAAAAGAATGGATGTAGGAGTGAAGGAAACCTGTCAGGTCTCTGCCTTGGAATGGATCCTCTATTTCTGCGACACGCGTCTCGTTGCACTCTGGCTTATGGTACCTGAAACAGAGAGACAAGTAAAAGTAAAAGTACCCATCTAAAAATGTTCTTGAGTAAAAGTTAAAAAAAGTACTTAATTTAGAATTTACTCTAAGTAAAGCTTAGTTACTTCGGTTACTTGCTGTAAAAAAAAAGAATGAGTTATAAATCCATTCCAACACAGTTTCTGAGAAACTCTGATACACTAGAATAAAAAAAGAAAGAAAAGAAAACCAAATAAAAAAAAAAATCAAGATGGTGAAAATGTTGAGCAAATCCTCAACAAACTATTAACATATACATTATTAACTAAACAGCTCTTATTTCTTTCTATAGCAACATAAAACATAAATTCACTTGTCTTAATGAACAAACGAGCAGACTGCTTATTAAGAAATGAAATAAAGGGCTGCACCACAGAATATTCTGCCCACTGAGTAACAGCAGTGGACAATTGTCAGCATTTGCACAGAGAAGGTATAGCCTTGTTTATGTTTGAACACAAAAGCTGGCTGAGATATGGACACGGATTTCCCCTTCATCTCTTGCATGGGAATTCAATGTCTGCTTGGCATCCTCATCCTCATCCTCTCCATCTCCATCTCAGCACCAGCCATCATCAGTCAGATGATGAGAAGACGATACTCTGAACATCACCGAAGCAGATCGTCAACGTAGATTAACAATCCGTAATGTTCGACATAAAATCCGTTCAGGCTGATTTTTCTCCCCCTGCATTTAATTTTTACTCAGTAATGGGGAAGTTTCTATGGTAGCGAAGTACTTGGCTCAAAATATACTTGAGTAAAAGTAAAAATGACCTATTTAAAAAAAGAATCTCAAAAAATGACATAACTCACAAAAACTACTCAGTTACAGCAACTTGAGTAAATGTAATTGGTTAATTTCCACCTCTGAAGGTCATTAATCTCTCTTTATAGACACTGAGTGAATGAAGAGACCTGACGTGCACAAAGCCGTCACCAGCTGTTGGGCATTAGGCATGCCGTGACTCGTCTTCTCCGGCCAACTGCGACTGTGATTCTCCATCACACTGGAAACACATGAAGCATGCGTGTCTCATTTGGCTTTCTCTTTTTAAAGCAGGAGTAAGTTGCCATTTCTTTTGTCACAGTCTGCGCAGGCCCTAATCCACGATGGCATGTCTGACACATGACTCTGCAGAATGCCGTCCAGGGGAAGGAAACTGAACTGGAGGAAAGTAGAACTCAGTTCTGGTTACAGAGTCTTGTATGAAAAAGTTCTCCTTTCTGCCGACTGCCAGCCACTTACCAGCGACCTGTCTGCTAATTCAATCGCAGAGAGAAACGCCTGTGTGCCCAGAGGAAACGATTTCAGAGCATAAATGAATGCCCGGAACAAGGACGTTTCCACACGCCAAGTTTGGACACCATGCGTGATGACGTATTCGCGGGACAAGTAATAGCGCACTATTACTGCACAACTTCTGGCAGACAAAAGGCGGAACTTTTTCATGTCTGCATCTGTAGATAAGATAAGATGAGACTGGTCCTGTGATGGGGAAATTTGTGCGTTACTGCAGCTCAAATACAGAAACAGAAGAATAAAACTACAAAATGTAAATAATCACCTTAACATTTTCATTCAATATCTTTAAAATGCAGATGAGAACAAGGGTTTGTTCTTGTTTCCAGTTAAAAAAGGTCAGTTCCTTCATTCTGTTAAGCATAAAGAATCTTTCTGAGATTAAATGAAATGAAATGAAAAGTACTTTATTTATCCCAGAAGGGGAATTCAACATTGCAAAAAGCTCACCCTTTTTTTTTGTTTTTGTTTCAACAATATAACATTTATATAAAATAAAAACATAACAATAATAAGTCAGTAAGTCAGTCTTGTTCTTCAGGGTGATGCTGCTGGCAGGAATGAATTTCTGTATCTCTCCGTCCTACAGTGAACCTGACGCAGCCTCCCACTGAACACACTCTGTTGATTCTTCACCGTGTTGTGGAGAGGATGGGAAGTGTCCTCCATCATCTTCATCAGCTTGTGCAGCATTCTTTTTTGAACGATCAGCTCCAGCGGCTCCAGAGTTCTCCCCAGCACAGAACCAGCTTTCTTGATCAGCTTGTTTAGTTTCTTCAAGTCTCTGATTCTGATGCTGCTGCCCCAGCAGATGCTGCAAAGCTGATTGCACTTTCCACAACAGACTTGTAGAAGATCTGCAACATCTTGGTGCAGAGGTTGAATGATCTCAGCTTCCTTAAGAAGTAGAGTCTGCTCTGACCTTTCTTGTAGATGTAGTCAGTGTTGCATTTCCAGTCGAGTCTGTTGTCCAGCTGAACTCCAGGTATTTGTAGTTCTCCACCACCTCCTCTTCCAGGATGTAGACAGGACTATGCTGCTTATTCTTGCTCCTCCTGAAGTCAACAATCATCTCTTTAGTCTTGCTGGTATTTAAGATGAGCTGATTGTTACCATTTCACAAACTGATTGACCAGTTCCCTGTACTAAGCCCATTACGATATGCGAACTGTAATGGGTCCTGAAAGGTATTCACTTGCTTGTTGAGGTGAGCCAGTAAGAGTCTCTCCAGGACTTTCATGATGTTTGATGTCAGGGCAACTGGTCTGTAGTCATCTGGTTCAGCTGGTTGTGGTTTTTTAGGGACAGGAACAAGACAGGATGTTTTCCACAGCACAGGAACTCTGTTCTGTCTCAGGCTGGTGTTAAAAAGGTGCTGGAGAACCGGACATAGTTGTTCTGAGCAGGTCTGGAGAACTCTGGGACTGACACCATCTGGACCTGCACCCTTGTTCCGGTTCCGTTTCTTTAGCTGTTTCTTGACCTGGTTGCAGGAGACAGTCAGGCTGGAGGTGGAGGCAGGGTGACATAGAGAAGGTAGGACAGGAAAGCTGTGGGCACATGGAGGGTGTGTGGAATGTTGGGTTGTCGGCAGGGGGAACTGAACCTATTGAAGAACATGTTCAGTTCGTTAGCTCTGTCCAGACCTCCATCAGTCTGATCCCCCTTTAACTTAGAGCCAGTGATCTTCTTCATTCCCAACCACACGTCCCTCATGTTGTTCTGCTGGAGCTGCTCTCCAACTTCTTCCTGTAGTCCTCCTTGCACTTCTTAGTCTGTGTTTTCAGTTGTTTTTGTGTGGTCTTTCAGTAACTCCCTGTCTCCATCCCTGAAAGCTTTCTATTTGATGTTCAGCAGCTTTTTCAGGTCACTGGTGATCCAGGGTTTGTTATTGGGGAAGCACTTCACTGTTCTTGTTGAAATGATGCTGTCCACACAGAAGTTTGTGTAGTCTGTCACACACTCAGTCATGGCATTGATGTCATCTCCATGAGGTTCACAGAGGACATTCCAGTCTGTGGCCTCAAAGCACCCTCTCAGAGCATCTTCAGCCTCAGTAGACCAGGTTTTAATCATCCTCCTAATGACTGGTTGCTGCTGAACGATGGGCTTGTAGGTGGAGGTGAGAAGAACCAGATTATGACCTGATCTTCCTAAAGAAGGCAGGTATGCATTCTTAGTATTTGCATAAAATAAGTCCAACATCTTATTTTCTCTGGTGGAGCAACTAACAAACTGCTGGAAAGTTGGCAACGTAGCAGAGAGGGGAGACGTTGAAGTCTCCAGAGATCACCATGAATGAGTTTGGATGCTGTGTTTGTAGTTTAGCCATGACAGAGCTGATGACATCACAGGCTGTCTCTGGTGCGGTACCTGGTATTATATAAACTGCTACCAGAATAACACAGGCAAACTCTCTGGGTAAATAATATGGACTGAAACTCACAGAAATTTGAACTATTCTGTGCTCTTAATTTATTGTTGATTTTGATTTTATCATTTCTATGTTCATCACTTTGGTCAACTGAGGTTGTTTTTAAATGTGCTTTATAAATAAATTTGACTTGACTTGACTTGACTTAAGTAACAGTTCAATGTCTCTTGTGCAGATCTTCTCCTTGAGAGTGACGTGTCCTGGATGGCACCAACGCTGATTGACCAGCACTGCAATTCTGCCTCACTTTAGCTTCCCGCTGAGCTGTTTATTTCGTCTTGATGCCGTGTACAGATGCATTACAGTCCGGGATGTGTTCATGCAGCCATGTCTTGGTGAAGCACATAATACTGCACTCTCTATACTCTTTCTGAGACCTTGTTAGCACTTCAAGCTTGTCCATCTTGTTAGCTAGCGATCTCACGTTACCCATCACAACAGTTGGAAGAAACTGTTTAAATCTCAACCATTTTTCTTTCTGCCTTACCCCTGCCCTGCATCCTCTTCTGTTTCTCTTTAACTCCACTGGGATTTGATGCATTATTTCGCTAATAATCTTGATCTGGGAGAGTTTTAACAGTTGATCCTTGTGGTAAACAGTATTAAAATGGTAAAAAGTATTTTTCATTTATTTCATTTCATTTCATAAACAATTTTTCCATTGCCATGGATAACAAGTCGTGAAAAAAGCTAAATATATGAAGAAAAATCTCCTGATTTGCACAGCCTTCAAATCAGCATAAAAAAAACTCCAAGAAAAACCTAATCTGACAAGTAATGTCAATAAAAAAGACAACTATATTTGAAAAAACTCAAAAGCTAAGAGAGAGCTGTTACAAACTGCAGCCACCCAGCAGCGCATTCCAGGACTAATTTTGTAATTTTTAAAATGTCTGAAGTATAACATTCATGTTCTCAATATAAAAAGAAGGGAAGCTTCTTATGCAACCAAAAGCATCATTATTTAACATATTTTGTTTTGGAGATCTCTCTGACACAAAGCTCAAACAAAAAAAAGAAAACCCCACCATCTCCTGAAAGCAAAGTAAACAGTAGCGGATGAAGTTAAAACAAAGCCCGTCCAGAAAGCCCGTGTTTACAGCGAGCTCACCGATGCGCGCATCAGTGCTTGGAAAGACTTGGCAAGTGTGCGGGTAGAAACAGCCTGAGTCAGAGAGGAGAGGCCTGCACGGATGGCTGCTTTCTCACTCGTCTACCCCGAAATTCTATTATAGACCAACACCATCACTGATCTTTTCCTTTTTTTTTTCCTTTATACATGAGGTGTACATTTGTAATCTCAGTTAACATGTTTTAAGGCTGGATCGTTCATAAATCTGGAACTAATATGTACATTATGTCCCTCTGACGATGGATTGCAGTAGCTTTGTTTTTACTGCCCTCGCCATGTTAAAATGTCATTTTGGCTTGGACTTCCCTGAGTCCACCTCGCTGACCTGACGGCCTTGAAGGAAACTCTGATGTGAATGATGTTTTTAAGCAGGCGGTTTTTTATTTGGATAATAGTTTATTTACAGTTATGTAAAAGAAAAAGCAAATGTAAGGTTCTGTGAATCAGGACATGATTTCAAACACAAGCTGTGGTATTTATTTATATAACAAAACCTAAGGCAGCATGCAGAAGCAGAGGAGGAGAACTTTTAGAAACGGTGAGAGGCAGACAGACAGACAGGTGCTGCTGGTCACATGATTACTGGGTAATTATTACTATTATTATCAAGATATCAAGAGGAGATACAGTATGTGAGGTCCTGCAGCAGTCACCACCTACAGGCTGCAGCACTACACCTGCTCATTGCACAATAACATAACAACAGCACTCCTCGACTTGGAGTCCTGCTCTGTGAGGAGAGTAGCTGCAGAGAAGCATGTGCATCTTGGTGTCTGCAGAACATTCCAACAGCAAAATCTACTATTTCTATGCAAGTTATGTCCACCTGCACTTAAGACCAGGTTAGAGCATCAGCCTTATCTGCTTCTAATTTGAAAAGACCTGGAGTTGAAGCATCCAACCAGTCTGAGAGGACATCTGCAAATCCTGACAATTAGAAAAGCTGTTAGTAGAGGGCCAGACCCCAAACTAGCCAGATCACACTGCCTGCAGCCTTTGAGGGTGTGATTTTCCAGCAGCAGGTAGCCAGATTAAGAATGGACCGCATCATCGAGGAAGGTTCAAACACCGTCCTTCACGAGACTGAAGCTATCACCAACCAAAAGCTGAACTTGCTGAGAATGACTGTGTATGCGCAGCAGCAGACTGCTGGGATCTGTGGCCATTACCGCTCACTGGCTGATGTATCACTAGTGTTGGGAACATTACTTTAAAAAGTAATTAATTATAGTTACTAATTACTTCTCCAAAAAAGTAATGGCGTTAGTAACTGAGTTACAGCTTTATAAAATAACTAATTACTTGGAGAAGTAATTTTTCCGTTACTTTTTAATGTTCCTAATGACTAATGAATGAAATCAGTGGAAACTTTACAGAATAAATTACTTACAGCAAAATCATTGACACTCCGACTGATGGATGTTGTGGCTCCGTCTCCTCCTCAAGAGAGGAGCTTCATGTGGTTATAACAGTCAAACACCAGAAGAAACACGAACGTTTCTCATCATGTTCGTGTTTTTAATCTCTGAAGGAAACTGATGTTTGTGATGATTCTCCCCGTTGTGCGCACGTGTGTTCAGCTGCGCACATTGACAGGGGTTTGCAATGACAGTCCTTCATCATCATTATCATCATCATTGTTTCTGTACCGCTCCGGTCAGATGAAGACAGATCCAATGTAATATATCTTTCGTATTAACTATGAACTGAATTCGGGTCATGGGTGAAAGAAATAATTCGGGGAAACTTGTTACTTGAACTATGACTATATATGCTGTTTTCTTCTTAAACTGGATGTAATTACAATTCGTCTGTGTCAGGCTGTTGACGCCGTACGCCCTCTGTATAGGTCCGCAGGTCTCACAGCAACCTTTTTACTCAAACATGAGCATGTGGAGAGGCGCGTGTCTGCAGCCCTGGAGACCGCAGGTTACTGCTGAGTGTATGGGCGAGTGTTTCCAGGTATTTGCGTATCACTCCGCCTCCTCTTTGCGAAAGCACCAGCACAATATAGTCCCAACAAATGTGAAACTTCTGTTCACTAGTAATAAAAATTGATCTCACATAACAATAGTAACGCGCTGTCAGTGAAGGCCAGTAACGGTAACGGCATTATGATGTTAGACTTAGTAAAGTTCCGTTAGTAACGCCGTTGATTTCTAACGCCGTTATTCCCATCACTGTGTATCACACAGAGGCTCAGCAGCCTTTCTACGGTCTACAGCAAGACATCACGCTAGAACTGATTTTCAACTTCATTCTCACTCATAAAAATTAAGTCACTGGCTGCCATTCACGTGTAAACATGTTAATTCAAATCCGAACGTTAACTGCCAATCACTTGTTTACACGTTAATTGCGGGTCTTAACTGGGGAGCTGTTTTAATCTGGCAGAGCTTGTCAGAGAGAACCAAGCATTGATCGTCTTTTTTCTGTAGTTTTCATCTCATCCAGCAGATGGCGGTGTCAGGCAAGCTTAAAAAATCTAAGTGGTGTTGTATTGCCATGGTGATGCATTTCAACACAGGGGCCGTTTCTCAATATGCGTACTTTTGCATACTTGCATTCTTGTGTACTTTTGAAACATCATCAGTAGAGGTCCAAGTACTGTTCAAATTCAAAGAACGCATCAAGACAGGTACGCTCCACATTACCGGATGTGTACTTGCTCCGCCCACTTTTCTGAGTCTGCATTGGAGGCGACTTTTGTGGACTTCAGACACCTTTCTATCCCATAAGGCACTGTGGCATGAAAATAGTGGAGGAGAAAAGTAATAGCTATAAGTGCTGAAAATATTCATCATTTTACATAACGTTGGTTTTATATAACTTTTCTACAACAGAGTTGTTTTACTACAACTTCTTGGTGGTTTGATGAATTTTAAACTGTTATTAAAAGTGACTAGCGGTTTCACAAATGGGCTGAATGGCTAACGGTAGCAAACAGTAAGACGGTTGCGCAGATTAGCTGTCTTTAACTGCCACATTCAAGCAGGGTTATTGCTACTTATCATTTTAGTATAAGATATCTGTTATGACATAACTTCACGAACGTGTTTGACGTAATCAAGTATACTTCTGTTCCAAATGTGCAACGAGTGTTTGCGTCCTTCCGTCCTCAGAAGTCTGTACTTCCAACAAGTCCATACTAGCAAGTACACAAGTTTGTTCTTAGCGTACTTGGTATTGAGAAACGGCCAGTAAGTCTGCTCGATTCTGTCGCCTGGGGGAGGGAACATGGCGACCGCTCGTAATCTAAGCAGATTTTGTGGCGGACGTGAGAGGAAAGTTTGTGGAAAAAGTGATCAGTGACAGGCAGTGATACGATCGATCGAAGATACGATCCATGGATTGTAGTACAGCAGCGAAGTGTGCCAGCTGAAAGTGAAAGTAGGTCAAGCAACGAAGGCAGGTGTTTCGGGGGGGGGGGGGGGGGTGCTTGTGCACCTACTGGCTGAGTAGGGGGAGGGAGTGTCTGTCAAATGTTATGCTGTGAAACAAACTTCTTGTGGCTTATTTAGCTAGTGAATAATTATTTTGCCACCAAAACTCTTTTCTTAGTGTTGTATTTGTTGTTTCATAGAAGTAAACAGCTGTTCAGATGATGAAGGTGTTGCTAAAGTAAAGAAATATTGGTAACAAAGACACTTTTCCACTTGAAGCGCATTGCATTATTTAAAGGAGCTGTATCATGCTTTTCAAACGTTCCAAAAGTCAAATACAGGCATTTATAAGCTAAACATGCTACCATCGCTACTATAGAAACTAATTTGGTGTTAAATATTAGTTTTTCTGTGTCTAATTTCCAACATGAAAGTAAGATGGCTGACTGTACTGAACCACAGAGCTCTCGACTAATTGCAACATGTTTTACGCCCATTTCATGACGTCGCCCCTGAAGAGACACTTATTCTGAAGGGTCACAGAACTGTCTGTAGCACCAGCAGCTCACATGGAAGTTATTTGTAAACATTTTTTTTTCTTTCTTCCTTATTTGTAAACATTGATGGATAATCGGACTCCGATCGACGGGATAAAACGGACCAGCCTGTTATGGAGCTGTATACACTCAAGCCAGAGTCTGATATGGAGTTTGAAGTACAAGCAGTACCACAGAAGTACCAAAGAGACCCCTGACAAGTAAGTAAATTAGCGAACAAATCATAGGCTAATACAGGGGTCGGCAACCCGCGGCTCCGGAGCCGCATGCGGCTCTTTAGTCCCTCTGTTGCGGCTCCCTGGCATTGGAAAATGAATTAATGACTATTCTACTAAAGTGTATTTTGGTTGGTTCACTTTAATAATGTGATTCTAAAAGACCAAGACAAATGTCCCCTTGAGAGACAATAAAGTTTCTTATCTCATTCTAAATTTGAGGATTATGATGATCCCTCTGAGGGATTCATGTACAGTTGCGCACTTTTCCCGAGTTCTCCGAGCACTGCAAATGCAGCACGTGAAATAAAATCCAACTTAACTATTAAAATAAAGACATAATTTATATTTTACCATTTTGCAAAGCAGCCCATTGAGTGTCAGGTGCAACAAGCAGGTAACTGCAGTGAAACGACGAGTAACTGTCCAGCACGCTATGATGCGTCTCACAAACCTTTACGCAGCCGATCAGTGTTAATAACTGCACTTCATGCTCACGTGCCGCTATTGTGCAGCATAGCATGATACAGCCCTATTGAATCAGCAATCACGGAATTAAACATTAAAAACGGAATCAATTACAAACAAAGAATATCACTGAGTGTGGACGTGCCGCGGAGCGCTGAACTTTCCTCCTGGCGCACTGTCCCACAAACGTCTCACAGCGGAGCGTCTCTGTTGCTGCAGTTCTGGCATTTAAAGTGAATAATAAACGAGCAAAAGCTTATTTGTCCACTCCGACCCTGTCATGCTGCGCTTTGATCACTTCTCCAGCAGGTAGGCCGACGATGGAGAAGAAAAGTGTCTGATGCACTGAGCATGTTCAGCGCTGCGTGGGCAGATTCATTTGTTTTCACTGCTGACCAGATTATTTTGCGTAGCTATGTTCATATTTTGTGAAACAGTAATTTCATTTTTCGGGTAGCTTACTGCACGCGCCAGTAAAAGGATGACGGCACAGACAGGACAGCGTGTTTGGTTTGCTGCTGGTAGATTATTAAAGCTGCGTCTTTTTCCACCCTACATAAATACAACTACTAAAATAGATTTTTTTTTTTTTTTAAAGTGACCTTCAACCCGACGTCTTTTCTTTTTTTTATTTTAAAATGTTTTTTTTGCTGGATGCAGAAATGTGATTTCGTTTTCTCGTTTTTATGTTAAATGCAACACATTTAACGTTAAAGTTTTATTTAATTATCAATGTTAAAAGTCAGTTGATGCTCCAGTGTTTTCTTTATTGTAGGAAACGGGTCTAAAAGGCTGTTTGGCTGAAACAGGTTGCCGACCGGCTTATTTAAGACTTTTACATTTTTGCGGCTCCAGACAGATTTGTTTTTCGGTTTTTTGGTCCAATATGGCTCTTTGAACATTTTGGGTTGCCGACCCCTGGGCTAATACTTAGCATTGAGCTGAGAGATGTGTTTCACTCACCGGTGCTGTTGTCTGTCCATGCACGTTTGTATAGTAGGAACTGCGTCAGGTTTCATAAGTAATCCCCGAGGAAAAAAACACTTTACTGCCAGAGATTAATGACGTTGTCAGGAGTGAAGTTCACACACAAAGTTGAGGGGTTTTTTTCTGCTCCTGAAGTTATAATCCAACCACTTCTAGCAAGTCGATTCGTCCACCTCGTTGTGTTTACCGGTGTCAGTCAGTTATGTTAAGGAAGCTACAGCTTGGCCTGAATATTCATATAAATAACTCAAATATGCACAAATGAATAAAAAAACGACTTAAATTAAGTTTTTTATGAGGACATAACACAGTAAAATGCTGAAAAGCTCTTAAAAGTCAGTTTTTCATGATAGGGCTCCTTTAAAGCTTGTTTGCTCAGCTTTTTGTTCAAAAGAACGCATTTTCGCTGCAACAACCCCATGCTCTACTGCAGATTACTAAAGAATGGAAAGAGCTAGAAACAAATGTTGTTTTTCCGATAAAAGAAGAGTCTAAACTTTCCTTTGGTACATTCAGTGTTTGCATAGGCATAGTACACAATATTCTGTGACTCAGTGAAAAAAATCAGTGAAAATGCTTAAAAACCCTAGCAATATGGAGCATTCTGCTCAGAAAAGGTCTGGCAGTCAATGAGTTAAAAATAGCTGAACTCTGACCTTGTTCAAAATGGAAATGGTGTAAAAGGCTGTTTTACAAGCTACCAAATCAGTGTTTCACACCCCATCTCTGCATTTTGACACCATTTTTGTTAAATATACACTGACTCAGTGTAATATGCCACATGCTGCTGCTATGTGAGCTCATATTTACCTCATTTTCAGACCTGATGAAGGCCATTTGATTTTTTTAGTCCTGAAAGTGTGAAAGCTTTGGATTTTGGATGACAGTTTACCCATCATCGCTAAATAAAAAATGATAAACTTGAAAAGACCAGCAACAGCTCTCCTCTCCAAGGTTTTGAAGATACATGACAGTACCTGGTGGAGGTTCCAGGAATGGGCCGTCCCGTGTCCACCGAAACACACCAGCAGTAGCCTGTGGACTGGTGGCACTGGATCGCTTTGTAAAGACCCCCAGGCCCACAGTCCGGGATGAAGATGCCATCACGGGGACTCTGCCGAGCCTCGTCCAGGGCGTTCTGCTTCTCCTGGTCACATGAGGGAGCTTTCTCTGAAAGCATGAGACACGGGAAGCACATTACATAACAAGACTAAAGCGTGTGTGTGGAAGGTGAAACAGGGACGACAGCAGGATGAATCATTGTTTTGATGGCCCTTTATCCATGCCTTTAGTATGAGTTTACAGAATTGGCTCCACGCCTCTTTTTTCTGTGCTACCATCATATCACAGCTCTCTGCTCGAAGACAGGCTTCAGCACACTGTATTTGCATCCATATGGATTTCATCAGTTGCATACTCTTGAGCTAAATACAAAAAAAAAAAACTTGCATGAGGAGCTTGTCACATTTTACCACTCCTGATCCAGTCTACATTCAGCTTGGAAGACAAGAAGTGTTGGGAACCTCTTCCTTCAAGGTGGTCCCATGTGCTGGTGTTTCAGATGAAAGAAGATGCAGGAAACTGCAGCTGAAGGTTGTTAATTGCTATACTGTAGCTTTGAGTAATACTCTTATATTAAAGGGACTAGAGGCAGAAATTGTGAAAGAATAAACAAGCATGTCCAGTTTTTTAATACTAATGGGTAATGAAGCGTTAAAAACCAAACAGAACGTTTCCACCCACATCTCTCTCCGTTGCCTTGAACAGGCTGTGTGCTGCATAATACTGCGATTCAGGGGCCGAATTTCCCGCACTGTCCTACAGATGTGACGTCATTGACACTACGGATCCCTGACAGCTTCGATATAGGAAGGAGACGTTGCGGTGAATTCAGACACTGTACGGGATAGTTATATATTTTTCTGCTGTCAGCAAACGATCCAGATCAACTGAAAGACACTAAAAAGGGGAACTACAAAGTAGGGCTGTAACGATACTCGCATCGAAATCCCGACACTCAGAGTCACGATCCTGTCTCGCTGTGGGAGAAAGCAGGATCATGACACCCTCCAAGCACAGTTCAGACGCTCTAAAACTCCTCAGATCACAGAAAACTATTTGACTTTTTTTTCATCAGGCGACAGACTATTGTAGCATTCAGTTGCTAACAAGACAACACATCTGTCTTAAAGGCACCAGCAGTAAAGTGTCACACATGTGTTTTCCTGCAAGTCAAATAAAACTGCAGTTTTCTATCGACCGGGATGAGCCACTCGCATGCATGCAGCTGGGGAGTGTGTGATGGCAGGTCTGCAGACACGGAGAACAGTGAAAGGGCAGGAGGAGGATCCTGGTTGGGTTCAGCAGGCCAGATGCATGGAGGACGCCCAGCTGGGCCGAGTGTGTGGACAGCTGAGTGTGTGGACAGCTGAGCATGTGGACAGCTGAGCATGTGGACGCGTCACAGGACATGATGAGACCCCCGCTGCTCTGCTGCTGGTTTCAGGTGTTTTTATTTGCTGGGACTTGTGATAATACATCAGCGGCTGTCCTGTCCTGACCAACCCCAGCTTGGAGTGTTGAGTCCCGGCCTGTCCCTCACGCTGGTCGGCCCTTTTCCGAGCCCGGAGAGGAGGACCGGTGTCGGTACATGAGGTACATCATCACTAATAGCAGTAAAAACATCTTTCTTGGTGACATTGAAGTTGGAGATGGCAGAAGAGGCACATCAGCAGCAGGCCTGAGCTCAGCTGAAGAGCTGGACCTGGACCTGGAAAGCTAACATGGACCAAAGAATTCTTTTCTCATGTGAAGACTCACTATCAAGTCTTAGCGCTGTCTTCACCAAAGGTTCTTTCACATCCAAATTATTCAGCGCTGTTTATCATACTGAGGTTAAGCTGGCGCCAGGCACTAAAATTCCCAACAGAAAATCTTTTTTGTCCATGGAAATGGAAAAAAGCTTGAGTTTTGTGGGGATGTGAAATTCAATCTGTGTCCTCTCTGTCTGCCTCGAATATCTGCATTTCTGCTCTATTTATTTTTGTTTTTGTTTCCTTTTCAGTTTTATTTCTCTTCCTTGGTCAGGAACTGAAAGATGAGAAACACGAACCTCTCAGAAAACAAATATTATGCCTAAAAAGAAAGAAAAGAAACCCACACAAGTGGAAGTCTGGAGCAGATGTAACAACTTGATCTTGTTGTGGTGAATTTTCCTCAGGGCAACTTGATAATGAACAAAAGATGACTGACTGCCGTATATTTGACAATAGCGAGTTTGTTTTCCAAGCTCAGATTAAGTTGGATTTTTTTCTTTTCAGTTAAATTTGAACCCATTTCTAACTTTTATTCTCTCCGTATCTCGATCCTCCCGCCATGTCATCTTAGGTCTTCTTTTTACTTTCTTTTTCTCCATACCCTGCCTCCCTCCATCCTAATTCCACTCTCTTTAAACCCGTACCCTTCGTCTCGCTGCACTTTCTCCTATTCACCTCACTCCAATGGCCTTCAGCTGTGCAGTAATCACTGCAATATTGTACTAAAGCCCCTTTCAGACTAGCAGCGGAAAGTGGTAATATTGCTGCCTCTGTCCTTTGTGACATGGGGCTAGACCCCATGTCACAAGAGCGGAAAAGTTGCATGTAGTTTTGGCTGAACACACAAGAAAATGTTCTGGACAGAGTTGAAGGAAGAGTGGGGCTGTGCTGACGTTTCTGCAACATCTCCTGATGTCTGAAAGCGCTGGGACGGGATAAGTCCGCCAGGAAGCAGCATGTTGGAAAAGACGAGTCCATTTAAAGAGCGGATGGACTTCAAGCTCATGTTCTGCAATGCAAGTCTGAAAACGGCTTTAAAGAGCTGCTGAAAGGAGGAGGGGAGCTCTGTAGGTTTGCATGTTTTAATGGCAGAGCCAGAGATGGTAAAGAGTCTAGTCCAAGAAGATTTCATCTCTCCACGCAGTTGTTACTTCTCATTACGTCAGTGGATCTTGTCGTGTCTTCATTTCATGTGCAGAAAAGTGAAAGTCAACTGCATGCTCTGGAGCGTAATGTCATGCTGATAGGCCTCAGTGCAGCGTTTTTGTGCCTCCACCCCTGCCCTACACACAAGCGCATGCTCATGCACACACACTGCACACACAGCTGCTGGCTATTCTCACCAGTAGTGATGCGGGCTGGTTTGTCGTTGCTTGGTGCTTGACAGAAGATCATGGGTTGCACCTCGTATTTAGGGCCAGATCTACTGAGATCCAAATTTTCTTGTAGTAATTTGCCCGTGCAATCTAGAAATTTGCACGAGGGGCTGGACCATGGTTTGCGGGTGATTTACAAAGAATGATCGCAGAAATGACAGTAGGTGCAAACGTGTTGGAAATGCCCTGATATAAATTAGGTTTTGTGTATCTTGAGGTTTGCAAAGTGTCGAACAGCAAATGACGACAGTGCAAAAGGAAATCAGAAATGGCCAGTTTATGAGGACATGGATCAGCAGTTGCTGAACAGGTGAAACTGTCTGCAGCCCAGAACGTGGTTTCTGACATTTATTATACATGAGGGGCGCGCTTTTAGGCACGATGCCAATGGCTCCAGCAGCTCGTGCTGCCAGGTGACTGACACAATTAATAGGGTCCGATTTACGAAAGGTTTGCGCTTGTTAAAACAGGCGCTATCTTCATTATGCACGCAATAATCCGCGGAGCTGATTTACATAGCAGGGCAAAAGGAGGTTTGCACCTATTCAGGGGCAAAATAGCGCCACTGTCCATCTGCTGCAGATGAATATGCAAACTGGGCGTTTCTGCCAGAAGGTGCAAAATATTGGGAGGAGACTATGCAAAACCTCAGTTTAACACGCACAATGTGATCTATCAACCATTCAACGGAAAGCGGGCGCAAAAAATTGCGTGTAATTTAGCAGGTCTGAAAAGCAGGTATAACTGGCAGCTTTACGCACTGATGCTGGAAAATGCTGCACACAGGACTGCAGACATCGGGTCAGAATCATTTCTCATGAGGTGTTCAGGCGACACTTCAAGTTTACATTATTAAATTAAATAACAATCAAAATCACTGTTTAAATCAGAGCGTGCATAGCCATGCACTCGGACAGTCTCTGTGTGGGTGTCCATTGGAACATCAGACAACACCACATTTGTTCGGTTTTCAGAGTTTTTTGTGCTTTTAAGAAAAAGAAGAAGAAGATAAAGTGATGTGAAACAGGGACACAAGATAGGTTATGCTAAAAAGCTGGGCGATGCGGAGCAGCCTAGTTTTTACCCTTTCCTAAACCTAACAGAGTTTTTTTTTACCTAATGTAATGTCATTAATGTAATGACAGTTGGTCTGTCTGTCTGACCAACTGTTAGCAAAATTATTCAAAATGCACAGAACAGAGTTGGATGAAAATGTCGGGGAATGTTGATAATGGTACAAAGAAGAACTGATTAAATTTGGTGTTGATCCGGATCACCGTTTGGATCTTGCACCCCCTTCTCCTTTCCTTCAAGGACTCCTGACGGCATCTGGGCCCCTGCTATAATATTAATATTACACCACTTTTCATGCCACATTAGGCATGGAAATAGAATTAAAAAAAAAAAAAAACATTGTTCGGACATCAGATGTTTATACAGAATCCTGCCCCGAGATGACCTGAGCACATTAATCTGCCTTCAGCATTCTGTTTTCTTTTGCCTCTCTGCGAGGAAGGACCGGTGCTTAGCAAGTTTCTGGTTCTCCAAACACTTTAATAAACAAGCTGCATGACAGCACGCTTCCCCGCTGCATGCAACATTTGGACAAGAGCACATCAAGATTTGGCAACAAAGCATCTGTTTGAAAAATGGGCCTTGCATTACTCGCCTAAGCAAACCCATTTCACTAACAGTCTCCACATCGCTCTTAATCACAATTATGGCATATCTAGAAACACAGCCAGTAAATAAATTATGTCGCCTATGTGCGTGCAGGAGGGCTGCTTTCTGAAAGCACTCAAGCTTTCCAGCCGGTAAGAGGAGTAAGACAAGAACTGATTTTGAGGACTTTAAACATTGTTTTCTGCTTGCAAGCTGTTATAGCGAGGAAGGAAGACAGAGAGCAAGCTCTGTTTATGTAGATAATCTCTCCAGATGATGGCTCGCAGTCTCAGACTTTCTGGTCTCAAATGCTGGCAGGACGAAGCAAACTCCCTGTCCAGCAACACAGGTTATACACACCAAATGATGGGAGAGGTATTCAAAGTCTTAACTGACTTAAAGGGACACTGTAACATTTTCTAGCCAAAATCGATGCCTGTATTTATATGTGATGTCACTGGTGTTTAAAGGCTTCCGCTAATAATCTGACACATTCTCATAAACAAAGAATTTTAGATTTGTTTATACAAACGACGGGTAAGCTGGTAGGCCACACCATGACAGTCTGCCATCTTGGAACTACAGCTGCCTGTGAGTGACAAATTGCACCAACACAAAATAGTAACTCCTGCGAGCCAGCGGACAGTGAATGAGATGCTGGAGAAGATCAGCTGGTGTGGCTTCCTACCCCGGCAAGTTGGAAATCTGTTCATCATCGTTCACAAAACCAATGAGCAGCAGCACAAGATCTGTTTACATCATCACCAAGAAAGCAAGAAAGGGCGCTTAAAACGTATCGTGACTGAAAGAAGAAGAAGGGTCAACACGGGGCTAGCCTTCCCCAGGTGACAGGTTCTCAGGAAGGACAAAGATTTTGAAGTTGCCAGCTTTCTCCTGACAAGTACTACCTAAATCATACCAAGCCATCTCTGGCATATCATCTCTGACAAAAAGGAAAAAAAAAAAACTTTACAAATGCAGGGGACAAGAGTTACGTCGTGCGAGCGCGTTGTTTTTGGACCAGTGCTGTTATCAGTTTTAAGCATGCATAAACAAGGAGAATTTATATTTGATTTTTTTTTTTTCTTGTATGATCCCCAAGGGGAAATTAGGGCTGCTACTTAAAGCGCCCGGGGAGCAGTTGGTGGTTTTAGGACCTTGCTCAGGGGTCCACAGTGTTTGACCTAGGATCAAACCTAGGAGACCTAGGAGTCGTGTCGGGGACTCGAACCCGGGTCCTCTGCGCTAAAGCCCACTCACTCCACCCACCCACTCAACTTGATTTCCTGCAATCTCTTGCAATTTAACATCATGTGGTACAGAGTGATACAATAATATTCTGCCATCTGCTCTGATCACTACAGGACAGAATCAGAAAATGGCCTTACTTTAGTGAGAAGAGTTCTTACTAAAGTAAGAACATAAGACCAGACACAAACCGGCTAGTCTCCGTGTCATAAGACCGGACACATACCGGCTAGTCTCCGTGTCATAAGACCGGACACATACCGGCTAGTCTCCCTGCATAAGACCAGACACAAACCGGCTAGTCTCCGTGTCATAAGACCAGACACATACCGGCTAGTCTCCGTGCATAAGACCAGACACAAACCGGCTAGTCTCCGTGTCATAAGACCGGACACATACCGGCTAGTCTCCCTGCATAAGACCAGACACAAACCGGCTAGTCTCCCTGCATAAGACCAGAAACAAACTGGCTAGTCTCCGTGTCATAAGACCAGACACATACCGGCTAGTCTCCCTGCATAAGACCAGACACAAACTGGCTAGTCTTCGTGTCATAAGACCGGACACATACAGGCTAGCGCCGTTGTCATAAGACCAGACACATACCGGCTAGTCTCTGTGTCATAAGACCAGACACAAACCGGCTAGTCTCCGTGTCATAAGACCGGACACATACCGGCTAGTCTCCCTGCATAAGAGCAGACACAAACCGGCTAGTCTCCCTGCATAAGACCAGAAACAAACTGGCTAGTCTCCGTGTCATAAGACCAGACACATACCGTCTAGTCTCTGTGTCATAAGACCAGACACAAACCGGCTAGTCTCCGTGTCATAAGACCGGACACATACCGGCTAGTCTCCCTGCATAAGAGCAGACACAAACCGGCTAGTCTCCGTGTCATAAGACCGGACACATACCGGCTAGTCTCCCTGCATAAGAGCAGACACAAACCGGCTAGTCTCTGTGTCATAAGACCAGACACAAACCGGCTAGTCTCCGTGTCATAAGACCGGACACATACCGGCTAGTCTCCCTGCATAAGAGCAGACACAAACCGGCTAGTCTCCGTGTCATAAGACCGGACACATACCGGCTAGTCTCCCTGCATAAGAGCAGACACAAACCGGCTAGTCTCCCTGCATA
This sequence comes from Atherinomorus stipes, assembly GCA_023101725.1. NCBI lineage: Eukaryota > Metazoa > Chordata > Actinopteri > Atheriniformes > Atherinidae > Atherinomorus > Atherinomorus stipes. The sequence goes on from JALJCO010004112.1 coordinate 235,090, forward strand.
AGACCAGAAACAAACCGGCTAGTCTCCGTGTCATAAGACCAGACACATACCGACTAGTCTCCCTGCATAAGACCAGACACAAACCGGCTAGTCTCCCTGCATAAGACCAGAAACAAACTGGCTAGTCTCCGTGTCATAAGACCAGACACATACCGGCTAGCGCTGTTGTCATAAGACCAGACACATACCGGCTAGTCTCCGTGTCATAAGACCGGACACATACCGGCTAGTCTCCCTGCATAAGAGCAGACACAAACCGGCTAGTCTCCCTGCATAAGACCAGAAACAAACCGGCTAGTCTCCGTGTCATAAGACCAGACACATACCGACTAGTCTCCCTGCATAAGACCAGACACAAACCGGCTAGTCTCCCTGCATAAGACCAGAAACAAACTGGCTAGTCTCCGTGTCATAAGACCAGACACATACCGGCTAGTCTCCGTGTCATAAGACCAGACACATACCGGCTAGTCTCCCTGCATAAGACCAGACACAAACCGGCTAGTCTTCGTGTCATAAGACCGGACACATACAGGCTAGCGCTGTTGTCATAAGACCAGACACATACCGGCTAGTCTCTGTGTCATAAGACCAGACACAAACCGGCTAGTCTCCCCCTGCATAAGACCAGAAACAAACTGGCTAGTCTCTGTGTCACAAGACCAGACACATACCGGCTAGTCTCCGTGTCATAAGACCAGACACATACCGGCTAGTCTCCCTGCATAAGACCAGACACAAACCGGCTAGTCTTCGTGTCATAAGACCGGACACATACAGGCTAGTCTCTGTGTCATAAGACCAGACACATACCGGCTAGTCTCCGTGTCATAAGTCCAGATTTAGCTTTCCGTTAGTTATCAGGGTGTACTACACACTTTTCAGGGCCGCACGTTCACGATGTATGCTTCCATAGTGCAGCTGAGACAAGCAGCTGCTACCCAGACAACGACAAAAACACAATTTGCGAAACTCTGAACTCACAGGACAATAGTACTTGATCGTTCATTCGTTCTACTTGAAGCATTGATGAAATCAAGGAGTTTTACTGCAGAAAATGTCTAATCTCATCCATGATACTGGACGTTCACTGAAAAGCGACTCAACGTTAGATCTTCCCAAGGACTCAAAGTGATACAAAAACTTTACAGGTGAGTAAATGCACCTATATACTCCTAGAAATAAGGTCCAGGTGGCACCTGGGGGCCACTGTAAATGAGGCCTCAGGTGATTTAAAATATGTCCATAGATGTCAAACCTGCAATTTGTGAGAGTGAAATTTCTTCATTACTTTTAAAATGTATCTGCTGGACTAAATAGGCAACTGTTTTCCAACAAATTCGTCGACCTAAAATGTGACGTGACAATGTCATCTCTGCACTTTGTTTTTGCTGCCTCCTTGTGGTCACAGAAGCATGTCTGGCAACTCATCACACGCTGTGAAATCAAATCAAAACATGCCATTTTTGCAAGCAGACACACATTGCTCATGTCTCCAAAGTGATGACAACTCCCTCTGAGCTGGACTTGTCCCTTGTGGAGTCAGATCCTAATCGAAAACAGAAAGCTGGCGTTTCCAGAGAGGTTTCAAAGAGCTGTCACAGCAAAGTATCTATCAGCTAAAATCCAGTCTTCAGAGCTGCTCAGGCCACATTTCCCCTGCCACCTCATTTACATTAAAACACCAAGAAACTCCAATTACAATCAAATATCTGTGTCTTTTATTGCTTTCAAGGCAGCATGAAATAGAAAACCGTGTTGTGAAGGTAAAACCATAATAAGGAGTTTTAATTTTTTTTATTGGAGTCAGATAACGTGCAGATTCAAACCAGTAGTATGTAGTCAATACTTCCATATCTGCAAGTTGACTGCTAGACTAAATCGCAACATACCGCTGTTTGTTTGGCTGCTTCTGTAAACAAATTGTGGCAAATATGAAACATTTTTAAAGTTTAGTTTATTTGATTAGATTTTAAAGCTATTACATCAGTTTTTATTGGTAGAAAATATCAAATTAAATTCTAATAAAACATTTTAAAAACTGGAGAATAATGTCACAGGCACACTATCAGCACCTAATATGCCGCACTTTTGGCTTAATATTATAGGGAATAAATCTCTTTTTTATTTCATGATGTAAAAAACTCAGAAAAAAATGAGAAGGCTGTCAAAGTTCCAGTGTCAGGCAAATATTAGCCCCATATATCAACTAGCCTACATATCCATCTAACTCTAATATACACAAGACTCAACAACCCCCTCCTCATTCACTCCTTGACTCGGTACAGAAGCGTGAAAGCTGTCCAGCTGTGCAGAGGGCAGCGAACATGTTGCGGAGTAATTGAAAAGGAGACAGAGAAAGCTAAACAAATTTCATCAAGGAAAGAAACCAGGAAATAAAACCCTGGGAGAGCGGGGCTGTCTTCAGACTGGAAAACCTTTACTTTTCATCTTAAACTGGTGGCTTTGTAACAGCAAGCTGATATACTGAGGTTTGGGCAACTCCTCTGTTGAACCGCCCTGAGCAGTGATTTATGAAACTGTGCAAACATAAAAGAAAACGCAGTATTTTGCAAAGACAACTGTGACGAACAAACTTCCAATGAAAAGTTAGAAATCGGTATGTCAACCTGAGGAAGATCCATCGCTCCATTGACCTGATGCTGCTGATTTCCAGTCCAGTTCTTACCTCATTTGGCATACCTCAAAGCTTTGGCTTCTTGACATCCACCCTTCCATGGAGACCATTTCTGATACAGCTTCAGTGGACAGACTAGAGAACGTCAGGCTCAGAGACTTCTCTGAGGTCATGCATCAGGTCTGTGCTGGACTTGTTTGCTTTCGTATTTCTTAAAGACATGACTTTCAGATGATGTTCATCTGCTGCAGATCCAGGTCTGACATTTCCTTTGTCCTCCACATTATACAGCAGATATTCCAAGTTTTTAACTAGTAGCTCTTTGAGAATCACCTTGTTGATACACATTTATGGTATGTGTGTAATGGATTTTAATCCATTACACACCATTTTTTGCCAACCTTTGTAGATGCCTTATGTCTTTGCAACCAGGTTGCTTGATAGAGAGTTTCTAATACAATAAAAAATTCCTTTTTTGCTGCTTTTTGTGTAGACACAAGCATCCCTCAAGTTAGGTGTTTGTTTGTTTTTTTGAGATTCGATTATTCCAGGATTCTTTGGCCTAATTCCAATTCTTATTTTTCATCCCTACCCCAAGCCCTTTCCACTTGGCCCCAGTACTTGAAACGGAGTTTCATGTTCTAGGGACTGAATTATTCCCCAAAGAAATGGACCTTTCAAAATGCTCATGCATCACCAACAGTCATCCGTGCTGCAGTAAACTGACATCACAGCTGTTTCTGGAAGAGTTCGCAATGCAGCAGCAGCAATTCTGGCCGTTTGGATAATATTTTTGGCTTTGGGAAAAAAATGCAAAAATGAAAGGATTAGAAGACGCCCTCGACTCAAGCTTAACATTACGTTACATTACAGACACGAGCAGATGCACATAATGTTACGAAACTAGTAATTTTTTTTACATTTGTAATGAAACCGTAATACACTAAAGTGACCTTAAAACAGCGATTTTCATCTTTTATTTACAAAAGAATTCTCACATGTGCGTTTCTTTGGCTGCCAATTTCTTCACCATAATGCCCGTATTTCGCACGAGCAAAATTAACACGAGCATATTCCGCGTGGGTGGGTAACCATTTTCATAATTGTGAGTAATATCACACCACTCGTTTTCTAGAGTGCCCCTGGAAAATCTCCATATTGAGGGCCAGATAACCCGACCACTTCCACCTCCCCCTTGATCTGAACCAGAATTGGGACACCACTACCCCTTCACATGACCTTCACAAAACGAAGGGCTACACACCAGGTATTTGTCTGGTGTGACACTGGAATTCACCCTCAGGCTTTTTCTCAAAGTTAAATTCAAAGACTTTTCTGGGACTTTTCAAAGTAAATATTCAACATGTTCCAGTTTCTTCTTCCTGTGATTAAACTGCTTATCTTTTCACAGAACATGCATCCTCACAGCAATTATTATTATGATGTACAGTCAAGAACTAGTTTTATGTTTTGGATAGAATTTTACCCAATGGCAAGAAATGCCAGAGAAACACAACATACATGTTTCTAAAAGTTGCATACTTCAAAGCTACATCCACACAGAGACAGAGATGATTTAAAGGTTAAATATGTAACATTTTTATTAAAAGCTATATTTAAAAAAAAAAAAAAAAAAAACCTCCACAGGTCATTTGGGGGTGTAAAGAATGAAAGTACAACATTTCCTAGAAAAATTATATTTAGCCTAAAAATAATTATAAAATAAATGTTAACGGGTTCGGTAATGGCATTATATTTACATTTGTAAGCCAATACATGCCGCGATTGCGGGTTGCCAAATACGATCTCTGTGTGGAAACAATATTTCGGTCATAGTCAGGCTGGTACAGGGGAAAACCGTGGAGACGACGAGTGAAGCAGCTGCTTCAGAGCCCTGGAGATATTATCTGTTTCTGAGGAGGAGTGACCTGAGAAGAGCAAAACCTGGAGTAAATTTAGGTGAAGCTACACTAAATGGACCCACATAAACGTTTTCCACGGTGTCAAAACACAGAAATGGCGACTTTCCTCCTGGATCGGTAAGCTAGCTTGTTTGCTAACGTGGCTAACGTTAGCTGTCAGTTATAAACTCCTCTGCGTTACTTGTTGGACATGCTGCAGACTGTTGGACATGCTGCATACTGTTGGACATGCTGCATGCTGTTGGACATGCTGCAGACTGTTGGACATGCTGCAGACTGTTGGACATGCTGCATACTGTTGGACATGCTGCATACTGTTGAACATGCTGCATACTGTTGGACATGCTGCAGACTGTTGGACATGCTGCAGACTGTTGGACACTTGCGTATCTGCAGATTCTGGCATCCCAGCGGCTGGAGTTGCTTTTCTGCCGTTGCAACTACAACCTAGACACACGTGATGTCGCTGTTCTGTACGTATTCCATATTCAACCTTTAAGTTTAACATGGTTTTCCATAAAAAACTATTTCATGACGTGTCCACACAAAACCACAGAAAATGCTGTAGTTAGGTGTACGCAAATAAACTTTAATACAAAAAATATATGTTTGTTTGTGTAATACATAAAATTACACAAACAAACTTTAATACAAAGAATATACATAATACATAAAATTGTATAAAAAGAAATGAGCTTGAGATGCCGCGAGTGTAACTAATTGCTTAAAAAAACTAAATATAATCCATTTTCTGTCCACTGTTTACCTTTAATCCTCTGACAAAACAGCATGGATGACAGACTGAGACATCAGTGAAAACCTCGAAAAAGAGTGGTGCAAGCACCCTGTATCTCCTTGAGTTAAAAACTAAACACAGTGCAAATCTGTGGAAACGGTTTCCCTACACTGACTTGGTCGTGGTGGAAGCTACGTGCAGTGGCTCTGCTCTTACTGCTGCTTCTGCATGTGGATATGTGGTGTTTGAGCTAAAACATTCAAGCTGTTAAACTCGGGATTTGAAGCTCTGTGTCACAAAATCAGACACTTTTTCAAAACCTGAAAGCACTGCATTTACTTTCAAGCATTTTCAAAGATTTCCATCAACCCAGATTTAATTGCTCAGTGCTTTGTCAGTCAGTCATTTTCTGTACCGCTTATCCAGTTCAGGGTCGTGGGGGTTGCTGGAGCCTATCCCAGTTATTAACAGGCGAGAGGCAGGGTACACCCTGGACAGGTCGCAGGACCCAGGACCTTTTCTGTACCGCTTATCCAGTTCAGGGTCGTGGGGGTTGCTATCCCAGCTATTAACAGGCGAGAGGCGGGGTACACCCTGGACAGGTCGCAGGACCAACACAGAGAGACCGACAACCGTGCACGCTCACATTCATTCCTAGGGGCAATTTAGAGTGATCAATTAACCTAACATGCATGTCTTTGGACTGTGGGAGGAAGCCGGAGTACCCAGAGAGAACCCACGCATACACGGGGAGAACATGCAAACTCCACACAGGAAGGCCACGGTTGGAATTATTCGAATCCCCTCCCCAGCCGGGAATCGAACCAGTGACCTTCTTACTGTGAGGCTGCAGTGCTAACCACCACACCACCGTGCAGCCCTCAGTGCTTCATGATTTATTTGGACATCTGCTGCTTATTTTCATTTTCAGTCCAGTTCTTGAACCTGGTCATTTTCAGAAATCTCAGTGCTTTGTGATTTCTGAAATGTTCAAGAACTGGACTGAAAATGAAAATAAGCAGCAGATGTCCAAATAAATGCCTGAAAAGACTTTCAGGAAACCTAGAGAAATATTGCTCATCATCATCTTAACAGATGACAAGAAAATCAGGCTCCTTTGAAGCAGAACATTAATGAGAAGGCCAAACACTTTTTGCATTCAAGAGTAGTTTCCCTGATCTGTTTGTATTAATTTATGGGTAATTATTTACCCTGTAAGCAGTCCATTTCAAGGTTATAATAGTTCTGGATTTTTAATCAGTTTCAGTTTTTATTTAGTTTTGACTTTTTGTTTTTCAGTTTTAGTTAGTTTTTTGAGCGGGTTTATTAGTTCAGGGCTTAAAGCAAATTAAAATCCTGAGCCTGAACTTTTTTCGGACGAGTGGGCTTGTTAAAAGCGAGTTTATTCACATTTACATCGGAGAATTTGGCCAAAAATAGAGGCGATTTTTTTGTGACTAGGGTCTAAATCATGACGTAATAGCACTTTCTTGCTGCTAGATGCGTATATCATTTTCTGCAAGCGGTATGTCTTCTTTTTTTTTTTTTTTTGCAAGTCCAAGTCATGTCTCCAGTGTTATGGCTGAAGTCCACGTTGCAAGTCTCTTTCAGCTGTAATCAGTATATATCATGTCATACCTGGTGTCTGCTCTGCTTAGAAGACTGAATTATAATATCCAAGGAATTTAAAATCCACACTCACCCTTTATCTACCAGTATTTTGTAACAGCACTGATCTTTAGTTTAACTGACCAATATTTTGTCTCTTGGACAATTTCTTTGCTTAAACATATTTGGAAAACTTGTAGATGAACACGAGAATTTATTCAGTCTATAAATATGCTCTTAACTTAACCAAGAGCTTTTAATGTGTATAAAAATCCACCTGGACCTGCAGAGATGCTCTAAACTAGCATTTCTCTGAATGTGGAGAGGAGGCAAAGCTGCACCTTAGTGCAGGATCACCACCTGCAGGTTTTAGATGTTTCCCTGCTGCAACATCTGATCCACATGACAGTTTCTAATCAAGTTCTGCAGAAGCCTCTTAGTGACCCGCTGATAGTTTGATTCAGTCATATTACAGCAGGTAAACATGTAAAACCTGCAGGACAGATGTCCACAGCTGGTTATCCTCCACTAGTGCATGAGGAAAATCTTCTTTTTAGGAGTTATGCGAGCTGGGTACGGCAAGTCTTATTATATTCTTTTTAAAACTGAAAAAATTCTCAATATTTTAATTAATTTAGACCCTCTGCCAGTAGTTTTAATAACTATTCCTTGCATTCCTAAACGAGCAACAGCTGTTCTTTCTAATAAGCGGACCCAGTAAAACTGTGATGTTTCCAGTGGATCTGATCCCAGTTTAACGTCATCACGACAGTCCCAGTTTATGGAAACTGTCCATTGAATATCTCTTTCTTCTCCTGAACACATTCAGGAATCTTCTGATGGAGTTACATAACTTTAGTACGAACTAAAGACACCAACAAGCTCACGTTTATGCCGCCACGACGCTAAGCTAGCTGCTAACATGGCTGCTAATATCAAGCTTTCACAGTAACTCACCTTTTCAGGTGTGTTTACGGTGGATGTGGAGGATGCGGCATCTCGAACTTGATACCGCAGAGTGACGATGCAGCTGCTGCTCTCATGTTTGTCGCTTTTATTCAGTTTTTAATGTCCAGAATTACAGCGATGCGGCAGCACCAGACGTGCTCACGTGCTGCTGTTGTTTATGTGTGTGCGGGGGCGCGTGTCTGTGTGACGTCTCGGGAGATGACAGCTGACATCACGGACAGCAGGCGCGCGATCAGACAGAGATTGTGACGAAACTGTCCAAGTCCAGACTGTGAGTCTCTGGAAAAGCGACTATGTGGCTCCTTCAGTTTCTTGCACAAACTGTCTCTAACTAGTTCTTCCATCTTCGCCCAGCGCCGGTTATTTTCAAGTCCTTTATCGGTCAGGACGGCGGAATAAACCCAGGCTCCACGATATGATGTTCATAGCTGACGTTAGCAAGCAGCCGTTCACTGCTGCCGCAGCTGGATCACTGCTGCAGCTGGATCACAGCTGCAGCTGGATCTGGACCATCATCTAACCAGCTGCTCCACTTGCGATTGAGTAGAAATGCGCTCCAATGAGCGCCAAAATACGTTGATCTTACTTGTAGATTAATATGACCATTTAAAGTGTGGGATTGTACACATCTTTTTTACCACATACTTGACTATATCAAGTTCTTACTGTGGACTTTTTTTCTTTCTTTTTTTTCACCCCTTGCCGCCACACGCCGGAAATCCGGCACGGTGCCGGAAAACTTTAAGCCCTGTTAGTTTTTATTTTTTGAAAAATGCTTAGTTTTTTATTAGTTTCAGTCTTAGTTTTAGTTTTTTGATGTTTTTTTTCCGTAAATTATAGGTATTTGTCTGGTGTGACATTCAAAATCATCAGAAAGTAGTCACTCGGAGTAAAACCGGTAGAGCAAAGTAAACAGATTAAATAGAAATAGATATTATATCAACCCAAAAGGCTGATGTATCAAATACATTTACAAAGACTAAAAGTAAGGATTTTTTTTTTACAATAATTTTAGATAGTTTTAGTTAGTTTTGTAAAGACACAATACAGTGTCAGTTATCATTTTTTCATTTTTATTTTTATTACAGTTAACAAAAATGTTTTTACAACTTTAGTTTTGTTTTTTTCATTAGTTTTAGTTAATTATAATAACCTTGGTACAGTTGTGGTCTTACTGGTCGTGGAGATGGTGGTCTGGTCAATGTCATAATGTTTTATCTCATTCCTACGGATAGTGAGTGTACCATCATCAAATGTACAAAGAATATCTGTATGGTGTTCTTAGAGTGAGGGTGTGTTTTTTCTTCTAACCTGGCCTTCTGCAAGTGGAGCTGTTCTGCTTATCCTTGTATCCCAGGTGTTTGATCCATAATGTCGGAGCAGTTATCTCTGCAGTGACAGGATGACAGAGTAGATTTCAGCAGCTTTGACACATCAGGGTCATCCCAAGAAAATAAATTGTTCAGCCTCTCCAGTAGCTGAAGATTTCTTAAAAAAAAAAACAACCCAGTCAAGCTTTGCCCACAAAATCCAAACTGAACACAGCATCCTCCAGCCAAATATTTCCAGAATATCAAATATATCGTGGTATTTTTACCACCTGGACTTTTCAATGAAATGGTGCATTGGACATTAAATTCATGAGAAACTTTAGCTTCAGTCAGGTGTTGAAACAAGATGATGCTTGGCTAATGCTGCTTTAACCTGATGCATTTTTTACTTGGGTATAGCCCCATTATAGCTGTATAGCTTCTGGTGAGTCCCATTTTTTTTTGTTTGATATACTTTATTCATCCCAATTAGCAAACAATTAGGAAATTCATTCTCTGCACTTTCACCCATCTCAGGTTGAACCTGAGAGCAGTGGGGGGGGGGGGGGGGGGGGGGGTTAAGGACCTTGCTCAAGGGTCCAGAGTGGTTCACGTGAGTGCCGTGTCGGGGACTGCCGCGGGTCTGCCGCACCAAAGCCTGCGACATTAACCACTACGCTATCCACTCCCCTTTTTGCAGGTCTGGCTCTTATGATGGAGACTGTGAACCTTATGCTGCATTTGGAATTGAACCATGACAGTCATTCTGAATGTGTGCAGCACATCATGTAAGCTGCTATCTTAACATGCATGTTGCAGGTAAAGGAATGGTGGGGGGGCTCACCGTCACCCTCGGGGGGGATGTGGGTCTCCATGGTGGGCGTGGGCTTGGAGCCGTCATCTGGGTTGAGAGTGAGAAAGAAACGGAAAGAGACTACCATTATTGAGGTTAATACAATCTACTCTCCAGAACTGTTGAATGGTTGGGATTTGCACATGGCCCGGCCAAGACAGACAGACAGACAGAAAAACAGAGAGACAGATGGAATAACAGAAAAACATGACACCCATGGTTCAAAAATCACTCCCACCAGCATGATCAGGCTGCACATTCAGCACACTCCATCACAGCCATACTGGTCCACTCACACTCGCTCCAAGAGAGAAAACCCCCATCAGGACCTACATGAGAGCAGGTGTAGGTTCTGCTTTTGTTCCCTGAATCAGTCAATAGTTGATTTATGGATCTTCTTAAAACTCTTGACACTAGCACACTTTGTATTTTCTACACAAAAGTATTTTGATAAACCCAAATTAAACTTCATTCTCACCTGACCCCCGCCTCAGTCAAAGTCTCAAATCTGGTCCAGATATTCCCAGTTTCATGCACGCCACTGCACGTGGCTCCCACCACGACTGAGTCAGTGTAGGGAAACAGTTTCAAATTTGAGAAGAAAATGAACATTCCTCTAAAATGAAAATGAACTGACTGGCAGATTTTTTTTTTTCAAAATGTAGTTAATAGCACCTTTTTCTGTGACTTGATAAACTCAGAAAATGCATTTATCTCAGTCTTTCGGTCTGATTTTAAGTGTGAGGTATAGTCATTGATACTCCAATACAGAGAAATTTGGGTTTGGTTATATTGGCTCCTGAGCATGAGGCTGAACTAAATGTCAATGTTTTTCATTTAGTACTTCAGATAGAGCACTCCTGTAAATCCTCCTCTTCACACACATATCTCATGCTACTGATATTCTAATCCAAAGGAGTAAGTTGCATCTAAAACCACTGAAAACCACAGCTTTTTCTGCTTTCACTCTTATAGTCACAGAAACATTTATAGTAAATTATATGGCAAAAGTTATATTCAACAATAACAAACAAAAATGCTTTCAGTCAAATTTTGCATTAAATCACAATTTCAAGCAAATGTTCAGAGAAGCTGAAATAATAATAATGCTGTGCATTGGGCTGCCTAGTAAAGGTATACTCACCCATGTGCAGTTTTGTAGCATCTGGAACATTTCTCAGTATATTCAGTCAACAGCAAACAGCAGAAATTTTTTGATCAACAGAACAGTTGAGTTATAAAATCAGATGTTGTCGGTATAATAAAAATATACTTTAGGTATAACGTATCAAAATGACCTGATTGTATCAAACTGAATTTAAAGAAAATCAACAGCTACTCTGCTGTTCTCGAACAAGTGCACACATGGTAAAATACATAAAATGGTAGCATTTTTTTTCATTGCACACCTAACTGTTCAGTCCATACTTTACATCCATGGTCCATCTCCTCTGGTGCAGAAATAAGGACGTCCCCCCCACTCGGTCTCAGAGGTCGGATGGATGCGACATGCCCGTACAGACCGACACAGATCAGATATGTATCCGATTCATTACCACATTTAGCCTGAATCCGATCCAAAAAATGTCAGATTCAATGCAACTTGCGCTGTTCACACGGTCAGAGGCAGATCAGATATGCGTCACATTTGAGCGAAAAGATCGGATTCAGGTCATATTTACCTGCGTGTAGCCAGGACAGAAAAGATCACCATAATCTTCCATTTTAGAATAAAATAACATAAACTTTATTGTCCCACAAAGGGTAATCCGTCTTGGGCTTTTAGAATCACATTATCAAAGCGAACGAACCAAAATAAAATACATTTTAATTAAATTGTCATTAATTAGCCTATTTTTCAAATGCCAAGGAGCAGCATCAGCGTCCCCTGGCCTATATCATATTAATTCTTTCTTTTAGAAGACAACTACGCCATAAAAACCTGGTGCAGATCCCAATAATCTCAATAACTTTCGCCCCATTTCTAATCTTCCATTTCTCTCAAAAATTTTGGAAAAAACTGTTGCTTCTCAAATCCACACTCATTTAATCCAGAATAATCTCTATGAACAGTTCCAGTCCGGTTTTCGTCCTTTGCACTCCACTGAAACAGTTTTACTCAAAATCCCCAATGATCTCCTTCTGGCAGCAGATTCTGGTTTACTATCCGTTCTCCTCCTCCTTGATCTGAGTGCTGCATTTGACACAATCTCACACTCCATCCTCCTTGACAGGCTTTCGGGTATTGGTATCTCACACACACCTCTTGACTGGTTTAAATCATATCTCTCAGGCCGCACTCAGTTTGTTCAACTTAAGTCATTCACGTCTCACTCTCTCCCCGTCACTACAGGTGTTCCCCAGGGTTCAGTCCTGGGGCCTCTGTTATTCATCATCTACATACTTCCCCTTGGTCTTTTCTTCCGGAAACACCATATCAACTTTCACTGCTACGCGGATGACACCCAGCTCTACCTCTCCTCTAAACCAGATTCCACCCTCCCACCTTCATCCCTTCTGGACTGTCTCAATGAAATAAAATCCTGGTTCACATTAAACTTTCTGAAATTAAACAGTGAGAAGACTGAGATGCTTCTCATAGGTACCAAAGCCACCTTAGCCAAATCTCAGTTTCACTGCTTCCATCGATAACACTGACGTTTCTCCCTCCCCTCAGGTCAAGAGTCTGGGTGTCATCCTTGACAGCACACTTTCCTTCACATCCCACATCAATAACATCACTCGGACAGCCTACTTTCATCTCCGTAATATCAACCGCCTGCGCCCCTCCCTCACGCCTCACTCTGCTTCCATTCTCGTTCATAGCCTAGTCGCCTCACACCTCGATTCCTGCAACTCCCCCTACTTGGTCTCCCTCAGAAAACCTTACATAAACTCCAACTGGTCCAGAACTCATCCGCTCGTGTCATAACCAGGACTCCATTTTCTCATCACATCACACCCGTCCTGCAGCAACTCCATTGGCTTCCCATCTCATATCGCATCCAGTTTAAAATCCTTCTTCTCACCTATAAGGCCATCCATAACCTCGCCCCTCCATACATCTCAGATCTCATCCACATTGCTACACCTGCCCGCACTCTTAGATCCTCCTCCTCCATTTGGCTCACTGAACCTCTTTCACGCCTCACTTCCATGGGGGGCAGAGCATTTAGTTGCGCAGCCCCCCGATTATGGAACTCACTCCCACCCGATCTCCGCAATACCAACTCTCTCCTTCTTTTCAGAGCTAAACTCAAAACCCATCTTTTTAAATTGTGCTTCTCTCTTTGATGCTTTTTAATTATTAGTCTCTTATTCTTTTAACTTACTGTATTTTATCATTTTATTGTATTGTCATTGTATTTCTTATTTTATGGATCTTCTGTGTAAGGTGACCTTGAGTGTCATGAAAGGCGCCCAGAAATAAAATGTATTATTATTGTTATTATTAAGTGTAACCACTGGTAGCCAGATGTTACTGTAACCTAAAGAAGCGCGCACGCACACACGCACTGACACGCGTGGTGATTCTCTCCAATATGCAACTTGCAGTGATTAAAAGTATAGCCGAAAAAAAACTTTATTAAAACTAATCAAATAAATAAAACTAATAAAATAGAAGTAGTAAAATATTAAAGGGTCTAAAATGGCTGTGTCTGTGGCCCCCTCCCTTTGGCGCCTGCGCACCTCAGACCATCGGCTTCCTCGGGACACCACGGCCGCTTTTCTGACTCTGGGCAGCCGCTCTCACGGCGGCCATCCTCCAGCTCACGACAGCCACACCTCTCCCTCACCACCATCACCTGAGCCCTCTGAGCCCTCTGAGCCCGGGCATCCGACACCCAACTGCTGCGCCTTCTTCTCCAACGGTTTGCCCCATCAGTCCTCTCTCATCTCTCTGCTGTCCGCACATCGGCTTAAAAACAGCTGTTTTCAGTTTGATCAGGGGAGGTGCCTTCCCTCCAGGTGCTGCCAATCAGTTCATTAAAAGTTTTCGTTTTATCAATTAAAATGAAAGATTAAAAAAAACATTCCATTATTTATTTTTGGAATTTTCGTTTTTCTAATTTCGCTTAAAAACAAAAACAAAAAACAACAAACCACCTGTTTTTTCATTTTTTTTTACATTTTATTTTGAAACGGAAAAACCAAAGAACGAACCATACACGGACTGATATTGAATCTTCAGTTCTCAAATTCAAATTCAGTTTTCAAATTCAGTTCTTAAATTCAAATTCAGTTTTTAATTTCAAATTAAATTTTCAATTTCAAATTCAGTTCTCAAATTCAACCTTTTGTGCCACACATCTGGGACCTGGCGACAGGCAGATGCAGTTGATCACAGATGGCGTTAACCTCAGTCTTACCAAGAGCTACCAGCAGGGGGAGGGAGAGACACACACACACACACGGAGAAGAGAGACAGAGCGGCGAAGCGAGGGCAGCATTGCTGCCGCCTATGGGAGCTGAGAAGCCGCGGGGCGCCATCTCTGACCCGTCACCAGCTCCGTTCACTCACCTGTTTATGAGTGACATAAACGAGCAGAACTCAGCGGATTCTTAATCAATTTTCCTCTATTGCAAAACGTAGACAATAGAACTTAGTAGTCCCCCCCCCCCCCCAAACAAACAAACAAACCGTGCCCCCTCAAATCTGCGGAAGACAGCACGAGATGCAAAGGTATTTTTTTCCCCGCATCATTCTGTGTATAAACGTCACATCGTCCGTGCTGTCAAGTAAGACTCACCTGATGGCCAAGTGCCTGCACAGGCAGTGTAATGTGTGTATACAAAGCGCCCAAATCGCATTCTGCGAGGGCGGACTGTGCACGAGAGGAGAAAGAAAATATATTAAGGTTATAGGGTAGGCCTACATTATAGGCTTGTATGTGCAATCGTGAACCAGAGCACGAGAGCAAAAGACTCAATTTCAGCTCATTTTCACATCAAATTTTGGGGAGGTCACCCTTAAACAGACGTAACGTCCCGTGCTGCAAGTTTTTAAAAGCTTTGTGAATGCGCCCTTACACTTCTTCTACTCCTGCTGCTTTCAGAAGCTCATGTGGACCTTCTGCATCTGTTTTACCCAAACTCAGACTGTAGAGGACAGCGTGATGTAGCTGAGAATAAAAGAAACTGTAGGCTATTATTGTTGATAGCTGTTTGGTTGTGACATATATGTGTGCGCGCGCGCGTTAATTTATACTACTGTCATTTATACTACTACTGTCATCTCTACACTGATCATACTTCTACACATTTGCATTGAATATACATAAATACATATCCTCATTTGTCTACTATAACATTCACAAATAACAGTTAATGATACCTAATTACCTACTTAATCGGCACATTAATGACAGAAAAAAATGCATTAAATATTTAAAATGTTTAATTACATCTGTAACTGTCTGAGAGTCAGGTCGACAAAAATTGTGTATTTGTAAGTGTATGTGTTCAAGTTCTTTAAAAAACGATTGCAATTAGAAGATTTAAAATGATTGAATGTATCCTTTACTGTTTAAAATCTAACTTTCCATTTGGGAAGTCTCTTGTTGCTTAAGCTCCAGCATCTTTGGGGTTAACTTCCTTTCTCGTGAAGATTTTCTTGGTTCCAATGTCTGTTTTGTGGCAGAGGAAGGTTCTGTCATAGCTGTCTAACTTGTTTTTGTAGTCAAGTTCACTCAACTCATTTAGTTCTGATCACATTCTTATTTCTATTCATTCACATTCGGATATACTAATTTTTTACATAAGTTACCATGGAACATGTATGCAACACATGGAACTGTGTAACCTTCTACACTGTGTAATCCGAGTAACCAGCCAGCTCACTCTTTACATAAATACTTTAAGGTACTATTCCTTGTTGGGTGTTTCCCCCCTTTTTTCACCAAAATGCTTCAGAATATTCAGCAATTATCAGTAACATAAGGAGGAAAAGCAGTAATAATAATCACCAAATGATTTGATCAATAACCAACTGGTCCTTTTAACAATGTATATATATACTGAACTTAAGCAGATGTCCGTTCACTTACAAGCAGGCATATTCAAACCAGCCACAATCTGTTGAGCTGCTGTCTTCTGTAGGGCAGTCACCAGAAGAATGAGAAGCAAGCTTCTTTGAAGCTAGTTAGAGGATATTTGCCAGTTTGACGCTTTTGCAGGTAGACACTGCCCTCTTGTGGTTGACTTGCTGCACTCTGGAGCAGACACCGTCTGGAACCGACACTCCCGTATATCCGCGATGGACGCCTCTTATCTCGTGCTCTCTCTCGTCGAACTAAGATATGGTGACTGTATAGGCTGGTTGTACGGTTGTGCCCTCTCATCTCTCGTTCCTGGACATGAGCCGCTGCTTTACTTTGAACTTTTGGCCACGATGGCGGTACGTTTTCACTGTAGCTGCACCGGTCCCAAGAAACAATGGCCACGCTTCGTACTGATGTCTTTGAAGTTTTATTCACTCTCTCGTCTCTCTTCCACAGACACCGTGAAAACTGCAAGATAAGAACATTACGGTTCACATGTTTTCCATTACCTTCCAGCTTCCTGCTAGTGTCCATCAAGTAGGTTCAAACATGTTAGCATCACAAAATACGATGAATAAAGGAAATCTTAAATTGCTAAACTGTCAAAACAAATACATAATGCGTACAGTAAACAAACAATAACAGATAATTACCGTGTGCGCCTTTTGGACCACATGCAGACTAGCGCTGAATGAAACGTGCTCTCTTTCTCTGCATCCATGTTGAAATCTGACCCACAATGCCACAGGTCAAGTCGTTTACCAATCTGGTCATGTGACCGGTTACACTTCAATGTATTCCGGCAAGCTACTTTCCAAAGTTAGATTTTAAACAGTAAAGGATACATTCAATCATTTTAAATCTTCTAATTGCAATTGTTTTTTAAAGAACTTGAACACATACACTTACAAATACACAATTTTTGTCGACCTGACTCTCAGACAGTTACAACATCTGTAACAAGATATATCAGAATTACTTCATTAATCCCGTGTGGGAAATTCTTTTTTTGTATTACTCCCATTTACAGACGTAGAGAGTGTAAGAATAGTTAAAATTTTTAAAATGAAGTGAAAAAGTAAAAATAAACTCAAATAAAATAGTAAAATTGCAACCCTTCCTATATTAACATTATACAAGAAATAACATTTAAGAATTCCAATATATAATAATAAAAATGAGACTAAATCTCAGTATGTACAACAGTGCTCCTCAATACTTATTATTATTATAAGGATCCCAAATGAAGTAAATAATGAAATGCCTATCAGAGAGATGAACTGTTCAGTTTGATGGCCACTGGCAGGAATGACTTCCTGTGGCGCTCCATGGTGTAGCGTGGTAAAATGAGTTTCTACACACACATATCTATAATATATACACATTGTATTACACACACACACACACTAACATATCAGGTGTGTTTGTAATACAAATATCACATCTAACTCCTCTCTTAAATTCTTTTGAGTTTCTTCTCCCTCAGATCCTCCAAAAGACACGTTTAAGTCATCTTTTCCCAGCTGGCCTTGGTTTTTTTTCTGTCTTTCTCACTCCATCCTTTACACTCTTCACATGAACTGGTGGATTATGGCCTTCAGAGAAGTCAGACAACCAGGCGATGCACAGCTATGATCCTGGTAGAAAGAAGGACAAACATTGTCTTATTTTACACAAATCACTCTGACATGATTTACGTCTGATTTACATTATAATACATCACATCACATGACATCACACCTCCAGTTATCACTTGTGCATCAGGACTGTGTAGGCTACTCAACAACATGAAGTCTGTACACTCAAGAGTAAAATCAGTATTGTGTTGATATGAATGAAAGTAATTTTATTAAACATGAGAAACATTTTGCTGTAGTTACAGATGGATGCAGTTATTCTGACTGTGTGAAGTCTTCTGTTTAAATACTCTGGTCAAACGGGGTAGTACCAGTCACACCGGGATTATTTCTACCACAGCATTCACAATATCAGCTGTAATCTACACCTGTGTTATTCAACATGTGATTTATAAAGTTTCATAGATGTTTACATGACATAACTTTAACAGCGAGCACTAAACGTGCGTGTGCTGACTAGCTGAGCATGACTTCACTGGACAGATTATTACAGGCTGGCGACTATCGGTCTCTGCCAGTCACATGACATTTGTTGCCATTTTAGGCGGAAAAAAGTCAGTGGTCCCATTTATCAAACAAGCGTGGAAATGAGCGCATACCTGATCATGAAAGTGATCTTATGATTGTATCCACGTGTGATGTTTAAGAAGTTCGTGTCTGACCAAACAACAGAATCTACGTCAGAAATCCATCAAGCGTCTTTGAGCTTTGTAAAAGCGCTCTATAAATAAAATGTATTATTATTATTATTATTATCATCCAGCTGTTTCTGAAGCAGCAGCAGCCTGACAGGTGGGGGCGGATCCAAGCCTGACCCGGACTGTCGGATTTGAGCCTGAACCGCACAGGGACCGAAGAAACGATTTCTAAAATTTACTAAGCTAAGAAACAGTCAACTGACTGAGCCCCCCCAACACTTTATTGACAAGTTAAAGAACAGAAAAACTAGTTTATGAACATTATGCGCAGCCAGAAGGGCGGATGCGCTGGTACTGTAGATATGGAGGAGACATGAGGCGATCCGTCGTTTCTATTAAGTAATCTATACCTTAAAGTTGTAAAGTGCTCAGTCGGTAGACCGTTTCTGAGCGTAACTAATGAAAGTTATCATTTCTTATGTCCCCGTCAGGGTCAGGCTCAGATCTGCCCGGCCTCCACCTGTCAGCGCTGCTGCTGCTTCAGGGTAGAAACAGCTGGATGACGGTGCATTTCTGACGTAAATTCTGTTGTTTGGTCAGACATGAACATTTTATTATTCACACATGAATCCAGTCGTAAGATTATTTTATGATCAGATATGCGCTCATTTCCACGCCGGTTTGACCACTGACTCTTCTGCTTATAATGGCATCAAGCCTGGTTACCGATTCTAGCCACTAAATATAACTAATACTGATGTTCAGGCTTACTTGTGAACAGTTACTCCAAGTTGGCTGCTTTCGATGTTCCGCCGATCACAGCAAGAAAACGCTGCACAGCTCTGGTATCGTTCATCCACAGTCGCTGCTACCTGAGCTGGTGACCGGTACGAGATGGCGGCCCCACGGCTCGTCTGCTCCCAATGCTGCTTCTCGTCTTTATGCCCACGCCTCGCTCCTCGGTCTCTCTTCTCCGTTTTGGCCGCTTTGGCGCTTCTGTGTGTGTCTCTCCCTCCCCCTGCTGGTAGCTCTTGGTAAGACTGAGCTTAACGCCATCTGTGATCAACTACATTTGCCTGTCGCCAGGTCCCAGATTGTGTGGCACAAAAGTTTGAATTTGAGAACTGAATTTGAAATTGAAAACTGAATCTGAATTTCAGGACTGAATTTGAAATTGAAAACTGACTTTGAATTTCAGGACTGAATTTGAATTTGAGAACTGAAAATTCAATATCAAATGAGGTAATTCAGATTCAAGTTTTTAAAGCAATTATTCAAACTGGCATGTTCAGGTTCAAATTGAATGATTCAAATTCAAATATAAAGAATTCATATTCGCTCTGTGGTGGCACAAGATTTATCCCATAAATAATTATCCTGTTATCTTGGGATAATTATGACTCTCTCATTCTCTTGAGAAAATAAGCATCTTCTAGAGACAACGAATTATTCAAATGCAGGGTTGGGAGGGAGCTGGAGCTATACAAATTATAACAAACATCTGAAAAACTATGTACATTTATAGAATATAATATATATATATATATATATATATATATATATATATATATATATATATATATACACACAGCTGTGTGTGTATATATATATATATATATATATATATATTTTTTTTTTTTTTTTTTTTGCATGTTAGTCACACTTAAATGTTTCAGATAATCAAACAAACTTTAATGTAAGTCTAAGATAACAAGTAAACAGAAAATGCAGTTTTTGAATGAAGATATTTATTAGTGAGGAAGGGGGGGGGGGGGATCCAAACCTCCATGGTCCTGTGTGAAAAAGTGACCCCCCCCCCCGTTAAAACTTAAATTAACTGTAGTTTATCAAATCTTTGGAAAGCTGATTTCAATTTCTCTATCCACATCCAGGCCTGATTACTGCCACACCTGTTCTCAATCAAGAAATCACTTAAATAGGACCTGCCTGACGAAGTTTAGTAGACCAAAAGATCCTCCAAAGCTGGACATCATGCTGCCATCCAAAGAAATTCAGTAAAAAATGAGAATCAAAGTCATTGAAATCTATCAGCCTGGAAAAGGTTCCAAAGCCATTTCTAAAGCTTTGGGACTCCAGAGAACCACAGTGAGAACCATTATCCACAAATGGTGAAAACATGGAACAGTGATGAACCTTCCCAGGAGGGGCCGGCCGACCAAAATGACCCCAAGAGCACAGCAACGACTCATCCAAGAGGTCACAAAAGACCCCAGAACAACATCCAAGAACTGCAGGCCTCACTTGCCTCAATGAAGGTCAGAGTTCATGACTCCCCCATCAGAAAGAGACTGGGGGGCAAAAATGGCTGCATGGCAGAGTTCCAAGACCAAAACCACTGCTGAGCAAAAAGAACATAAAGACTCGTCTCAGTTTAGCCAGAAAGCATCTTGATGATCCCCAAGACTTTTGGGAAAATACTCTGTGGACTGACGAGACAAAAGTGGAACTTTCTGGAAGGTGGAGGTCCCATTACATCTGGCGTAAAAGTAACACGGCATTTCAGAAAAGGAACATCATAGCAACAGTAAAACATGGTGGTGGTAGTGTGATGGTCTGGGGCTGTTTTGCTGCTTCAGGACCTGGAAGACTTGCTGTGGTAAATGGAACCATGAATTCTGCTTCTACCAAAATCCTGAAGGAGAACGTCCGGCCATCTGTTGGTGACCTCAAGCTGAAGCACACTTGGGTTCTGCAGCAGAACAATGATCCAGAACACACCAGCAAGTCCACCTCTGAATGGCTTAAGAACAACAACATGAAGACTTTGGAGTGGCCTAGTCAAAGCCCCCACCTGAATCCCATTGAGATGCTGTGGCATGACCTTAAAAAGGCGGTTCATGCTGGAAAAGCCTCCAATGTGGCTGAATTACAACAATTCTGCAAAGATGATGGAACAAAATTCCTCCACAGCGCTGTAGAAGACTCACTGCCAGTTATCACAAACGCTTGATGCAGTTGTTGCTGCTAAGGTGGAACAACCAGTTATTAGGTTTAGGGGAAGATCACTTTTTCACACAGGGCCATTTAAGTTTGGATATTTTTTCCCCCTTAAAAATTTTCATTTAAAAACTGCATTTTCTGTTTACTTGTGTTATCTTTGTCTCACATTTAAATTTGTTTGATGATCTGAAACATTTAAGTGTGACAAACATGCAGGAAAAGTAAGAAATTAGAAAGGGGACAAACACTTTTTTACACAGCTGTGTATGTTATATATATATATATATATATATATATATACAGTCAAGAAAAAAAATTAAAAGACCAACTTTGTCATCAAAAATAATGGGTATGCAAACAAGTACCAACTGTGGTGTGAATCATGTGACTAAAACAGTCAGAAAAGAAAATCTAGAATGCCTAAAAGTTGTTTTTGGCAGTGCAATACCATAGCTGTTGATGTAAGAACTGAATAACCAAAATTACTGATCAAGAAAAGCATGAAAATGGCTGATATCTGTGCGGCTGTGTCTCTCCTCCTTTCCGCCATTGTTATTTGTGTCCTGGCGCTCCTGAGGTGGGTGGTGCACTGTCCAATAGGAGGTGCACTGTCCTCCTATTGGTCGATATGAAGGGTCACGTCATAGGACATGTCACACTAGGCGGACAAAACCAAAAAATTCTGACACGCCAGTCTTTTTGTGTTGTGGTCGTGAAGCGTCACAGACGCCAAATCGCCAATCGCTGATTATGTCATATTACACGGAGCAAAGATGCGACGTCCTGCGACCCAACAACGCAGAATCAGGCCCGACACTGAGCGACTCTCCGCGATGCCTCCGTCGAGCCAAAATCGGGCGAAATTCGTGTAGTCTGATCCAGGCTACAGAGTAACATCCATCACTGATCAATACATCGGACTTTACTTCAATCAAGCCTAATAAAGGCTGAAACTGTGATGTGTTCACCAATCACTGATTCACAGTTACACACACGCCTGTAAGACTGTCACAATTACAGATTCTGCTGTGCGATTGTCTCAGAATTATTTGCAATAAACAATAATGTTGTCATTTTTAGATCATTTTTAACTAATATACTAATATACTCTTTCAAAGATCAATAAACTTTCATTTCTACAGAACATTTTACACCTGGAAGAATTCTTCCACGTGTAAACAAAACAAAAACAACAAATAGGAGGGACTCTCGGTCTCATCAACAATGAATGAAAACCAGACACAACCAAAAGCTTATCCCCATATTTCATTTTCTGGTTATGTAAAACATATGTTATTGTGTATTATATTCTATTTTGACAATGTCATCAATTGTCATCTTGTTGAAACTGAGGACCCCCTCAAAAACGAGATGTTTCATCTCAAGGGGTTATTCCTCATTAAATAAATGTAAATAAATAAATAAAATCAATGAATATGATTGATAATAAACTCTGTAAACAAAACTCCCCTTCAAAAAATATCAAACATAGGGCTCATGCAGGGAATATGAGCAAAACTGCCAGTTAATACCTCATGTAAACAGAAAAGCTGGCAACAAAAATATACCATATAAATAGAAGCAGATGCCTCAGCAGGCCATGTTAAATGTCCGTACCTTCTATGGTCTGGCAGATTCAGATTTTTCTCACACCGCAGCCGTCATGTTCAGCTTTCAAACTAGTTACATTGTCTTTTTGTTTCTTCCAAATCCATTGTTTACCGGCAAAATGTAGCACTGATGTTGGCACTAATGGTTGGACGGAAGTTTCTGATATCTTTAAAGCATTACATATAGTATTTTTTTTTTTTTTTTTTCCAGAAATTTGTTTGCCTTTTTTGTTTAAAGGAATCATCTGTATCATCTTTTCAAATGTTCCAAAAGTCAAATATAGGCATTTATAAGCTAGATATGTTCCCATCGTTACTATAGAAACTAATTTGATGTTAAATATTAGTTTTTCAATGCATCTAATTTCCAACTTGGAAGTAAGATGGCTGACTGTCCTGAACCGCGGAGCTCTCGACCAATTGCAGCATGTTTTACGCCCATTTCATGACGTCGCCCCGGAAGAGACACTTATTCTGAAGGGTCACAGAATTGTCTGTAGCACCGGCACCGGCAGCTCTCATGTGGATGTTAGTAGTAAACATTGATGGATAATTACGCCGATCAACGGGACAAAACAGACCAGCCTGTTATGGAGCTGTATGCGCTCGACCCAGAGTCTGATATGGAGTTTGAAGTACACGCAGTACCACAGAAGTACCACAGAGACCCCTGACAAGTAAGTAAATTAGCGAACAAATCATAGGCTAACAGTTAGCATTGAGCTGAGAGATGTGTTTCACTCACCAGTGTTGTTGTCTGTCCATGCGCGTTTTTATAGTAGGAACTGCGTCAGCTTTCAGAAGTAATCCCAGAGAAAAAAACACTTTACTGCCCGAGATTCATGACGTTGTCAGGAGTGAAGTTCTCACACAAAGTTGAGGCTTTTTCTGCTCCTGAAGTTATAATCCAACCACTTCTGGCAAGTCGATTCATCCAGCACAACAAATAAACTCCCACGCTGGACATAACCACGCTGAACGTAACTGCATTTTTCCCAACTTGCTGTCCCCTAGAGCTTAAAAAAAAGAGAAAAAAAGGAAGAATTTTCTCCTGAATCTGGAGCAAACGTCTGTTAGCTGATGGCTGCTTGTCTCTGAGGAAATCTTCCTGCAGGTGTTAGTTTCTTCCTCAGAGAGTGTGTATAGGATTCTCTGAGTTTCTGTTCAACAGAGGGCGTCTTGCTACGATGTTGCTCATGCGTGTTTGTCACTTCGTGAATGGTGCCACGTTCATACGTAACGGGGTGGATCGTCAGTCGTTTGCAGGGAGGTAGCGCTTGGTTTAAATATTCATGTAGATTACTCAAATATGCATGAATGAAAAAAAATAACGATTTAAATCATTTCTTGATGAGGAAATAACACACTGACATGCTGAAAAGCTCTTAAAAGTCCATTTTTCATGATAGGGCTCCTTTAATAGACATATACAAAAAGACAGCAAACAAGAGAAGAACATAGAACAAACACAGACAAACAAACAATGGCCCATATGCACAATTTAACCCTTCAGGATATTAAGACACAAATGCTCTTTTGACAATTGCTGAAATTTCCAGTCCCATGTAGGATAGGAAAAGTTCCCAAGTTTTTTCAAAGACCTCATTCTGGTGATGTAATCGAGTCAGATAGTCAAGGGAAATGTAACTGAAAATAGACTTGTGCCATTGTCTGGCCTGAGGTCCAATTAACCAGCAAACATTTTCTGGCACAGTAAGTAAGCATTCTATACAGTTTTTTATGATGTTTGTTGGTGACGGCAGGATCAATTAGTCCAAGCAACAAAAACAAAGGGTTCCAGTTCAGGCTAGCAGAGAATATCTTATTCATTTCTTGTCCAACAACCTGCCAGAAATTTTGCACTTTTGAGCAAGACCAGAAACAATGTGTGAGGGTAGCTGTCTCAACCTTACATTTCAGGCACAATGGGGAGGAATCGGGTTTAAATTTGTGGCGTAGATGAGGAGAAATGTGGGCCCTGTGGAGGATCATTAACTGAGTTGCCTTGACTCTATTACAAACACACAATGTTGTTACATTTCCCCAGATGTCTTTCCATTCATCATCAGTAATAGCGAGGTTGAGTTCCTTCTCCCATAATGCCTTCAAGTGCGAAGTGTTAACAGTGGAGTACCCTTTTATGATATTATAAAACAGTCTAATAGAGCTAATTGACTTGTTAATGAAAATTTGTCTCTCTGTGTCTGAGATGTCCTGGAGAACCAAATCTGCATTGTCTCTTCGGATGAAGTCCCTCACCTGTAGATATTGGTAGAAATCACTCCTTGGTATGTCAAATTTCTCAGATAACTGGTTGAACAACAAGAGCGTGGGTCCTTCAAAAAAGTCCTGTAATGTAAGCAAACCTTTATGGGCCCATTTTTTGAATCTGAAATCTTCCATACCCGGTATAAACTCAGGATTGTTCCATATTGGTGTAAGCGCAGAGGTCCTATTTGATCGCCCCTCTAGTTTTCCTAACGTACGCCAGGCTATGGCTGTAGTAAGAGTAATCGGATTAGTGCAAGCAAGTTTTAAGGATCTATTCTTTCGAAGAAACAGTAGGGTTGTTAATGGACATCCAGACATAGAGCTTTCTTTATCCATCCATAATGATGTACAGTAGGTTTGTTATGTACCCAATCGGCTATGACATGTAAATGTGTGCTAAGCTGGTATTTTCTTATATCTGGGAGATCTAAACCTCCTTCGGATGAGGGGCTGCATAGCATAGTTATCTTGAGACGTGCTTTTTCTTTTGGACCATATAAATGAACTGAACCAGCTATTTAACAGTTTGATTACTTTGTGAGACAACATAACTGGAACCATTTGTAATGGATAAAGCAATCTAGGAAGAATATTCATTTTTAGTAATGCAATTTGGCCCATCCAAGTAATGGGGAGAGTATTCAATCTCTCTAGGTCGAGCCAAATGCGGTCGAGTAAAGGAGGAAATTTTTTTTTATACATTTGTTCAAATTTGGGTGTTATATGTATTCCTAAGTAAGTGAAACCCTCTGGAGAGCATCTGAATGGGAAGGGTCTTATAGGAGCTTGTTTTGAATCCAGGAGGCCCAGAGGCATCGCCTCATACTTATTAAAATTGATCTTATAACCAGAGAAGATGCTGAAAGCATGAATCGTCTCAATAATGCAATGAATGGAGGTCTCCGGGTCTGTCACAACAATCAGAACGTCATCAGCATACAGTGTAATTTTATGTTCCTTATTTACAATTTTAAGGCCACTAATGTTCTTGTTCTCCCTAATAGCCTCAGCCAAAGGCTCGATTGCAAGAGCAAAGAGCAGTGGTGAGAGAGGACAACCTTGCCTTGTTCCTCTGAAAATGGAAAAATAAGGAGAACGTAATCCATTTGTAAGCACTGCTGAGAGAGGGTTTTTATATAGGATTTTAACCCAGTTTATGAAAATGGTTCCTAGGCCAAATTTATTCAATGTGTAAAACAGATATGACCATTCTATGCGGTCAAAGGCCTTCTCTGCATCTAGGGAAAGCACTAGGCCGCTTTTGGAGTGATGCTGAAAGTATTGAATAGTATTTAGTAAACGGCGCATGTTATTGTAAGAGTTACAACCTTTTATAAATCCAGTTTGGTCTTCATTAATTAGGATGGGTAATAAATTTTCTAAGCGAAGTGCTAGAACTTTGGACAGGATTTTCTGATCTACATTTAATAACGAAATAGGTCTGTATGACGCACAATCTGCAGGGTTCTTACCTTTTTTTAAAATAAGAGAAATATTTGCTTCTGTTAGGGATTTTGGTAATGAGTTTTTAGACAGAGAGATGTTGAACATGCTCAACAAGGGATCAATTAATATATCATGGAATTTTTTATAAAATTCCACACTGAGTCCATCCGGACCGGGAGACTTGCCAGACTGTAATCCTTTAATTGCATCAAGTACCTCTTTTTTAGATATGGGGGCGTTAAGAGTTGTTTTCTGTTCTTCTGACAAACAAGGGAGTCTCAGCAAAGAAAAGAAGTCATCCATTTTCTCTAACGAGCTAGGCTGTTGTTCAGATTTATATAGATTTTCGTAAAAGCTTTTAAAAGTACTGTTAATAGGGGATTATCACGCTTACCGGAAGTTCCCGGATTTTGGACACTTCCTCTTCCGCGCCATGTTAACAACAGCCGTTCCTGCTCTGTTATACTGTTTAAATCGGATAAACTCCAAACATACTCAAGTGTTCATTCTAGACTGAAGTGATGCTAAGGAAGAAGTGGATCAAAGCGATCGATTCACCGCGGTGAAGGGCCGAACTTTATAATAAAACACACGTTTGTTTGTCGCCGGTGGGGCACAACACCGGCACTTCACAGCATGCTAGCATTAGCCAGCTAGCGTTTACTGACGTGCTTAACATTGTGCGTCTTAAAACACACAAACATCTGAAAATCGGGTCTGTACCCCCCCGTTTCCAGTGGAACAACTGGGGACTGCCAAGAAAGGAGACGCTTTCAGATGCTTGTGTGTTTTCAGCCGCACAAAGTTAGGCACGTTATCGAGCTGGCTAATGCTAGCCTGCTAACACGACTGCGCAGTCTGCCGGCCACAAACAAACGTGTGTCGTTTTATTATAAAGTTCGGTCCTTCACCGCGGCGAATCGGTCGTTTTAATCCACTTCTTCCTCAGCATCACTTCAGTCTGGAATGAAAACTTGGCATTGGCGTTTATCCGATTTACAAAGTTTAACAGAGTAGTAGCTGGCGGACTATTGTTAGCAGGTTAGCATTAGCCAGCTTGATGACGTGCCTAACTTTGTGCGGCTGAAAACACACAAGCATCTGAAAGCGTCTCCTTTCTTGGCAGTCCCCAGTTGTTCCACTGGAAACGGGGGGGGTACAGACCCGATTTTCAGATGTTTGTGTGTTTTAAGACGCACAATGTTAAGCACGTCAGTAAACGCTAGCTGGCTAATGCTAGCATGCTGTGAAGTGCCGGTGTTGTGCCCCACCGGCGACAAACAAACGTGTGTTTTGTTATAAAGTTCGGCCCTTCCCGAAAATAGTCTATCCTAGTAAATGACTGTGAGGCATTTGAAAAAAAAGTATATTCCCTATCTGTAGGATGTTGTGTTCTCCACACATCTGTATAGTCCATATCCTCACAAAACGCATTTACAAACTTAGCGTGGGGAGAGAGTGATAGTCTGCCAGGTGGGGACTTGTCCATAGTGGGGTTAAGGTGACAGTTAAGATCACCTCCTAGAATAGTATGTTTACTGCCAAGATTAATGACTTTAGAAAATTCAGATGACAAAAGATGTGTTGGGAGGCCAGGAGGATTGTATATATTAAGTATTGTGATTTCTTCTCCAGCAATAACACCCTTTATAATTACATAACAACCCAAAGCGTCCTTTATACAATCCAAAAATTTAAAATTAGAATTATTTCGTACCAAAATAGCCACCCCTCGGCTTCTTGATGTAAATGAGGAGAAATAAACTTGACTAAACACTCCTTGTTTAAGTTTTAAATGTTCTATATCATTTAAATGGGTCTCCTGAAGTAATGCTATTTGCACTTCCCCCTTTTTAAGTAATTTAAGACCTTTCTTCGTTTCATAGGTTTATGTATTCCCTTAACATTCCAAGTACATAGTTTAAGTCCCGACATAGCAGCAGTTAGAAAACAGAATAACAAGGCATTCGTCAAATGTCAAAGTTATAATCATCATGATATTGAACATAGGGCCAGGAAAAACAAATAATGAACAACTACAACAAGAACCGGTGCACTTAAGGTGCCCGCTGTCAAACTCTAACAAAGAACACAACACTGTCCTCCTTCGAAACATAGAGGAGATCGAGCAAATGGGATTCCTGGTAGCAAAAAGAAACATATCAGTCCGGGCCGCCGGGAGGCGGTATCCTATTTCCCTACGCAGTCATTGTTGGTTTAAGCTTCGTTCTAATCACAGTTCTCGCTGGTTAAAGACTACTCACAAACAGATGACGGTCCGGGACGATCTGCGCTGTGTAGAGTAGCCAGAGCATCACTCGCCGCCATCAAGCGCATCCACGTATGTCTCTGCCTCAGCAGGGTTATCAAACACCCGACTTGGTCCACGGTGAGTTATCTTCAGCTTAGCCCGTTAGAGCATTCTATATTCCCCACCTATAGCTTGGAGCCGCTTCTTCACTGAGTTGTATCCTTTCCTCTTGCGAACCACCGCGGCAGAGAAGTCCTGAAAAAACAAAACCGTGGAATCTCCGTGTTTAACAGCACGATTCTTCCTTGCTAGCGCCCAGGAGGCATCCATCACGCGTTGTTTGTCTTGGTAGTTGTGGAAATGTGCTATCACAGCTCTTGGCTTCTGCTGTGGTGAGGGCTTCGGGGCCAGTGTGCGATGTGCTCTCTCCAGTTTTATCCGTCCGTTCTTCGTTTTAATCTGTAGCACTTCGGGTAGCCAGTGCTTGAAGAAACTCGTTGGGTCGGTTCCTTCCACTCTTTCAGGTACTCCAAGTATCCTGATGTTTGTCCTACCTCCCCTATTCTCCAATTCGTCCACACGTTTATTCAGAAAGTCCACAGTTTTTTCCAAAACCTCAACCTTGGCTTTGACCGGGTCCGCTACGTCCTCCAGAGCCACAATCCTCTGCTCCGCCTCGGTTAGCCTTTTTCGTGGCTTTCTAGGGTGTCGCCATGTTTTTTCAGTAACTAACACCGGGGCTAGCTTCTCATCCATAGCTTTAGTGACATTAGCAGTCACCTCATGCACCACTTCACGAAGGGCTGCACAGAGGTCGGCATCTGTCCCTTGTTCTGTGCTAGCCTGATGCTCCGCCACGTTATCTGCATTAGCATCTTCTTCAACCATATTAGCTTGCTGTTTATCAGGGGCGTCTGAAGCGGAGTCTTTCTTCCGTGACCGTCCCTCCTGTCTCAGAAAATAGTTATTAATGCTCATTTTAAGTTGGTCAGCCTCTGAGTGAACGGAGTTGTCATCTTTCGTAGGGTTAAATAAAAATATCTGTAAATTGCTTTAACAGCACTCCCGCACTCAACCTGCTCTCACGCCGCCATTTTGGAATCCCCTATTTTGTTTTTTTTAACGGAAACAAAGTTATTACAGGTGCTATTAAAAATCCCAAAAGTAATAAACAAAAGTTATAGCTGGAATTAAAAGACTTCTGTCCATTTTGTAGTCAATTCTGTCGCTTATCCCCTACACTGAAAATTTGACAGGCATCAAAGGATGCATTTTTACTTCTAGATCCATATTTCTGCATTCACAAAGTCAGAAACATGTTAACAATAAAAACAAGATGAATAAAGATTTTAAAAAAAAAGAAACAAACAAAAAAGCTGGGAGAGAGTTGTAGCTGCACAAATATGGACTTTGCACTTGTCATGTGGAATGAAATTAGGCCAGATTTTTTCTCTCTCTCATCCAGTCAGAGACCCACATGCATGCACACACAACATACAGCAGATCTCAACTCACCTTTTCTACCAGAGTTTGGTGGCCCAGGTGGTTTATCGGTTACTGACCCTGTAAAAAGGGGGGACGAGTGAGCGAACCAAGAATAAACAGCTGCAACGTCCAGACATTTGAGGGATTCCACTCCCAAATTATGCACTTTCATTTTATTAACAACTTGCAGCAGATAACCTTGCTGTGAGAAAATTTTGATTTTTTTTTTCTTAAATACTATCTTTTAGTTGCACTGACATGATTGTTTAAAGTGAAACAGGAGAAACACTGCCACAGAGAAACATCACCCCCACCCAACTCATGGACGTCTTTCTGTAGAGTTGCACAGAAGTTGAAAAACACATTATGTTAGTAATTCATGGTAAGACCACATTAAAAAACTGGAACTGTTGCGTTAGCTTAATACTGATTAACACTAGCCTGGATGATCTGCTCTGTCTCAGAAAAATAAAGTAAAAACTTTTTTTTATTTTATTTCATTTATAAATCATGTGATCTGTGGACGCGTTTTGATTGGTTGCTAGAACTTCTACCCTAAGCAGAGTTCAAGTTGAGGGCACATGGTGAGCTTTTCGCCTCGTGACGAAAAAAGATATCAAACATATTTGATTTTCACCTCAAGGCCTTGTGAGGCAGAAAACCCACCAAAAATCAGGCGCACACAGCGACGATCTGCTGAGCAAACGGCCTCCAATGACTTTTAGCGCAGCAGAAAGCTCTGTGTGCGGCAGGCATTAGTAAAACAATTGTTGCTCCTCATCAATCTAGGTGAGGTTGTGAGGTTTCAAAGAAAATCTGAAGTCACTGGCAGGTTTTTCACAAGTGAAAAATAAACTTTGAATGTTACAAAAGTGAAAGACCATTTAATAACATCTTCTCACTGGTGGGGGGCTTGTTTTGCAGCCACCGGACCAGGACACCCTGCAGGCACTGAGATGACCATCAATTCCTCTATATGACAAAGTATTCTAGTTGAACGTGAGGCCATCTGGCAGCTGAGGAATGCAGTCTTGTAACAGGACAATAATACCAAGCACAGCAGCAAATCTAACATCTAAAAAAAAAGAAAAGAATCAACATGCTGCAGCAGTCTAAAGTCCAGACCCCATCCTGAATAAAATGCTGTGGTGAGGACTTACGAGAGCTGTGCATAAACAAAAGCTGTAAACTGAAGCAATGCTGTAAAGTTCAGTGGTCCAGAATTTCTCTGCAGTCATGTGAGACTGATGACATCCACTTTTAGAAACATGATTACATCACCTTCTTGCCATTGGATGTGGTTCAACATACTGGCTAAAATGTGATGTGTGCATATGGCAACGTATGACTCAGATGTATATTAATTCATATTTAACCCTGCCAAGCAGAGTGTATAACACAATGCTTCAGTCGTTTCCCCCTGTTTCTGTGAAATAATGACACAGTGCAAAATGTCATGTGTTCCTCTGAAGGTGTCATTACCTGATTTTACACTCCATAAGGACAAGTTTTTGTGTGCATAAGTGAGTGTAAGGTTTTGCAAGACAGGAAAGAAACAGTGATTTATTGGCTGGCCGATTAAATCGCCTGATGATAACCCTTTTAAAAATACTCATAATCGACCATTGTTTTGCCAATGATGCACCAATATATTCTTAATTTTTCATAAAGCACTAAATGCTGTTCAGTGTCGAACACTCTGAGTGATGAGGTTGAGCTGTTTGTCCTCTAAAATGAGCTCTGACTTCATTCAACCCTCTGTCCTCACCACAGTCTTCTCACTAACTACAGCAGTAAGCTGCAGTAAGCTACAGCCAGGCAACACTGTGGGGAGGCTGAGTGGAGCATGATGACAGGTTGTGAAATATTCAATAATTCAACATGTCCCCAGTCCATTCAAATCTCCTTGCTCATGATAGTTACAGCATACACTTGTGGCCTAAATCACTACAACTAGTAGCTATTTTACTGCAAGCTCCATAGAGAGAAAACATCCAGTACACAATGCAAATTTATATAAAACAAACAAAATTAAAGTTATTTAATTCATTATATATTTTTTTAATTAATCAGCCTATGAATCAGTTATCTGAATTTTTGTCGGCCAAATATCTAAATTGGTATCAGTCTAAAAAAACTGATATCGGTCAGGCTCTAATAAAGTCTCCCTCTACTGAAAGGCCATGTCTAAGCATTTTACTGAGAACTACTCAGTCAATTACGGTTACTGTTGTCACTCCAAGGAAAGCTGGATTCAAATATCCAAAGTTTCATGTCAACAAACCTGGGACTTTTGAGAGCTGGCAATCAGCCACAAGGGTTAGGTAACATTATCTGACATTGTGTTATCCTGTTGCTAACATTGTCAAAGCAAAGAATATGTTTTTAACTCAGTTGAGGTTGAGCAGCTGCAGCTCAGCGAGTGGTCTGCACATGATCCAAATGACAAAGTTGTGGCACCATACAAAGACATGAAGGGGTTTTTTTTTTATAGAAAATTTCTTCTTAATTCAGTTAATACGTCCCTGTTCACAACGCTGTCAGCTGCTTTAAGGATAAACAAGTTTGATAAAGTCTAATTAGAAGGCAGTTATAATCCAATTCAGTCTAATGTTGTTGAACTAACTTTAAAAGGACTGAAAAATATCAGATGCCGGGGGAAACCAAACAGGTGATTTGTGGCCCAAGTAGAGATTACAGAGAGAGAAGACACAGATGGCTGAGGAAGAAACAGATGAGAGATGGATGAAGTAACTTTGAGAAGAAACAAGGAAAGAAAAAAACGGGAGCCTCTACTGTAGATATCAGCTGTGCAGCTTGCAACGGGCATGCAACCACTTTCACCACACTCAACTCAAAATCTGCACCACATGCTCTAGTGGCTGTGCGATCCAGTTCTGGCAAAGGTCCCTGAGTATTATCTTCTGAAGGGAAATAATGGTGGTTATCATAAAGTGTTCCCATCCAAGATGGGTATGCAGAGCCCTGTTCATTCCCCTCTGGCCTCCTGAGAGCACTTAAGCCCCGTTTCCACCAGCGGGTCTGGGTCGGGTCGGGCCGGATCGGCCCACGTTTTTTTGCGTCTCCACAGATAAAAACCTGGACGGGTACCCTTATATCCGACCCGACCCGGCCTACTTTTTTGGCACCCTTCGGTAGGGGTACTGATCTAACCGATCCGGACCAAAGAGGTGGAGCTAACACAAAGCAATACATTGATTTGTTGAAAAATCTCACTTCCCGCGTGACCAAGCGTAAAAACAAAGCCGGGGTGACTCCTTGTGTTTCTGTCATGTGTGGCGCGGTGTTTTAGTTAAATGGCGCTGCACAGCGATGATGTCACGCGATCACGTAGCAGCGCTGTCCAGCTAATTCTCCGCCTCCAGAATAAGGGTACAGGTTGCTGTGGGGACGCAGCGTGAAATCAACACATCCGTACCAAAACCCACCCGATCCGGCCTGGCCCGACCTGACCCGACCCAGACCTGCGGGTGGAAACGGGGCTTTAGAGTGGGTTGGAAGGGCCCTGCATGTATAGACATCAGCCTTCTCTTTGACCTTGCACCTGCTATACACCATATGACCTGTACACATGTATGACACACACAGACATCCTGACGAAGGATTTCTCCGTATGTTTTAATTAAACGTGTTGAATTCTAAAAGGATTCATTCTTAAACTCAGAGCTTTCTGAGCAACAGTCCACCTTCAGTGATTGAACATTTATTGACCAAATTCCTCTTGGCAGTCTTGGTTAAAAGATCCAACAAAGAACCAGTGAAATGCTTGAGCCTCCCAGTTTAACAAGGAATTACCAGGAAGCATCCAACTGAATCTGAGCTGTAACGTGCACAGCAGCTTCTGCTTTAGGACGATTTCATCTCATTGCAACCCCACCGCGACCACTTCTGTACCTGAACACACTGGTCTCTTGTGCTGCACAGAGGAGCCACTCACTGGCTTGCCATCACTGGTGACACACCAGCAGTAACCAGTAAGCGTGTGGCACTGGACCTGCACAGGCAGCACAGACAGAATGAAGCCAAACACACACAAAAAAAATCATAAAAACATTTACTTGGCTGATATATTTGAGTGTGAATACAGTCAGTGAATTAAACATGGCTCAGATAAGATTAATGGAAAGAAAAGATGAAGTGTGAAAGGTTTAGGAAGGAGGCAGCTTCCAACACGCACCTGGGCAAACGTCCCATCTTCGTTGCATACCGGGATAAACATGGACTCCTGAGGTCTCCGTGCATGTTCCAGAGCCTGGTTCCTCTCTGCACGGCACTTGGACTGACCAGCATCTGTAACATAGTGAAAGGATTACCTTGCCCTCCCTCCAACACTGCACCTGCACCAGTACTGTTGTTGCATGTGTGTGGGTGCACGTGTTCTTTGTCAGTAACACCCTGCTAACACCTGTGTGCTGCCTGGTGAGGTAACTCAATATTTCTTTTATTTGTGTTATTGTTCTTGAAGTCTTTATTTAAAAATAATCAAATAAAGAAGTAAAATCTTCAATTTAAAACACAGAGAACCAGTAATATAAAGCAATGCCAAATTAAAATCAAAATCATTCTATACATGAAACATTATATGGACATAATTAGAAAAATAAATTGTAAAACTATCTAAATGAATTACATATTGTAAGGCTTTTGGAATATTTTTTTAATGTGTTTCAAAATGTTAATTTATTTAATGTTGTGTCTCAATAATTTATTATATGAAACATTAAATGGGTATAAGGTAATGTCTATAAAACCATGTTTGTGTGACTGACTTCATTATAACATCAGTCAAGTTGTATTAATAATTATAACATATATATAATAATTGAACATATCAGTCAGTTCATCTCTGTCACCATTTTTAAACTTATTTAAACATTTTAAGGCTGTAATAACTTTGAAGAAAATTAAAAATGTATTTATTAACCGTTTATGTGTCGTATGTGGGCTTCTGTAGGTTTCTACTGGGCTGGAAGAGGTTTTGTGCTTTTTACTTTGACATAACTGAACAAGATCAGCACCAGTTGTTCCTGACTGAAGTCACTAAGTCCGCGTAGTTTTCCTTTAGAGGAAAAAAGAAAAGATGACGGCTTTGGAAAAGCCCGTGTTGATAAAGTAGGGGCTCAAAGTACAGTTTGGAAGTATTACGGATTCAAAGCTGATGATGAAGGCGAGCCGTTGAACACTGAAGCACCGCAGTGAAAGCGATGCTACAAAGTCCGTCTGCTAACGGAGGCAACACTTCAAACTTCAGGTATCCGCGGCAGCGTCCACTCGCCATGAACCAGCCTGCTGCTACCTGACGTCTCCTCCTCCTCCTCAGTGAAGGTGCTACACTGAGAGCCGCATCATTAACTACGTCACAGTCACTGCTGGCCTCGCCGCTCTTAAAGAGACAGGCTCCAATTTACCAATTTAGCTGCGTTTTTTTTCTTTTTAAAGTACCGTTTCTTTTTAAATGCTGGTATAGTACCGTTTTAAACGCGTCAGTATTGCGGTACTATACTGGTACCGGTATACCGTGCAACCCTAGTCTCAGCCAGGTGATGGGTGCCTTCACAAAGCAGAGGTGGTCTGTGTGCGACCTTCTGTCTCCCCGGCTGATAACACTGAGTGCAAGATGGATGACAACGGTAAATCTCTGCCGCCACAGCACTTAATCCATCAAACTGGCCCTCTGATAAAGACGAGCACTTCCTTTACGGCAATGAGGTTCCATCAGTTTAAACATCAGGGTCTCACAGGAGGGAGCATGCACCAAGTCCTCAGCGCTGTTTTCATGCTTCCAGTGTCCACAGCCGAGCGTGAACAAGGTTTCAGCGTCATGAACAACACTCGTACCAGAATAAAAGTGTCCACACTGACAGTCGGATTTTCTGCTCTGGAAATGGACCAAATGTTGCCTCCTTTCTGGCCTGCAGATTTGCGGAGATGTGGTTGAATCACGGACATCATGCTGCTATAGACCATTTGTACACTTCCTTGTCCTTTGAGCAGAAGGACAAGGAAATACATAGCCGTTGAGCGGGGAACTTTACTTCCGACAGCAACGGCTCAAGCAAGAAGTTAAAGTAACTGCAGCATACCAGGTGGTTTTCTTTTGCTCTGAAGCAGCCCTACCTGCATTTCCATCTATCAATGCTAGACAGAAGTAGGGAAGAAAAACCGAGGCCCCATGAAACACAGGGTCACTGCTGTGACCAGACTGTTGGCCGTGACCGTATATATTCCCTGCTGTAAACATTCGATACGGTCAACAGGAGCTCCATCTGCTGGCTTTCCATGTGTGATCAGCTGAGAGGAAATGTTGTCAATTTCATGACCTCATACTTTCATGCGGCTCCTCAACTGTCTCGTTATTAACTTGGTTAACTTTAAAGATGTTCTGAATCCAGAGTGACTGTTTTCATCTGTCAGTAAAGTGTCAAACTTAGTGTTTATGCAGGAAAAAGTAGGAGAAAAAGCTTTTTTTCTGTCCTTGCATGTGTTAGAACGAGACAGTTTTAAGTCTAGTGTAAAGTTGTGGCCACGTGTTATTTTTTGGTGAGATTCTGTGGTGTGTTGTACTGTATTGAATGAAATAATATGTTGTAGCTTTGTCTAGCATACATGTATTATTCTAGTTTAGCGGTGGGTTACCAATATTCACACGTATCTTATAATGGGAGGCTGAGACGAGGCACTTTGGATTCAGCGATCTTCTTTTACTGGATCCGAATTGCCTTGTTTCAGCCTCTCACGTGACAACGTTGGGAACCCACAGCTATACTAGAATAATACACATACAATATGCTACACAAAGCTACAACAGTAGTATGTAGCATGATAAGAACAGGCATGAAACATGGAGAATTTTAATCTGATTTAATTTTATTTTAAACTGGATGAACTACAACAATATCCTGTGATCTCTTACAACCAAACAGTGTAAACAGTGTTATTGATTATCTTTATGATCATTTACAAGCATTAACTTTGGAATTAAAATGATCAGGGAAGCTTTACCAAACCACTATTGAAAATTATTTCAGCAGAGGTGGTTATTTGGACAATATGGGGACATGTTGCACGTTCTTGAAGCATTAAAAACACCTGTATGGCCACGTTTTATTTTCTGCCAATGTCATCAGAGCGGCTCTGCTAATTTCATTCTAATCTGATGCTTTCTTCCCAGCCAGCATTTCCATGTGGGGCCCATATGGGTTAAATTTTCGCTGTATATATGGGACCCAAGTGGGTTTGTCCACGGTTTCCATGGTGGTCCCACCTGTGTTTTCCCGTATAGCCTGTAGGCATGGGCTTGAACTGGGCAAATTTGCAAATCTCATAGTTTAAGTTACATGGGCCCCATATGTGGAAACCCACATGGGAAAACACAATTGGGGCCACTATGGAAACCGTGGACAATCCCACTTGGGTCCCATATATACAGCCACAATTTAACCCATATGGGCCCCACATTCAATGTTGGCTGGGTTATGTCCGAAATGATGAATAATCGCTGGCAACACCTCTAAAAACCTTCAGTTTGGGACGCAACTGTAATCCAATTAAAACATTGACAGATAACAAACTCAGTCACTTCCGAATTCCCAGGAGCAGCTTGACACACGCAGATTACTAAACGAGGCCTCGGTTTGTCACATGATCAAAACAATGAAGGCAAAACTTCTGGTTCCAAAGATCAAGGCAGAGTTGAGCAAACAGGCATGAGTGTAATATCCCGAGTGTAAACACATTCAGTTTTGATGCTTGACTGAAGTCTGACCTTAAAGGAACACTGTGTAATCGGGAGCAGCTCCCTCGTACTTTTCATGCTGCATTCGCGTGAAACCGGGCAGACCGACGACAGTCGATGCATGTAAAGTTATCACCGGCCTCTATGTGAAGATGTGGTCCGTCAGTTACAGTGACATCAGTCCACATCTGTTCGGTTGTCATGGCGATGTCGTATTGTTTTCCCTGACCCATGTTTTACCGTCTTTCTCTCGGCTTCATTGATTAAAATGACATCTGGTTTGTTACCAACGGCCGTCTGCCCGACTGCACGTGAACGCAGCATCAGTGAGACGCTGGTTTCTCCCACTGCAGCGTGGTGACTTTTCAAAGGCATTACCTCGAACTGAGCTGAAAACTCCGGTGTGTCCGGTAAGTTTCTGTGTTTTCCTGCTGTCACGCTTCTCCCGAACGTAAAAACATGGCGATACGACATGGCAGCCCCCACCGAGCCGCTCGATGTGTAAATGAATGATACGAACGGCAAATTCAGAACTTAGAGGAGCACTTCAGTTTGTTGATGGGAGTGATTACTGATTAATGAAAAAACACTTTTGAACCAAATAATCAGTTTTTTGTGAATAAATAACAGGAGAACTTACACAATATCCCTTTAAAAGGAAGATGAGTTTCCAAACTATTACGTACTTCCAGTGTTTTGTGAACTGGTCTTTCGATCCAGCAATTGGAAAGCAGCAAGGCTGTAATGTGTTATCAGAGCAGAAAGTTTTAGAGCAACCTTTGGGTTGCCCGATTTTGACAGCACATTGTCGACAGCTGTGTCATTTTTGCTTTTAAATTGACGCAGAGACTTAGAAAAAAAAATTTATGAAATGAATGTCATAAAATACCCTCCCTTTGTTTTGTTTTTTTTGTTTGTTTCTTTTTGCAAATCGCTAACTGTTTACAAATGTTGGCCTTTTTAGTCTGATGTTGAACTGCCTTGCTCAAGGACATGTTTTAAATAGATGTATGGACATGAAAGAATTTATTCACTGTCTGCAGTTTTTTTTTTTTTTTTTTTTCCCAGTCCACAATTATGAAAAGAGAAAAGCTCTAAACATCTTTGTGCTGCTGGTTTGAGCTCAACATAACAGACATTTCAAGTTTTCAAAAACATGTTTTAGACACTTTCCAGTATTACAAGTTCCAGATTTTGGCCTTGATTTTGGTACTGTATTATTTGTGCTAAAAAAGGGTTTCAAATATTCTGCTGTAATGGTTTGAAATGTTGGTTAAAAAAAATAATAAAATCTCCATCTCTGATGAGCCAGAAAGGCTCTTTGTGGAAAAAAATGGAAGTGGCTTTAAAAGTCCAGAACACAGTTTCAGGAGCGCCCACACCTACACTGAGGACTGGACTTGGCAAGTATTCACCATGGATAAAAAAAAGTAAAAGAAAAAAATCTCTGGACCCGAGAGACAGACATGTTGTCTCT
Source organism: Atherinomorus stipes (assembly GCA_023101725.1). Lineage (NCBI taxonomy): Eukaryota > Metazoa > Chordata > Actinopteri > Atheriniformes > Atherinidae > Atherinomorus > Atherinomorus stipes. Next base: position 274,699 of record JALJCO010004112.1, read on the forward strand.
GCTGTTAAAGAATTACAAAGCCAGAACAGGGTGGTGATGCCACAGAGGCCAAACAGGCTAACATTAGTGTATGAGTACATTTGGTCTTATTTTAAACCATGTACAGAAGTTTACTGTGCCTCTGTATGTTCAAACTTTGTCTCTAGACTCATCAATCTCTGCCTCTCTTGAAGGGCTGAGGCATCCAGAGCTGGAGGCAGGGTAAGCTGGTCTGTTAAAACTTACACGCCTAAAGAGAGGCGGAAAATGAAAGACATCTTCTCATTCAGTTCCACTTATCTTCTGCTGTCATGTCTTCAAGCTGCAATATCTTAACAAAGCCCTTTGATCCTTAAGGAAATGTACTTTATTGTTTTTTTTAAGTTTACAGTCTGTAAACTCAAAGGAATGAGAAGGTTATGAACAGCTATGATGCTGATTTTTCAATTCAGGCTGAAATTTGATCTTGAAGTAGTAAGAGGAGAACAGCATACCAACTTATAGTGCCTTCCTGTTCGTAATGCATCATTCAGCTGTGTTCTATCCTCACCTTTGAGTTCCAGGTCTCTCCCCTCATATGCTGAAGTTGGCGCTGGAGCAACTGGCAGTTGATCTATTTTTACCAAGTTTTTACCTGAAAAACAAAAAAAGTGATGCAAAGATTTGTAGTTGAGGTCATTTTTTGTAGATTTTACAGTATTTATCTCACTTTATGACATTAAAGAGCAAAAAAATCACATGTACAACAGCACTGTTATCACCTTGACTACTGCTGTTCATTGCAATGGTGTGTCAACAGGTCCCCCACATTTTTCAGGGAAAGCTACACCCCTAATTCATCAATATGTGTGAGGCAGGTCTTTATCTACAACAGGGGCGTCAAAGTGGTTCCAGAAAGGGCCGTGTGGCTGCTGGTTTTCTTTCCAACCAAGCAGTAGCACACCAGATTCCACTCATCTCGTCAAGTCTTCAGGTTAAGACTGAACTCACTTGATGAGATGAGTGGAGTCTGGTGTGCTACTGCTTGGTTGGAAAGAAAACCAGCAGCCACACGGCCTCTGGAACCACTTTGCGCCCTGATCTACAACTTTTTAAAGGTATATGCCCCCCCCCGGTTGAAACTGAGCCTCCCCTAGCAGTCCCCTGAGTTGGACAAGTGGGCAAGCGTTTTCTAACCAACCTAGTCATTCTCTGAATCTGGCAGCACTGATTTAAGCTTAGCTTAGCATAGTTGCTGTAATCTGGCGTATCCAACTAGCACCACTTGGTGAAACTGAACTAATTAACTCAAGATTTTTACATTTCATGACCCACACATTCTGATTAAGTACAAATGAGAAGCAGATTTCACATCAAAGATATTATACCGATATTTTCCGATATCACATTTTAATGCCAATATCGGCCGATAATATTGGTAGGCAGATAGTATCAGACATCCCTAATTCTGATACATTCATGTGGTCTGACCCTTGGCTGCAGAAGCTGGCTCTAAGGACGTGGGAGTTCACCTTTCGGGTTGGAGAGGGAGGTGAGCTGGTGCACGTCGCCCAACTAGATATAGTTGGACTCACCTCCACACACAGCTTGGGCTTTGGAAACAGCATCCTCGAAAGGAGCTGGACCTTGTCCCAGTCTAGAGTTGCTCCCAGTGAGAGTCAACGAGCAGGTGTGGGCATACTCATTGCCCCCCAGCTTTGTGCCTGTATGTCGGGGTTCAACCCGGTAGACGAGAGCGTAGCCTCTCTCTCAGCCTTTGGATGGGAAGGATTGGGGGGGAGTGGTACTGTTGTCTGTGCCTATGCACCAAACAGCAGTTTGGAGTACCCGCCCTCTTTTTGGAGTCCTTGGATGGTGTGTTAGAAAGTGCTCCTTCTGGGGACTCCATCGTTCTGCTGGGGGACTTCAATGCTCACATGGACAATGAAATCTGGAGAGGCGTGACTGGAAGGAAAAGCCCCCCCTTAACTGAATCCAAGTGGTGCTCTGTTGTTTGACTTCTTTGCTCGTCAGAGATTGTCCATAACAACTACCAGTTCAGGCATAAGAGTGTCCACATGTTCACCAGGCATCAGGATACCTTAGGCCGCAATTCCATGATCGACTTTGTAGTCGTGTCATCGGACGTCGACGACTTCATGTCCTGGACACTTGGTTGAAGAGTCAACTGATGACCACATGGTGGTGAGTGGGCTCAGATAGTGGGTGAGGATGCGGGTCAGACTTGGCAGGCCAAGACATGTTGCGAGGGTCTGCTGGGAACATCTGGCAGAGTCCCCTGTCAGAGATAGTTTCAACTCCCACCTCCAACAGAGTTTCAACGATGTCCTTGGAGAGGCGGGGGACTTTGAGTCTGAGTAGGCTTTGTTCCACGCCCCTATTGTCAAGTTTGTCCAATGTGTTTGTGGACTTGGAGAAGGCGTTCAACAGTGTCCCCCAGGGACGCCTGTGGGGAGTACACTGTGAGTAAGGAGTACCAGACCCCCTTGTACAAGTTGTCCAGTCCCTGTACGACCAGTGCTAGAGCTTGGTCCGCATTTCTGGTAATACGTCTGATTTGTTTCTGGTGAGGGTTGGACTCCACCAAGGCTGCCCTTGGTCACCGATTCTGTTCATAACCTTTATGGACAGGATTTCTAGGTGCTACCAAGGTGTGAGTAAATCCAGAATGGTGGCCCCAGGACTGGGTCTCTGCTTTCTGCGGATGATGTGGTTCTGTTGGCCTCAGTGGCCCACAATCTCCAGCACTGCTGGAGCAATTTGCAACTAAGTGTGAAGCGGCTGGGATGAGAATCATCACCTCCAAACCCGAGACCATGGTCCTCAGCTGGAAAAGGGTGGAGTGTCCTCTTTGGGTCTGCAGTAGGTCTGGAGTGAGGTCTTGGTGGAGGAGTTCAAGGATCTCGGGGTCTTCTTCACAAGTGGTGGAAGAATGAAGCAGGAGATTGACAGGTCAACCAAAGGGATATCCCTGTGCCCAAGTAGCCAGGGCACATGATCAATCAGAGGCACGGTGTCAGGACCCCAGACTGTCACATCTCTTCCCCTCTTTTCACAGGCACTTCCTCCACAAAAGATGTGACAGTGTGGGCCTCTGATTGATCATGTTCCCTGCCTACTTGGCCATAGGGATATCCCTTCAGTTGACTGGTTAGCGCCCATGCCTCTTACATGGGATTCTTGGGATCAATGCCTGCCTAGGCCCTTGTTGAATACCTTGCAATACTTTATTTTATTTTCATTTTTCCCTTTTTTTAACTTGTCCTCTCTGGCATGGTATCAGCAGAATGATAATCTGGCTTCTTTGTTGAGTTGAACACATTTTTTTCAGCCAAGAGGAGCTTTATAAATATAATGCTGCTCTTGATATTCTTAGTGTATCTATTCTATTTATTTCTCTTTTACTGAATACTTGTTTACAACTGCATTTTACATAATATTGCTGGATCCGACAAGAGGAAAGAGAAGGCTGAGGAAGAGAGTGAAGAGAGGAAAGAAAAGACAAAGATCCACTAACACAGCCAACTGTTGTATCGGCACAGAAACCCATGAGAGAATGTTCCACAGTCTTTGCTGGAAAAAAAAGCTGGCAATGCCCTTCACGGGGACCTGCAGCGAACCAACAAGCTGACAAAAACTTGAATTTAGGGCTGTGCGGTATACCAGTTCATATCAAAAACCGCCGTTTATTTTGGTTATGATATGGATTTTTCATGTACCACTTCAGGAGGGGGAAGGGAAGGAAGGGGAGGGGAGGGGGAAAAAAGAAAAAAAAATAAAAAAGAAGAAAGAAAAAAAAAAAAAAAAAAGAAGAAACTAAGAAAAAAGAACCAAAAAAAAGGGGAGGAAAGGGGGAGGAGAGGGGGAGGAAAGGAAGGAAAGAAAAAAAAGAGGGGAAAGAAAAGAAACTGAGGAAAGAATAAGGAGAGAGGGGAAACAAAAAAAAGAAAAACTTTTTTTTTTACAGAGAAACAGAGAAAAAAAGAAAAATTTTAATTATTATAACATGGAGAGAAAAAAGAAAGAAAAAAAAAAAAGAAAAGGAAGAGGAGAGAGGAAGAAGAGAGAAGCCAAAAACAAAGAGCAAAACAGCCCCAGGCCCCCCCCGCCCCCCCCCCCCCCCCCCCACCCCGAAAGGGCCCAAAGGGGCCAAACAGCGCCAGGAAGGCGGCCCCAAGCGGGGCGCACCGGGGCAGGGGACCCGGCCCCGGAGGCCCCCCCCCCCCCGGGGCCCCCAGACCAGGGCCCGCCCCCCCCGGCCCCCCCCCCCCCCCACCCCCGCCCCCCCCCCACCCCCCCCCCCCCCCCCACCCCCCCCCCCCCCCCCCCACCCCCCCCCCCCCCCCCCCCCCCCCCCCCCAACCACCCCCCCCCCCCCCCCCCCCCCCCCCCCCCCCCCCCCCACCCCCCCACCCCCCCCCCCACAACCCAGACCCCCCCCCCACCCCACCCCCCCCCCCCCCCCCCCACCCCCCCACCCCCACCCCCACCCACAATCCCCCAACCCCCCCGCCCACCCCCCCCCACGCCCCCCCCTCCCCTCACCCCTCACCCCCCCCCTCCAAACCTCCCTCCCTCCCCCCCCACCCCCCCCCACCCCCCCCCGCCAATCCCCCCCCCCCCTCACCCATCTCCCCGCCGCACCGGCGAGCACCCAACCCACCCCTTGAATTCCCCCCCCCCCCCCCCCAAGTCACCAAGACCCACCCCCCCTTCACCCCCCATTACTGAAGAAACCAAACTTGGATCCGACTGTTCTTTCTAACTACAGGCCCATCTCCAAATTACCCTTCATCTCAAAGATCTTGGAGAAAGATCTCTTAGGTCATCCTCCTTATCCCTTCTGGAGGTACCAAGACACAGGTGCAATTCCAGGGGTGCTGGGGCTTTCTCTGTAGCTGCCCCGCGCCTCTGGAACGCACTCCCCCTCGAACTCAGGTCAACGCAGTCTATTACGTCTTTTAAAACCATGCTCAGATCCCATCTTTTGGCGCAGGCTTTTCCTTCTTAATCTTTTTTCTCTCTTATTATTGTCTTATTAATTCTTCTCTTTTTAAATTATATGTTTATGTTTTTAGCCATGTTTAGCCATGTTTTTTGATGTCCTGCTCTGTAAACCACTTTGGGCATCCAGCTGGATGTAGAAATATGTGCTATATATATGAAATAAATGAAATGAAATGACGCGCTCCCCGCCGCCCCCCGGACAGTTTAATGAGTGACACACAACAACAAGAATGAATACCCCCATGCAGCTCAGTGCTCCAGCTAAAGAGCCTGCAATAGTTTCACCACCTGGGTATGGCTCACACATTTGGAAGTCGTTTGGGTTTTATGAAAACTCTAACAAAACTCTGGACAAGACATTAAAATTAAGTACCTTTGTTATACAATGAACATGCTACAGCACCTGAAGCGATTCCATTTCGAGGCGGAGAATGCACCGCCGCCTGTCCCAGCCGATCCTAGCACAACAGAGGACCATTTTTCATACAATCACTAAACTTCCCAGGAATTCTGAGAAAGCCCGTCGGATCACGCATGCAATAGGCCAATTCATTGGCACGGATTTGCAGCCTTATTCAGTGGCGAACATGCGCGGTCACGAAACTACGGAAGCCTCGGTGTTCAGAGCCTACTCTGCCAATAATGCAAGCGTAGAAGAAGAAATTCACTGTTTACATTGTGGGAAGAGCGCAAGAGCTCTAAACAAACCAGGACAAACACAGGAGGGGTTGGATATTGATCTAAAAGACAGAAAGAAAGAAAAAGAGAACGCACGATCTCGTCTGCCGTGGCTTCCGTAGTTTCGTGAATGCGCATCAGCGTGCTTGCTGGGCATGTGATGTAGTCTTGTTTAGACTCTAAAATTATACTAAATGGCGTAGTTTCGAGTAAATTCTGAACACTACCCACTCAGGACACTTGGATTACATGGGACGAGCAGTATGGAGGAATATTGACAATTTTTTGTGGACTTTTATGGACCTTTTTGGCTCGGACCCTGGCGAACTCCATTGGGGGGGAACGAGAAGTCGCCCTGATCCCCGACTGCATTTGACATATTAAAAAAGTGGTCCAGAGTCTTGCTCACCATCATGGTAAGTGGAAAATAAAGTTAAATCATTCTGAGGGTGAACTATTCCTTTAAGTGTTCTGTACTTAGAGGTCTGTGTCAGTTAAAGGTAATTGAAGTTATTTTCCTAACTTTGTTTTTAATATACTGTACAATGTAGTGTCCATTCACTTCAACTACAAGCTTTTATAGACTAATCTAGGCAAATGCCGTCAGTAGACCACCGTTGCTTAGGGTGACATTTCTGTACATGTGTAATTAGAACAGATAAAATTCGGGCTATTTTCTTAATAATTTTGAGGAAATCTGGAAAGATGTGCACACTTCTTGGTTGTTGGAACAGCAGTGGAAAACTTTAGTGGAAGTACCATGTGTCCTTGAATTATTAAACTAATTTATTTACAAATGTAGCATCAAATGAAGGAAAAAAAAAATTGGATACAAAAAAGCATTAAAATTGCAATAATCGTGATTATTATGGTCTCAATAATCTCAATAATCCAATCCAACACATTATGAATTGCCATAATCAAAAAATCGTGGGTCCCATAATCGTAATTGAGTCGAATCGAATCGTGAAGTAATCTAGATGGGACAACACTAATATATATATATATATATATATATATATACATACATATATACAGTTGCATGAAAAAGTGTTTCAGATCATCAAACAAATTTAAATATTAGACAGAGATAACACAATTAAACACAAAATGCAGTTTTTAACAGCATCTCAATGGGATTCAGGTGGGGGCTTTGACTAGGCCACTCCAAAGTCTTCATTTTGTTGTTCTTAAGCCATTCAGAGGTGGACTTGCTGGTGTGTTCTGGATCATTGTTCTGCTGCAGAGCCCAAGTGCGCTTCAGCTTGAGGTCACCAACAGATGGCCGGACGTTCTCCTTCAGGATTTTTTGGTAGACAGCAAAATTCATGGTTCCATTTACCACAGCAAGTCTTCCAGGTCCAGAAGCAGCAAAACAGCCCCAGACCATCACACTACCACCACCATATTTTACTGTTGGTATGATGTTCATTTTCTGAAATGCCGTGTTACTTTTACGCCAGATGTAATGGGACCTCCACCTTCCAGAAAGTTCCACTTTTGTCGCGTCAGTCCACAGAGTATTTTCCCAAAAGTCTTGGGGATCATCAAGATGCTTTCTGGCTAAACTGAGACGAGCCTTTATGTTCTTTTTGCTCAGCAGTGGTTTTGGTCTTGGAACTCTGCCATGCAGCTATTTTTGCCCCCCAGTCTCTTTCTGATGGGGGAGTCATGAACACTGACCTTCATTGAGGCAAGTGAGGCCTGCAGTTCTTGGATGTTGTTCTGGGGTCTTTTGTGACCTCTTGGATGAGTCGTCGCTGTGCTCTTGGGGTCATTTTGGTCGGCCGGCCCCTCCTGGGAAGGTTCATCACTGTTCCGTGTCTTCACAATTTGTGGATAATGGTTCTCACTGTGGTTCTCTGGAGTCCCAAAGCTTTAGAAATGGCTTTGGAACTTTGACCAGACTGATAGATCTCAATGACTTTGTTTCTCATTTGTTCCTGAATTTCTTTGGATGGCAGCATGATGTCTAGATTTTGAGGATCTTTTGGTCTACTTCACTTTGTCTGGCAGGTCCTATTTAAGTGATTTCTTGATTGAGAACAGGTGTGGCAGTAATCAGGCCTGGGTGTGGCTAGAGAAATTAAAATCAGCTTTCCAAAGATGTGATAAACTACAGTTTATTCATGTTTTAACAGGGGGGGGGGGGGGGGGATCACTTTTTCACACAGGGCCATGGAGGTTTGTTTTTTTTTCCCCCTCAGTATTAAAAATCTTCATTTTCAAACCTGCATTTTCTATTTACTTGTGTTATCTTTGTGTCACATTTCAATTTGTTTGATGATCTGAAACATAAGTGTGACAAAAAAAGAGAAGAAATCAAGAAAATGAAATTAAAAATACTTTATTTATCCCAGAAGGGAAATTCAACATTGTAAAAAAGCTCACACTTTTTTTTTCTCTCCTTTTTTTGTTTGTTTTTTTGTTTCTAACAATATAACATCAATATGAAATAATATAACAATAATAGGTCAGTCAGTCAGTCTTGTTCTTTAGGGTGATGCTGCTGGCAGGAATGAATTTCTGTATCTCTACGTCCTACAGCGAACCTGATGCAGCCTCCCACTAAACACACTCTGTTGATTTTTCACCGTGTTGTGAAGAGGATGGAAAGAATCTTTCATCATCTTCATCAGCTTGTGCAGCATTCTTTTCTGTACGATCATCTCCAGCGGCTCCAGAGTTATCCCCAGCACAGAACCAGCTTTCTTGATCAGCTTAGTTTCTTCAAGTCTCTGGTTCTGATGCTGCTTCCCCAGCAGATGCTGCAAAGCTAATTGCACTTTCCACAACAGACTTGGAGAAGATCTGCAACATCTTGGTGCAGACGTTGAATGATCTCAGCTTCCTTAAAGGGGAAACTCAGTAACTTTTTTACCTCAATAAATGCTTTTCGGAATCCCCGTGGGGCTAAACAAAGTGTTTACGGAGCGATTCAATGTTTCCCCCCCTCCCGCCGGGGCCTCTGGCCTGCGAGCAGCTAAATACAACTTTGCCTGCGCCGACCCGAGCAGAACTTGCGACAACAGAAACCGCTGTACGGTACTCAGGTCCCCTATCTACCGAGCTGCTTCCAGCTCTGATTTGAACCAGACTACCAGCGCTAATTGGAAGAAAACGTTTCTTTAGCTTCACACCACCTAAACACGGCTCCTGGCTCTCATAACCAACTCTTTGCTGGAGCAGAGTGATTCACGTAGCTTGCGCTGCCTGGGCGCCGGGTGAAGCATCACTGCTTCAGGCTCAATAATCACTTGTCATGTCCGCAAAGAGTGAATAAAAGTTCGTATTCTTACCTGCTACCTGCCAACACCAGAGAAAAATATAATCCACGGCATATTTGCCCGCAAATCCCGGGTAAAACGTCCCGTTTCAGAAGATACAGGAGTTTGTTTTTAGCAGAGGGAGACAAGGTGCTGCTACCAACGCAGCAAAGTAGCATCAACAAGCTAGTAAACGCTTAGAAATATATCCAGCGATCAAAATAGAGGAAAGACAAGTAGAGAAGCCGTCTGTGTGCTGTGGGGGTGTAAGGGGGGTTGAACTTTACGACAGTGAAAGTACGCCACTAGGGGGAGCCCCGAGCTGAAGTTACTGAGTTCTGCTTTAAGAAGAGAGTCTTTCTTTTTGTAGAGTAGTCACTGCTTATTTCTTGTTGTGGTCGTCTTTTGTAGAGTCTGCTCTGACCTTTCTTGTAGATGTAGTCAATGTTGCATTTCCAGTCGAGTCTGTTGTCCAGCTGAACTCCAGGTATTTGTAGTTCTCCACCACCTCCACCTCCTCTCCGAGGATGTAGACAGGACTATGCTGCTTATTCTTGCTCCTCCTGAAGTCAACAATCATCTCTTTAGTCTTGCTGGTATTTAAGATGAGCTGATTGTTACCATTTCACAAACTGACTGACCAGTTCCCTGTACTCGGCTTCTTGTCCATCACTGATACACCCCACAACAGCAGAGTCATCAGAGTATTTCTGCAGATGACAGGACTCAGAGTTGTACTGGAAGTCGGAGGTGTACAGAGTGAAGAGGAATGGTGAGAGTACAGTCCCTTGTGGTGCTCCAGTGCTGCTGATCACCATCTCAGACACACAACCTTTCAGTCTCACAAACTGTGGTCTGTTTGTTAGGTAGTCGTAGATCCAGGTGGTTGTGGAGGATCCACCTGGAAGTTATGGAGCTTCTCACATAGCAAAGCAGGCTGAATAGTATTAAATGCACTTGAAAAATCAAAGAACATGACCCTCAAAGTGCTGCCTGACTGGTCCAGATGAGAGTGGGCTCTCTGAAGCAGGAAGATGATGGCGTCTTCAACCCCAAGCCCATTACCATATGCGAACTGTAATGGGTCCTGAAAGGTATTCACTTGCTTGTTGAGGTGAGCCAGTAAGTGTCTCTCCGGGACTTTCATGATGTGAGATGTCAGGGCAACTGGTCTGTAGTCATTTGGTTCAGCTGGTTGTGGTTTTTTAGGGACAGGAACAAGACAGGATGTTTTCCACAGCACAGGAACTCTGTTCTGTCTCAGGCTGATGTTAAAAAGGTGCTGGAGAACCAGACATAGTTGTTCTGAGCAGGTCTTGAGAACTCTGGGACTGACACCATCTGGACTTGCAGCCTTGTTCCGGTTCAGTTTCTCTAGCTGTTTCTTGACCTGGTTGCAGGAGACAGTCAGGCTGGAGGTGGAGACAGAGGAGGTCTCAGGATGTCCTGATGTGGAGGCAAAAGAGGTCTCAGGATGTCCTGATGTGGAGGGAGAGGAGGCTGTGTTCAGGTCCATGACTGAGGTGCAGGGTGAAAGAGTGGAGGTGGGACAGGAAAGCTGTGGGCTCATGGAGGGTGTGTGGTGTGTTGGGTTGTCGGCAGGGGGGAAACTGAACCTGTTAAAGAACATGTTCAGTTCGTTAGCTCTGTCCAGACCTCCATCAGTCTGGTCCCCCTTTAACTTGAAGCCTCTTCATTCTTCATTCCCGACCACACGTCCCTCACGTTGTTCTGCTGGAGCTGCTCTCCAACTTCTTCCTGTCGTCCTCCTTCACTTCTTAGTCTGTGTTTTCAGTTGTTTTTGTGTGGTCTTCAGTAACTCCCTGTCTCCATCCCTGAAAGCTTTCTTTTTGATGTTCAGCAGCTTTTTCAGGTCACTGGTGATCCAGGGTTTGTTATTGGGGAAGCACCTCACTGTTCTTGTTGGAACGATGTTGTCCACACAGAAGTTTATGTAATCTGTCACACACTCAGTCATGCCGTTGATGTCATCTCCATGAGGTTCACAGAGGACATTCTAGTCTGTGGCCTCAAACCCTCTCAGAGCATCTTCAGCCTCAGTAGACCAGGTTTTAAGTCCAACATATTGTTTTCTCTGGTGGAGCAGCTGACAAACTGCTGGAAAGTTGGCAACGTAGCAGAGAGGGAGACGTTGTTGAAGTCTCCAGAGATCGCCATGAAAGAGTTTGGATGCTGTGTTTGTAGTTTAGCCACGATGGAGCAGATGACATCACAGGCTGTCTCTGGTGCGGTACCTGGTATTATATAAACCGCTACCAGAATAACACAGGCAAACTCTCTGGGTAAATAATATGGACGAAAACTCACAGCTAACAGTTCAATGTCTCTTGTGCAGATCTTCTCCTTGACAGTGATGTGTCCTGGATGGCACCAACACTGATTGACCAGCACTGCAATTCCACCTCCCTTTAGCTTCCCGCTGAGCTGTTTATTTCGGTCTGCACGGACCGTCTTGAAGCCGTGTACAGATGCATTACAGTCCGGGATGTGTTCATGCAGCCATGTCTCGGTGAAGCACATAATACTGCACTCTCTGTACTCTTTCTGAGACCTAGTTAGCACTTCAAGCTTGTCCATCTTGTTAGCTAGCAATCTTACATTACCCATCACAACAGTTGGAAGAAACGGTTTAAATCTCAAACGTTTTTCTCTCTGCCTTAACCCTGCCCTGCATCCTCTTCTCTTTCTTTTTAACTCCACTGGGATTTGATGTGTTATTTCCTAATAATCTTGATTTGGGAGAGTTTTTTTTTTAATACTCTTTATTTACTTGTTTTTCAAAAGATTTTATACAAAAACAAATATTTCACACATGTAAAACACAAGGGGTTGCTATAGCTTATTAATCAGTTCTCATCCAAGGCAGGATCTTGACCCATTGTTCATCTTGTACTTGATCCATTTGGTCCATAGCCTCACGTGGGTCCCTGCTTTGGCCCTGAGGGAATAGGTCAGTCTTTCCATTGATTGTATTTCCTCCACAATGTCCTTCCACTGAACATAGTTTGGAGGGTCATTCTTTAACCAGTTTCTTGTAACTGCCTTTTTGTATGCCAGTATAAAGATTTTAAAGAGATATACATCTTCGGGTTGAGATATGACATGAGGTACCAGACCCAGGAAGATTATTTTAGGGTCTTTGGAGATTTTGCAGTTTAATACATCCTCAACCGTCTTTAGAATTCTGTCGAAAAATGGTTGCAACTTTGTACATGACCAAAATACATGCGAGTGATTGGCATTCATAATCCCACATTGTCTCCAGCATTGCTGCTGTACTCCCAGTTGTTTGCTTTTAATGAGAGGTGTGATGAAAAAACGAATCAGATTCTTCCATCCAAATTCCCTCCATCCTCTAGAACTAGTGGAAGATTGCTGTGTTTTACACATAGAATACCAATCACTCTCAGATATCTGAATGTTCATTTCCTGTTCCCATTTCACTTTAACATACAAAGAGTTAGCACCATTTAACTTATGTAGGCTTTTATACAACTTAGATACAGTTTTACTAGGAGTTTGTTTGTACGCATTTATAAAGATATCAATTAAGTCATTGCCTCCTGGTGAAAGTCCTGTTTTAATTTCTGTATCATAAAAATGTCTCAACTGCAAATATCTCAGCATGTCCCTGTTCTCTAGATTAAACTCTCTTTTGATTTGTCCAAAAGTTTTGAAAGTTCTTCCCTCCACAAGTGTACAAATAGCCGTTATTCCTTTATCTCTCCATCCTGTAAATGTGGCATCCATCTCTCCAGGTCTAAACTTAGAGGTCTGAGAAGGCCAAATAAGAAGTTTGCTGTCACCCTCCAATTTATATTTTTTAACAATCTCTTGCCATATTATTAAAGTTTCCTCCACTATATTATCTTCCCTCTTTGGGTTGTCATATAAACTGAGCCTGGTCTGAGGTTCACATTGGTTCATATTTATTTCAATGTGTTTCCATTTAGCCTGGTAATCTGGAGAGCACCAAAAAACAATATATCGCATTTGGGCAGCATAATAATACTCTCTGAGATTAGGCAGTGCTAGTCCACCATCGTTTTTCTCAAGTTGGAGTGTTCTAAATTTTACCCTTGGCCGGGCTCCTGCCCATATGAACCGGGATATCATCTTATCCCAAGCTATGAACTGAGAATCTGGGATCCTAACTGGTAATGATAAGAAAAGATACAACAACCTTGGCAACAGGTTCATTTTAACTACCTCAATTCTAGAACTAAAATCCATTGTTAACAGTGCCCATTTCCTCATATCTATCTTAATTATGTTATTTATCTTGTTGTAATTTATATCATATAACTTGTTAATATCTTTAGTGATAAAAACTCCTAGATACTTAATTGATTTAGCGTCCCATTTCAGTTTATATTTCTGCCTCACCATCTTACTTGGTGTGTAATTAATAGGGAGAACCTGGGTTTTAGTCTTATTTAAACGATAACCAGACATCCGACCATAATCATCTAAAATTTCCATAAGTTTGGGGAGGGTGATGTCTGGATTCTGGAGGTAAACTATGACATCATCAGCAAAAAGTCCAATTTTGTGGGTTTCTTTCCCGATATTTATTCCCTCTAACTCCTCATGTAATCTGATGGCTTGGGCCAGTGGTTCAATGAATATCGCAAAAAGAGTGGGACTAAGGCAACAGCCCTGGCGTGTACCCCTACTAAGTTTGAAGCTGTCTGACAAGTGGCCATTTACTTTAATTCTTGCAGATGGATTACTATATAGAGCCTGGATACAATTTACAAATTGGTCATTAAAACCCAGCTGCTTTAAAACTTTGAATAGAAAAGCCCAGCTAACCCTGTCGAACGCCTTTTCCGCGTCAAGACTGACTAGGGCTGCTTTTAGGTGTTGATTATTAACTTTTTCTATGATATGAATAGTACGCCTAATATTGTCCTGTGTTTGCCTGTCTTTTATAAACCCAGTCTGATCTTCATCTATTAAATCGGGGAGAAAGTGTTCAATTCTTTTAGAAATAATGGATGTAAACAACTTATAATCAATATTTAATATAGAAATTGGGCGGTAAGATTCACAGTGTTCTTTATTCTTGCCTTCTTTGGGGAGAACCGAGATCACAGCCTCTCTCCATGATGGTGGTATTACAGCTTTGCTTAGGGTCCAATTAAGGGACTCCAGCAATATTGGAGCAAGATCATCTTTAAAAATTTTATACCACTCACTAGGAAAACCGTCACTCCCTGGACATTTATTATTTTTCAATCTATCGATTGCAGAATCCAATTCTTTTCTTGTGATTGGCAAAGTTAGTTCCCTATTCTGGACCACTCCTATCGAGGGGAGGTCTAAGATAGATAAATATTTGTCAATGTCACCTTCATCCACAGTCTCTAACTGAGAGTACAGTGCTTCATAGTACACTTTGAAAATTTTGTGAATTTCCTCTGTTTCAGAAGCTAAGCTATTGGTTAAAGGATCTCTAATCTTGTTTATTGAATTCCTTATTTGTTGAGTTCTAAGGCGACGAGCTAAAATTTTACAAGCTTTAGGGCCCGATTCATAAAATGTTTGTTTTGTAAATCTCAAGTTCTTTTCTAGTTCGTCAGTCTGGATTTTTTCTAATTGTCCTTTAGTTTCTTTTATCTGAGTTGTCAATTCTGCACTTTGGTCTTTTGGTTGTTGTTTCTCTAACCTTCTTAATGTTTCCTGCAGTTTGTCAAATTTTTCCCTTCTTGTCTTCTTTAAATATGCAGTTCTTGAGATAAGTCTCCCTCTCATTATTGCTTTAACTGTGTCCCACACAAAGACTGTATCCACTTGGCCATCATTGTTATCTCCAATACAGTCATGAATCTCTTTTTTAATCTCTTTTACTGCTTTTTCACTGTTCAAGATGCTGACATTAAGTCTCCATACTGTATTTTTGGGCTTGTTATTCAAATGTATTGTTAAATAGACCACATTATGATCAGATATATCAGATGTTCCTATTGAGCAATCTAATACCCTTTGTCTGTCTGTAGTATTTAACAGAAAGTAGTCTATTCTAGAGTGTACTTTATGTGTTGCCGAATAGTGAGTAAAGTCTTGTTCTAGTCCATGTAGATCCCTCCAAACATCATATAAACCAAACTCTTTAATGAGCATTTTAAGATCTCTAGACCTTGGAGACTTGTATCTTTTTTTACTTGTTGTGTCCAAGGTGGGATTCAAAATGGTATTCCAGTCTCCAGCGCAAATTAAAATTCCAACACTATCTGAAATTATTGCATCAAATAAAAGTTTGAAGAAATTTCTGTCACTTTCTGGAGGTGTGTAAATATTGGCAAATGTGACAACCGTATTATCTATCTTTCCTTTAACTATTACAAATCTTCCCTCTTCATCCCGCTTTTCACCAATTAACTCAAAGTTAAGAGAATTTGAGATCAGAATAGCCACTCCTCTTCTGCGGCTATTTTTGCAGGAGCTAGAGAAAGAGTTTAGATAACCCAGCCTCTTAAATTTGTCATGTTCTTGCACTGACATATGTGTTTCCTGTAAAAAAGTCACCAGTGTCTTGTCCTTTTTTTATTTTAGCTAATACCCTACTCCTTTTAACCGGGTTATTCAGGCCATTTACATTTAAAGAAGCAAGTTTCAAGTCATTAGATCCTACCATACATAGCAGACAAAGTAAATAGCATAGCAAGCCCCAACAACAAAAACCGAACTAGAACAGTAAACACAGTGAACATATACAAAACTGACTTCCAACTGAGAAGGATACCAATGTTCCTCCTTCAACATGACCCCGTTGGTTGGTCGAGGGTAAATCCTCTCATAAAGAGGGGCCCCAATAACGAGGATGACTGCAGGGCATAGCTCCTCCATCCTATTAGTCCAACGTGTCCCGTTATAAAATGAAACCGCCTCTCCCGTGCATTCAGAAATCAAAACAAGGCCAACATTAAATATATAGACTCACAGCATCATATTGCAAAAGTTTGGAATTATAGTTAAACAGTATGATCCCTCTGAAACTCCTGGAGCTTGTCCCTCGCTCTTCGAGCCGTCGCCGACTCTCTCGCGCGCTGACCGCCAACCTGCTTCCAGCCCAGAAGATCCCGAAGCCGCGTCTCCATGTTTCCTCCCTCTGGCAGCTCCGGTTCCTCAATCTGAAACCCGCGACTCTTCAGCTCTCTCCAAGCCTCCTGTGCATTGGCGTATGTTCGGGTGCCGGACTCCCAATGAATTCGCATGCTCGTGTAAGGTGTCTGGAAACGAATCCCCTTCTCTTTCAAGATTCTTTTTATACCGTTATATTCCTTTCGTTTCCTCACAATCTCGGACGCGTAGTCGTGATCAAAGAAGACCGTTCTGGAGCCCACCTGAATTTTCTTCTTCCAAGCTTCTTTCAGTATCCGTTCTTTCGTTGTGAACTCCTGGAAGTTTACAATAATTGGTCTTGGCGGTGCCTCAGGGCGAGGTCTCTGCGCCAAGGACCGGTGAGCGCGCTGCATTTTCAACTCGAGTTCGGGAGGTAGTTGCAGCTCTCTTTGGAAAAGCTTCTCAATAAACTGTTGTACAGAGTTCCCCTCCTCACCCTCTGCAACGCCGAAGATGCGAATATTATTCCTTCTCGACCTCGACTCTAGGTCAGTTAGTTTGGACTGCAGAGTGCGTTGCTCACCCAGGCAGGCGCAGAGGGCCTCAGTGGCTGCTGCCGCCCATCCCTCCACTTGTTCTACCCGGGACTCGGTTTCTTCAACTCGGTCGGACAGATTTTGCATTTCCGTGGCGATGTTGTCGAGTTTCCCGTTAATTTCTTGTCCCAGGTTACTTATCTCGAGTCGCATGTTTTCATTGTCTCCTTTCAGGTCAGTTTTCAGCTCCTTTATTGCATTAATTACCTCATCCGAATCAACGTTTGTTTCGCTTTTGTCGCTACTCTTAGCATGGCCCGAGTCTGCAATATTAGCCTTCGACAACGGGTCACTTTTCCCTTGGTTTTTCGGCATTTTTTCCCCTCTTTTGCGGCCTTCAGTGGTTCTTCTCCCACTCATCCACGCTTGTTTGCAGGTTGGAGTTGAGTTGGCGAGTTATTTAGCGGGTTTGGTTTGCGTTTAGGGAGAGCGGTTTCACTGCACGTCCTGCTACTCCATCAGCCAACCGGAAGTCCGATTTGGGAGAGTTTTAACAGTTGATCCCTGTGATAAACAATTTTTCCGTTGCCATGGATACACATCATAACAAGTAGTGAAAAAAGCCAAATATATGAAGAAAAATTTCCTGAATTGCACAGCCTTCAAACCAGCATAAAAAATCCTCCCAGAAAAACCTAATCTGACAAGTAATGTCAATAAAAAAAGACAACTAGATTTGAAAAAAAAAACACAAAAGCTAGGAAAGAGCTGTTGCAAACTGCAGCCACCTAGCAGCACATTCCAGGGGTATGGAAGAGGGAGGCAAAGGTTTTTATAGGTAAGAAGGGGGCAAACAATTTTTCACACATCTGTATACCGTCAAATACCGTAAAAGCCATAGGATTTTTTAAAAAACCATGATATGAAACATTTGCCATACAACCCAGCCCTATTTGAATCATATTAGTTACCATAGTAAGATAAGACCACACATACACACACAGAACTAAACACAAAAGAAAAAGAAAAACTTAGGCAAAAGTAGCTATTAGCATACACCAATCGAAATAATAACTTTATGAATACAAGGTATGGAATTATTATGAAATGAAATAAAAGCAATATAATAAAAATCCTAAACAAGGTAATTCAAAGGTAAAAGTACAAAGAGAAAAGTAACTGATCCACAAATGCAGCAAAGATACTGGATAAACTCTACAGTGTACATACGGTACCAGCTAGGCCTCCAGTCTTTTTTAAATAGAAAAGTTTTCAGCCTAACTTAAAAAAAAATTTACGGGGTAGCTACCTCTGTTTCTTGGCAAATAAGAATTTCTTTAATATTATGGAAGCGCAAATGATAATGTTAGCTCAGTTTAAATAACTGTAACTTTTTCTTTTTTTTCTTTTACATCCAAATGCAGCACAAAAATCTGGTCTTTTCACACTGACCAGGTCAGAAACCCAGAACAAGATGGTGGTGGCAGTCACGTTGTGTCCAAAATATTCCAAACATACAGTAGTTTGTCTCACACAGTAATGAAAAACCCTTCCTGGTGATTTGCAGAAAGCTCTGACATCTGACAATGTGGCCATGTTCAATGATTATATGGAGATAGTGAATTCCTGATCTGAGTTTACATCATTGAAATAAATCATTGCATAACAATTTCTGGTGTCTTCACTGATGCGACTTCTTACCTCGACACCGGCCTCGATATGCCAGTGTAAGTGTCCTGTCTTTGCAGCGCGCCCTCTGCAGCTCGCAGCCTGTCTCATAGCTCCGCCCGTCCGAGCCACACACCGGCTTCCCCTGCGTGCGCGGGCAGGTGACCCCACAGTGACTGTCTCTGTCTCCAATCAGCCACTGAAATAACAGATTAACATTTAACAAAAGTAGACAGACTCCCATTCAACTTAACACAAACTTTAGAACTTTTTTCCAACTTTTCATCTGTTTAAACTGTTGGGGTTCAGCTTATCCATCATGTGGGCAGGATTTTTTGTTCTTGCTTTTTCTTGCACTCCAGGGACTAATCTGCAGTGGCAGGCAGGTCTCATTAACTGTTTCTCAATTCCTAGTTTGCGCACTGTGTACTCGTGTACTTGTGAGTACAGACTTGTAGGTAAGTACTGGAAGTCTGCCCTTGTGGAATTCCCATGTACGGACCTTGCGTACTTGATGGACTGGGACAACGCAAACTTGTGACATCACCACCTGTAGTGCACAGCAGTGCAGAGCAAGAGCTGCCCGTCCACATGAAAATAGTATATGATATGATCTTCCCGGAGACCAAGTTGACTTCATTTTTGATTGGCTACAACCTCATTTAGAGAAACTAGGTCAATCTTATTATTTCTTACCTATAATTTTCTGCAAAGCACCGACCATTGTTCTTCTGCCAGGACCCCCTCCCTGCCGCTGCCTGCCCCTGGAGTGCCTGTGATCCCTGTGATCTGCCCACCAAACCTCTGGACGTCCCCAGCATTGACCTGCCTATTCCAGTGAGTCCTGCTTTTGGGTCCTTCAGTACTGATGATGAGCCATAACATGAACAAAGTCTCTGTTCGGCTCAGTCTGAGATTATGCCAAATAACATTTACTCACTCTGCTCATATTTGTGTGCATTCCTCAAACACTTGTCAGCTGCTGTCTTTCCTTGTTGAGCCCACTTTAACAAAGATGTGAACTGCTGAAGCTCAGCCTGAAGGCTAATTTATCTAACTGATTTTTGGCTGAGGACAGTTTGAACCTTGATTAAAGCAGTCAAACCACAGTGAACAATGGGAATATTTCCTCTGCCTGGCTCCAGTTCTTTACACATAATCTATTGGTTGGAAGACACATTCTTTCTGCCAGCAGTATCAGCTCTTGGCTTCCCAGAAGATTCAAATTCATTTAAGCTCAAAAGGATTTTAGGGGAGTAAACTTGTAAACTTTGCCAGAAAGACAGAGTCGTAGGTCACTGAGGGCAGATAGTAGGTGTGCACAGATCACTGGAAGACTATTAAACTGCAAAATGAATTACAATAATATGACGAGAAAAAATAGACCCAGCAGAGAATCTGACCCATAAAACTGAAGGCCAGGATATACTTGCTGTTAGTGACACGTACATATCATTGCCGCCATGCCTTCCCAGCATTGTTTTGATGCGAGTACGCTTGCGTGACATATGTCACGTTTGCAAGTTGCGATATTGTCTTGAATGCTAGAGGTGCTCATGAATGCAAGATCAGAGGTAAACACACTGCCAGATAGTTTTGAGGAGCGCCTCTCGGACCTTTTCCACAACAACCCGGAATGTTTACGATTTTTCCTCCCTGTTGATCAGTTACAAACACCCGTGCCTCAACAGTTGACAGCAGTTTGTTAAACTGTTGTTTATGGAGATGTTTCAGAAATACAATGAGATCAGCAGATTGGCCTGTCAGTATTGAGAGTCAAAGTGTGCATACTCCTCTTTGTAGAGACCTCCAGATTCGAGCGTTTTAGCCGCCCCATGCTCCTGACGTGCTGCAACATATTCATGGATGTGCACGCTTGCAAGTATGGTAAAGCAAGTACTGTAGTATAGTATAACAAATATATCCTAGCACTCAAACAGCCTGATCTGGCTTATCTTATATTGTAAGTCAGTGGTTCTCAAACTAGGAGCGGGCCCCCCAGGGGGTTCAGGGCTCTGTCAGGGGGGCCCGGCCATATGAAGCTAGATCAGTCTCATAAGTAATAAATACACACAGGCTAGTAATGAATGCACACAGACAAGAATAAATGCACACAACCGGATTTGCAATTATATGTGGATTTTAAGTAAGTGAAAAAGAAATTCACAAATGTATTTCATCAAAAGCACATTTCTAAACAATTACATTCATTTATGAATCGGTGAACAAAAGTGCTTTTCACTTTAAAACTTCCCTGCATTTATGTGAGAGACTTTTGAGACTTCCCTGACGTGACTCGACTCACAAATGCATCTTTTTTAAGAGTGGGTTCTCTACAGCCAATCAGATGTCACACTTCTTCACAGCCAATTAAATGAGTGCCTCCCCACGTGGGAATGTTATATGACGTACGTGAAGGTCGCTTGTTCCGTGGCTTCAACGGAAGTTCAAAAATCTGGCTCCTCACTGGCCCTCAAAAAGTTCCTGGAAGTGCTTGGCGGGACATTCTAAACATTAAGAAAACCACAACAATTGCTAAATAATGTCAATAAATGCTAACGTTATGTGGTAGAAGCTAATATATTTATTGTAAAATATAGTTTTATTTTACTATATTGACATTTGTAATGTTTAAGTACAGACAGAAAATATGATCAATACCCATTTACGATCTTGTAGGAATCCATCATAGTTAATGAGTGATAGAGTCTCTGTGTTTCCATTAGCCTTGGAGAGTCAGCCACTTAACACAAAGGGACTTGAGGCAGGAATTTAAAAAACAAACAAACATGCATGTCCATTTTTTTAATACTAATGGGTGAAGAAGCACTAAATACTAAAAAGAACGTTTCCACCCATGTTTCTCTCCGTTGCCTTGAACAGGCTGTGTGCTGCAAAATACATTGCAATTCGGTGTCCGAATTTCCCGCGCTGCCCTGCGGACGTGACGTCAAATGACCTACATCCGCAGTTTTGATGCAGGAAAAGACGGTTGCGTTAAATTCAAACACTGTAAGCGATTGTTATGGATTCTTCTGCCGTCAGAAAACGATCCAGATCAACTGAAAGACACTAAAAAGTGTAACTACAGAGAAAAGGTGAGTAAACAACATTATAGCTTCAGTTTGTGCACGCTCCCATGATGGCTTGATCTTGGCTGCAGTTACCTGAAGCGCCAGTCGCGAGTTTCGTTTCTTAATCTTGCCTCAAGTCCCTTTAAAATTTCATCTCAATTCATTGCAAATCAATCGAGTTCTTCAACTATTTATTACCCATTCTTCCTTGTAAAGATCTATGCAATGTGAATTGCTTTGAACTTGTTACTTTAACTAAACCATCTCGTCACAGCAATAAAACCCACAATATTTTCTTTTTTTTAACTTTCAGATGTGAGGCAGGCTAACAGGTGACGAAAATGATTTGTAAATTCTCTGCAAGTCTGGACTTGCAACAGCATAATATTTTAATGCATTGCAAATAAATTGAGTTCTTTTCTTGGTTATCACAAACTTACTCTACTGATTGATGCATAGTAAATCAGTCCCCCCCCCCCACCACCACCACCACACACACACACACACTCACTGAAGACAATGCATTCCTTAAAGACTTCATCTACAGATGTCAAACAGGTCAGCATGTAAAGCTGTTTGTGTCATTCCCAATGTTGTCCTTGATAGTCCCCATCATGGTGGGGATGCTCCAACCGCTCAGAGAAAGGCGTCTGAATGTATGTCTTCCCCAAAGACAGGGACAGACGACAGACATGGGTGGCTAAAGTCATAAGGAGAAATGTATCTGTCACAAACAAAGATTAGGTAATCATATTTAAACAGTTGCACTTTTGCATACTTTAAAATACCACACCACAAGGAAATTTTTAGATTCTTTTAATCAAATGAAGAGCAAAGAACAGAAAAAAAGCAAAAACCAAGTACAGTTGTAAAACAACATTGGCAACCTCAGAACAACTGAAGAGGCTTCAGGACATTCTTGGACAAGTGCAGAGAGATAGACAGCTAAGCAGAAGTCCCACATGAAGTATCTCCCTGCACCCTGGTCTCCTCCTGCAACTTGGCAATGCTGTCTAGTGCAGTAAATACAAGGCAGAGAAAAAGCGTCACGGTCAGTTAAGTCCAGCATAATCAGCCACTGATGTGTAGCACATTCATCAAGTTGCCTCAGGTTCTTAATGGTTGTATTTTAAATGTAAGGATTAAACAACAAGCAATGCATTACAACAGTAAAATGACAACAGTAGATGTACCC